>BTHU01000012.1:32524398-32901898 GCA_036184795.1 Tokudaia tokunoshimensis | reverse complement strand
AAGGTCATCCAGAGACTGCCCCACCTGGGAATCCAACCCATATACAGTGGCCAAACCTAGAAGCTATTGGGGATGCCAGAAAGTGCTTGTTGAAGGGAGGCTGATATGGCTGTCTCCTGAGAGGCTCTGCTAGAACCTGACAAATACTGAGGGGGATGTTCTCAGCTAACCACTGGACTACACACTGGGGTTCCTGATGGAGGAGTTGAAGAAGGGACTAATGGTGCTAAGTGGGTTTATAGCCCCATGGGGGAGGGGGAACAACAATGTCAACCAGCCAGACCCCCTGGGGCTCCCAGGATCTGAACCACCAACCAAAGAGTGGAACATGGAGGAACCCATGGCTTCAGCCACATATGTGACAGAGGATGGCCTTGTTGGACATCAATGGGAGGAGTAACCCTTGGGCCTGAGGTTGTTTGAAGCCCCAGTGTAGGGGAATGCCAGAACAGAAAGGTGGGAGTGGGGAGAGCACCTCATGGAGGCAGGGGGAGGGGGCATGGGATAGGGGTTTCTGGAGGGGAGACCTGTAAAGGGGATAACATCTGAAATGTAAATAAGGAAAAAAACAATAAAAAAGATTTTAAAACATTAAACTATTATAGCCTTTTATTATCTAACTTTTCATTAAATTTGTTGTTTGGCAATTTCATGCATGGCTATAACATATTTTGTTTTGTTATCTTATTTTGTATTCACTTTACATTCTGATCACTGCCCCTACTCCTGGTCCCTCCTCCACAGTCCCTACCCCATGCCTCCTCTCCTTCTCCTCTGAGAGACTGGAGCCCTCTCCTCCACCCCCCCCACACACACCCACACACACACACCCCCACTCCATGCCATCCTCCTGCTCTGGCACATCAAGTCTCTGTGGGTCTAGGTGCTTCTTCTCCCACCAAGGGCAGACAAGGCAGCCACCACATAAGGGGAATAGTTTCCACCCACTGACAATAGCTTTAGGAATAGTCCTTGCTCTAGTTGTTTGGGATGCACATGAAGACAAAGCTGCACATCTGCTACATATGTATGTGGAAGCCTAGGTAAAGCCCATGTATGCTCTCTGCTTGGTAAGTCAGACTCTGAGAGGGAAAGGGTACAGGTTAATTGGCTGCCTTCTTGTAGAGTTCCTACACCCTCTGTGGCCTTCAATCCTTCCCCCATCTCTCTTCCATAAGAGTTCCCAAGCACCATTCAATGTTTGACTGTGGGTGTCTGCATTTGACTGAGTCAGTTGCTGAGTGGAGCCTCTCAGAGGACAGTCATGCTAGATACCTGCCTGCAAGCATAACAGAGTATTAGTAATACTGTAAGGGAACAGTGCTTGCCCATGGATGAATCTCAAGTTGAGTCAGTTATTTCTTGGACATTTCCTCAGTTTCTGTTTTATCCCTCAACCCATAGGCAGAATAAGTTTGAGGTAAAAAACCTTGTGGGTGAGTTGGTATCCCTATTGCTCCACTGGGATCCCTGCCTGGCTAAAGGAGATGGCTTCTTCAGGTTCCACATCCTCACTGAAGCTAAGGTTGCTCCCATTGATTCTTGGGAGCCTCTCCTACCAAGATCTCTGGTACATCCTCAAGATGCTCCCCACTCTACCCTCACCTGCTGCAGATTTCCATTCATTTTCATGGCCATCTGGACATGTCCCCTTTCTCTCCCCATATCTGATCTTGAAACCCCCTACATTCTCCTCTCCATCCCTCTATAACCCAGTTCCTTCCCTTCATCTCATTACTACAACTATTATATTTCCCCTTCTAAGTGAGATTCAAGCATCCTCACATTGGCCTTCCTTCTTGTTTAGCTTATTTGGGTCTGTGAATTATATAGCATGGGTATCCTGTATTTTATCGCTTATATCCACTTATAAGTGAGTATATACAAAGTGTGGCCTTTTGAGCCTAGGTTACATATATGACAAGAACTTCAAGTCTCTGAAGAAAGACATTGAGGAAGATATCAAAAGATGGGAAGATCTCCATGCTCATGGATCAGTAGGATTAACAAAGTGAAAATTTCCATCTTACCAAAAGCTGTCTACAGATTCAATGAAATTATCATCAAAATTCCAACACAGTTCTTTACAGACCTTAAAAAAGAAACAATTCTCTACTTCATATGGTAAAAGAAAAAACCCAGGATAGCTAATGCAATCCAGATCAATAAAAGAACTTCTAGAAGTGTCACTATTTCTGACCTCAAGCTGTACTACAGAGCAATAGTAGTAAAATCAGCATACTGTTAGTATAGGAACAGACAGGTTGATCAATGGAATTGAATTGAAGACTCTGAAATAAACCCATGCACCTATGGACACTTGTTTTTTGACAAAGAAGCCAAAATCACACAAAGGAAAATAGAAAACATCTTCAAGAAATGGTGCTGGTCTAACTAGATATCTGCATGTAGAAGATGCAAATAGATCCATATCCATCACCCTGCAAAACTCAAGTTTTGTATATCAAAGTAGATCAAGGACCTCAATGTAAAACTGAATACACTAAATCTAATAGAACAAAAGTTGGTGAATAGCCTTGAACTCATTGGTACAGGAGACAACTTACTGAACAAAACACCAATAGCTCAGGCTCTAAAAATAACAATTGATAAATGGGACCTCATTAAACTGGAAAGCTTCTATAAGGCAAAGGACACTGTCAAGAAGACAAAACAGCAACCTACAGATTGGGAAAGGATCTTTACCAACACTCTGACAGAAGACTAATATCCAAATTCTACAGAGAACTAAAGAAGTTAAACACCAACAACCCAAATACCCAATTTAAAAATGAGGTACAGAGCTAAACAAAGAATTCTCAACATAGGCCAAGAAGCATTTCAAGAAATATTCAAAGTCATAATAATCATGGAAATGCAAATCAAAAGAACTCTGAGATTCTTTATACACTTGTCAAAATGGCTGAGATCAAAAATTTAAGTGATAGCACATGCTGGTGAGGATGTGGAGCAAGGAGAACACTCCTCCATTGCTGGTGAGAGTGCAAACTCGTATAACCATTTTGGAAATCAATTTGGTGGTTTCTCAGAAAATTGGGATAGTTCTACCTGAAGACCCAGCTATACCACTCCTGGACATATACCCAAAAGATGCCCTTCTCTACAACAGGGACACATGCCCATCTGTGTTCAAAGCAGCTTTATTTGTAATAGCCAGAAACTAAAAACAATCTTGATGTCCCTCAACTGAAGAATTGATAAAGATAATGTGATAATCTATACAATGGAATACCATTCAGCCATTGAAAACAAGGACATTGTATTAGTCAGGGTTCTCTAGAGTCACAGAATGTATGGGTAGTCTCTATATAGTTAGGGAATTAGTCGATAACTCACAGCTTGTAGTCCAACTCCCCAACAATAGTCATCAGTACTTGCGGATGGAAGTCCAAGGATCTAGCAGTTGCTCAGTCCCATGAGGGAGCTGTGGATGGAAGTCCGAGGATCTAGCAGTTGCTCAGTCCCACAAGGTAGGCCAGGAAAAGCCAGAGTGAATCTTCTTTCTTCCAATGTCCTTATATAGGTCTCCAGCAGAGGGTGTGGCCCAGATTAAAGGCGTGTGCCACCATGCCTTTAATCCCAGATGACCTTGAACTCTGAGATCTCCTAATCTTAATCTTCTGGAATTCATAGTCACTATGCATCAAGATCTCCAGGTCAGAAACTTGTATCTCTGAGCATCCAGATTAGGATTATAGGTGAGCCTTACAATTCTTGTTTAGTTCATTCCAGATTTAATCAAGTTGACATCCAGGAATAGCCACTACAGACATCATAAATTTTTCAGGCAAATGGATGGAACTGGAGAATACCATTCTGAGTGAGGTAACCCAGACCCAAAAGTTTATAACACATTTACTCTCTCCTCCATCATCTCTCATCTTCCTCCAACCATGGTCAAACCCACTTCCTCTCTGATGATCTCTTTTTCATGTTCAGGCCTTTTCGCTTTATTTTATGACCCACCGAGTTTTACCAGGGATGTCTCAATGACAACAGGCAGAGAACTGTCTAGTGAAGCCTGATGGGTTCACCAGTGGGCAGACAACTGAAAACAGTGATTTCCATTCTCCTGGCATGCTTCAGTAGCCATGAGTTCAGCTTGGACACATGAGGCATTGTGATCCCCTCCCACATCCATAGCTGGCTGATGGCAGTAGTAGTCTTATGCAGACATAGTGTAAGTGTCAGGAGCTGCTGTGAGTTCGTGATGGCTGTGTCATACTCAGAAGATTTCATAGCCATACTCCTTATCTTCCAAATCTAATATGTTTTTGCCTTTAATTGTATTATATTTCTTAAAGGAGATGGTATAAATATCATCAGAGATAAGCATTCCACTATTCCTAACTCTAGGATATTGAGCAGCCAAGAGTCATTAGAGTAGCTCTATTCACCTAACCTCTCAACCTCCTTAAAAGGTCCTAATGTACCTACTTTTCACTTTGGACCACCAAGCAAATGATCCTACCATTACCCCCACCCACCCTAAGTCTCCTCCCCTTCTCTTATTCTTCTTAAATAATATGTAGAATAACCACAATATCTTCTGATACATACACTCAACCTATTTTCCTTTTCATCATGACATGCTGTTCTTTGGGATAAGTTGATATTCTGTTTAAAACTGCCTTTACACTTTCTGCCCTCTCCTGCCCCAGGTACTTATGAGCCAGAATGCAGCTGAATAAAAGCAAACTTGCAGTGATGGATCTCACTTTAAGCATATTCATACTTATGAATATGTTTATAAGTTTTGAGGTATTAGGGAGGACTGTCATTCATGCTCTGTTTTCCTAGTCCATCAACTTCCTACTCATTTACAGATCTGTTTCAAACTTCTTTCTTTGCACCCACAGTATTTTGTCTTCCACACTTACTTTCAGCCAATGAATTTGGTTTCAGTCATACCAAGAAGTTCAGTAAGATTACAACTTCACCAGGTTCACTGTCATACCTGTTCAACTAATATTTATAATGATTTATAATATGCCTTCCTTTTTATTCCAGGAACTGATTACCACAGCTTCTACCAAAGCCCAAATTATCTACATGTGAGCTATATCTTATTCCTGTGTGACTTTCCAAAATTTAATTAAAAATTCCATTTTCTCCAGGGTATCCATTCTGATTTTTTTTTTTTTGCTTTCCATCTAATCATTGCCGTCTGCACAAACATGTTAATTTTTACATCTTATTACAACAGCTCTCATTGATACCACTTTACCAAGTTCCTACTCTGATTCCCATTTTATCACTCCATTCTTTGATAAATCTTACATGAAATATTTGTATTTTCTCTGATTCCTTACATTCTCTCTCTTTGTGTGTATGTGCTGGTGGGGACTTGAAAGTTGAACTCGGGATCTTTAAACATGGTAGTCAAGTAACCTATCACCAATCTATTTACCTGTCCCTTCCATTCTCTCTTGAGCCCACTTCTGTGAGGCATTTATCACCTCAATTACTAAAACAGCTCTTGTCAATCTCACCAATGCTTTCCATATTTGTATATGTACAAATCATTTCTAATTCTTCATTTTGACTAAGCTGCCTCATTTGTCACAGTTGAGCATGCCCTCCATTGTTTACCCTTTCTTTCACTATACTCTTTTGAGTTTTCTCATAGTTCCATAGCTGCTCCTTTGTAAGAACTCTCCCTACCTTGCTTGTCTCTTGACATTGTATTCCAAAGCTCAAGATTTTGTGTTTTTCTTTTCAACTCTACTTGGCTCTTTAATCAATATGTCTTTTTGATAGATTAAAGTTCTAATTTTGACAAAATTTCCCAAACTCATATCAATATATTTATTTTCGTTTTTGCATCTATGAGCATTTTACCTGCATGCAAGTCCGTGTACCACATTGTGTGCCTGATATCTATGGTAATCAGAAGTGGGCATCAGATTCCCTGGAACTGGAGTTACAGAGGGATATGAGCAGCACATGGGTGCTACGAATTGAAATCATGTTCTCTGGAGAGCATTCAATACTCTTAATTGCTGAGACATCCATGTAGCACCTAATGTAACTATCTTAAGTCCTTGTAATACACAATTATTTCAATGAATATACTTTCAAGTCTAACATGTATCAACTTACATGCATACATCTTTCCCTAAAAGGTATCCTATTCAGACTAATCTCCACACCAATTAACTGTGGGCCATCTGCCCTGCAGAGTGATCTGCAACAAGAGGGTGCACAGTGCACTCCGCCATCTTTGTTCCTGCAACAGAGCAGTTGGGACCTCCAGGCACAGGGACAATAAAGCATAATATCGCTTGGGTCTCAGCCAGTTTGTGTGCTCCCTGCTCCCAAGAGCTGAGCAGGTCTGCGGTCACCTATGTGCCAGCTCTGCTGTGGGACATCTGCCCTGCAGAGGGACACCCCCCCCCGCACTGGGAGAGAGCGCACCACACAGAGCAGGAGCACACCAGGTTCCCATTGGCAACCTCTGCTCCGGGGATCCACTACACTGAGCCTTTGGATGTTCAGGGATTCCCCAATATAACATCACGTGGGACAAGGCACACCAGGGCTCCAAAGTCACTCAGGAATAGGGCAGGCCCCAAAAATAGGTGCCAGGGGAATCCCGGTAATCCAAGGGGGGAGGGCAGAAATAGCCTTGCAGGCTCACAGGAGGTTCAACCAACAGCCGATGACAGCAGGACCAACTAACACCAGAGGTAAAAAGCAAAAGGCAAACTTAGGAACGTTACTAACAGAAATCAAAGCAATATGGCACCATCCGAACCCAACTCTCCAACAGCAGCAAGTCCTGTATACCCCATCACACCCGATAGGCAAGATCTGGATTTG
Source organism: Tokudaia tokunoshimensis (assembly GCA_036184795.1). Taxonomy (NCBI): domain Eukaryota; kingdom Metazoa; phylum Chordata; class Mammalia; order Rodentia; family Muridae; genus Tokudaia; species Tokudaia tokunoshimensis. Next base: position 32,895,055 of record BTHU01000012.1, on the reverse strand, counting down.
AAATCACTTCTCATGATGCTATTAGAGGATTGCAAGAAGGACACAAATAAATCACATGAAGAAATACAGGAGACCATGAATCAATGGGTAGAAGCCCTTACAAAGGAAACACAAAAATTGCTTAGAGAAATGCAGGAGAACATGGGTCAACTGATGGAGGCCCATAAGGAGGCAACACAAGAATCACTTAAAGAAATGAATCAACGGGTAGATGCCCTTACAAAGGAATCACAAAAATCGCATAAAGAAATGCAGAAGAATATGGGTCAACAGATGGAGGCCCATAGGGAGGCAACACAAAAATCGCTTAAAGAAATGAATCAATGGATAGATGCCCTTACAAAGGAAACACGAGAATCGCTTAAAGAAATGCAGGAGATGATGGATCAACAGATGGAAGCCCATGAGGAGGAAACACAAAAGTCACTTAGAGAAATACAGGAGAACTTGGGTCAACAGGCAGAAATCCTGAAAGAGGAAATGCAAAAATATTTTAAAGAAATACAGGAAAGACAAACAAACAAGTGAAGGATCTCAGCAAATCCATCCAGGATCTAAAAAAGGAAGCAGAAACAACTAAGAAATCACAAAGGGAGACAACATTGGAGATAGAAAACCTTGGGAAGAAATCAGGAGTCATAGATGCAAACATCAACAATAGAATACAAGAGATGGAAGAAAGAATCTCAGGTGCTGAAGATACCATAGAAAGCATCAACTCAACAGTCAAAGAAAATGCAAAATGCAAAAAACGTGTAACTTAAAACATCCAGGAAATCCAGGACACAATAAGAAGACCAAATCTAAGGATTATAGGTATAGATGAGAGTGAAGATTTGCAACTTAAAGGGCCAGTAAATATGTTCAACAAAATTATGGAGGAAAACTTCCCTAACCTAATGAGAGAGATGCCGATGAACGTACAAGAAGCCTACAGAACTCCAAACAGACTGGACCAGAACAGAAATACCTCCCGTCACATAATAATCAAAACACCAAATGTACTAAACAAAGAAAGAATATTAAAAGCAGTAAGAGAAAAAGGCCAAGTAACATATAAAGGAAGACCTATCCGAATCACATCAGACTTCTCAACAGAGATTATGAAAACCAGAAGATCCTGGGCAGATCTCGTGCAGACTCTAAGAGAACACAAATGCCAGCCTAGACTACTATACCCAGCAAAACTCTCAATCACCATAGATGGAGAGACCAAGATATTCCATGATAAAACCAAATTTACACAATATCTTTCCACAAACCCAGTCCTGCAAAGGATAATAGGTGGAAACCGTCAATACAAGGAGAGAAACAACACCCTGGAAAACACGAGAGAGTAACCTTCTTGCATCAAACCCAAAAGTAGATAACCACTCAAACATAAAGATAGCATCAAGAATAGCAGGTGGCAATAATCACTATTCCTTAATCTCTCTTAATATCAATGGTCTCAATTCCCCAATAAAAAGACATAGACTAACAGACCGGATACGTAAACAGGACCCAGCATTTTGCTGCGTGCAGGAAACTCACCTCAGTGTCAAAGACAAACACTACCTCAGAGTAAAAGGCTGGAAAACGATTTTACAAGCAAATGGTCTCAGGAAACGAGCCGGAGTAGCCATCCTAATATCAGATAAAATTGACTTTCAACCTAAAGTAATCAAAAAAGACAGAGAAGGACACTATATACTGATCAAAGGAAAAATCCACCAAGAAGAACTCTCTCTTTTTTTTTTATTTTATTTTTTTTATTTTCTAAGTTTTTTTATTTACAATCCAAATGATTTCCCCTTTCCCATTTCCTCCCTCCCTGAAAGTCCCATAAGCCCCCTTTCTCCCTCTTTTCCCCATTCAACCCCCTCTTGCTTCTCTGTCCTGGCGTTTCCCTACATCCAGTCTTTCCAGGACCAGGGGTCTCTCCTTCCATCTTCTTGGAAATCTATTGATATGCGAATTGTGTCTAGGGTATTCCGAGATTCTGGGTTAATATCCCCTTATCAGTGACTGCATACCATGTATGTTCTTCTGTGATAGGGTTACCTCACTAAGGCTGATATTTTCAAGTTCTGACCATTTGCCTAGCAATTTCGTGAATTCATTGTTTTTAATGAACTTCAAGTTTCTGAAGAAAGAAATTGAAGAAGACCTCAGAAGATGGAAAAATCTGCCATGCTCATGGATTGGCAGGATTAAAATAGTAAAAATGACCATCTTGCCAAAAGCAATATACAGATTCAATGCAATCCCTATCAGAATCCCAATGCGATTCTTCATAAAGTTAGAAAGAGCAATCCAAAAATTCATCTGGAATAACAGAGAACCCAGGATGGCTAAAACTACTCTCAAGAGTAAAAGAACGTCTGGTGGAATCAGTATTCCGGACCTCAAGCTGTACTACAGAGCAATAGTGTTAAAAACTGCTTGGTACAAGGAGATAAGGATGGGTCAATTTGCATTCTTCTGCATGTTGACCTCCAGCTGAGCCAGCACCATTTGTTGAAAAGGCTATCTTTTTTCCACTGGATGCAATTCTAAGTGGATCAAAGATCTCCACATAAAACCAGACACACTGAAACTAATAAAAGGGAAACTAGGGAAGAACCTTGAACATATGGGCACAGGGGAGAATTTCCTGAACAGAACTCCAATAGCTTATGCTCTAAGATCAAGAATAGACAAATGGGACCTCATTAAATTACAAAGTTTTTGCAAGGCAAAAGACACTGTCAAAAAGACAAAGCAGCAACCAACTAACTGGGAAATGATCTTTACCAACCTTACATCCGAAAGAGGGCTAATATCCAAGATATACAAAGAACTCAAGAAGTTAAACTCCAGAGAGGCAAGTAACCCTATTAAAAAATGGGGTACAGAGCTACACAAAGAGTTCTCACCTGAAGAATATCTAATGGCTGAGAAGTACCTAAAGAGATGTTCATCCTCCTTATTCATTAGGGAAATGCAAATCAAAACAACCCTGAGATTCCATCTCACACCAGTCAGGATGGCTAAGATCAAAAACACAGGAGACAGCAGTTGTTGACGAGGGTGCGGAGAAAGAGGAACACTCCTCCACTGCTGGTGGAATTGCAGGCTGGTATAACCACTCTGGAAAGCAGTCTGGCGGTTCCTCAGAAAACTGGGCATGACACTCCCGGAGGATCCGGCTATACCACTCCTGGGCATATACCCAGAGACTTTACCTGCATGCAATAAGGACACATGCTCCACTATGTTCATAGCAGTCTTATTTATAATAGCCAGAAGCTGGAAAGAACCCAGATGTCCCTCAACGGAGGAATGGATTCAGAAGATGTGGTATATCTACACAATGGAATACTACTCTGCAATTAAAAACAATGAATTCACGAAATTCCTAGGCAAATGGTCAGATCTTGAAAATATCATCCTTAGTGAGGTAACCCAATCACAAAAGAACACACATGGTATGCAGTCACTGATAAGGGGATATTGACCCAGAATCTTGGAATACCCTAGACACAATCCGCATATCAATAGATTTCTAAAAAGATGGAAGGAGAAACCCCTGGTCCTGGAAAGACTGGATGTAGGGGAACGCCAGGACAGAGTAACGAGAGGGGGTTGAATGGAGAAAAGAGGGAGGGAAGGGGGCTTATGGGACTTTCGGGGAGGGAGGAAACGGGAAAGGGGAAGTGATTTGGAATGTAAATTAAAAAAATAAAATTAAAAAAAACTGCTTGGTATTGGTACAGTGACAGGCATGTAGATCAATGGAACAGAATTGAAGACCCAGAAATGAATCCACACTCCTATGGTCACTTGATCTTTGACAAAGGAGCTAAAACCATCCAGTGGAAAAAAGATAGCCTTTTCAACAGATGGTGCTTGTTGAACTGGAGGTCAACATGCCAAAGAAGGCAAATTGACCCTTTATTATCTCCTTGCACTAAGCTCAATTCCAAGTGGATCAAGAACCTACACACAAAACCAGACACACTGAAACTAATAGAAAGAAATCTAGGGAAGAATCTTGAACATATGGGCACAGGGGAGAATTTCCTGAACAGAACTCCAATAGCTTATGCTCTAAGATCAAGAAATGACAAATGGGACCTCATAAAATTACAAAGTTTCTGTAAGGCAAAAGACACTGTCAAAAGGACAAAGCGGCAACCAACTAACTGGGAAATGATCTTTACCAACCCTACATCCGACAGAGGGCTAATATCCAATATATACAAAGAACTCAAGAAGTTAGACTCCAGAGAGCCAAATAACCCTATTAAAAATGGGGTACAGAGCTAAACAAAGAGTTCTCACCTGAAGAATATCTAATGGCTGAGAAGCACTTAAAGAGATGTTCATCATCCTTAGTCATTAGGGAAATGCAAATCAAAACAACCCTGAGATTCCATCTCACACCAGTCAGAATGGCTAAGATCAAAAACACAGGAGACAGCAGTTGTTGGCGAGGATGTGGAGAAAGAGGAACACTCCTCCACTGCTGGTGGAATTGCAAGCTGGTACAACCACTCTGGAAAGCAGTCTGGCGGTTCCTCAGAAAACTGGGCATGACACTCCCGGAGGATCCGGCTATACCACTCCTGGGCATATACCCAGAGGCTTTACCTGCATGCAGTAAGGACACATGCTCCACTATGTTCATAGCAGCCTTATTTATAATAGCCAGAAACTGGAAAGAACCCAGATGTCCCTCAACAGAGCAATGGATTCCTAAGATGTGGTATATTTACACAATGGAATACTACTCTGCAATTAAAAACAATGAATTCACCAAATTCCTAGGCAAATGGTCAGAACTGGAAAATATCATCCTTAGTGAGGTAACCCAATCACAAAAGAACACACATGGTATGCAAGCACTGATAAGGGAATATTAACCCAGAATCTTAGAATACCCTAGGCACAGTTCGCATATCAATAGATTTTCAAGAAAATGGAAGGAGAGACCCCTGGTCCTGGAAAGACTGTATGTAGGGGAATGCCAGGACAAGGAAGTGAGAGGGGGTTGAATCGGGAAAAGAGCGAGGGAAGGGGTCTTATGGGACTTTTGGGGAGGGAGGAAGTGGGAAAGGGGAAATCATTTGGAATGTAAATTTAAAAACTTAGAAAATAAAAAAATGTAATAAAAAAATAAAATAAAAGTCAAACAAAAAAAAAAGAAAGAAAAAGAAAAAGAAATCCTGCAAAGGTCTTTGTCATCTCTGTAGACTCCATTCACCTTTCCCAACAGGACTTTCTACTTCCACCCATCATGTCCAGTGAATTAGCTGATTCAAGACTTCAATCCAATCTTTACTGGGTACTAGGTTGTTTATTTGCTTTATGATGACATTAGTTAATTTAGCATAAATATCAATTTTCCAATCAAAGTAAGAGCCCTGAATAATATTTGATCTATTTAATGATATTTTCTTTATCTACTAGCCTTCTACATCAAAACTTCATTATTTAAAATGAATTAACATAACCATACCTTAATTTCATCCATACTAAGAGCTAGAAATTGAGATTTGTAATGAACCATTGAATTAATAATACAAAGATGCATAGTACATTGTGTTTCTGGAGAACTACATGCATGACAAATCAAAGATTCTTACTGTTGGTATTTTAAGGCATGTTTTAATGAATTGTTGCTAATGATTTGAAGAACTAAATTTTGCTTTAAGATTAGTAAATTAGGTCTTGCATTTTTAATAGCCACTAGATATGCTACTGTTTCATGAGAGCCCTAATCTCTACTATTCATAAATGCTGTGTTCTAATTTAGATATAGTGATGCAAAATATACAATCCTAAAACTTGTTGCAACAGAAAAAAAGTGGTTCTGCTGCCCACAGGTCAGTCAACATGCTGACAGGCTTAGCAGTTCAACAGCAACACAAAGCTAGTCAGATTTCTGCCACTAGGCAGACAATGTTTAATTGTTGTAGTAATTCTCTAATTAGTATGTTTATGAGCAACAATTTAAGCAAAGATGGATAATGAAATAAAAACCAAATGAAACATGAAACTGAACTAAAATTCCAGGGCAAAGAGTAAACACAAAGAGAGCTAGACTATGAGGAAATTATGGAAAAGGAGGAAAAAATAACGTGTTATTGTAGTAGCTCTGTGTTCTAGGGAAAGTAGCCCTGGAATGGGCCCTGAAATGATAGAGCTGGTTTATAATTATAGGTGTTTTGTAAAGGAAGGGGGAAATTGCTTTGTGTGTCCCTTTCACTGCACAGATAGGATCAAACCTCAACACATTTGAGGTAAGTTAGTAAAAACTATGTTTTTAGAAGGTTCCTGATAAAGTAACTGTATTAAAGATTAAAAATATCATTTCAATACAATGTTTGTACATGTATATAGGATTCAAATTATATTAATTTATTTTTTTTGAGTACAGGAAGATAACTCAGCAATAAAAATGCTGCTTGCTGAGCATTTGCAAGGCTCCCCAGTACCACAATAACTAAACAACTAAAAATAAGAAAAGAAAGTCATGAGCTCTGAGGGGAGAAATGGTGTCAGGTTGTGATGTTTCATGTTGATAAATGACTTATTAAAGTTCTTCTATTCCTTCTGTGTACCTGATCCTGGAAGCAGAACTATGCTCTTTACTGGAACATGTCTTGGTGCGCAAACTCTGTTCATACTCACTATGGCTCCCACTATCATCAGAGTTATCTCTAGACTGTGAGCAATTGGAGAGACAATGAGGACAATTCACTCCTGTGACAATAAAGTATCTTATTGTTATTATATGGCTTTCCCTTCACTCATAAAATTTTGAGAGATCTTGGTATACAAACTTTATTAGCTGCAGAGAGAATTTTTGCTTTTACTTGGCTGTCTAAAAACATGGCTCCTCTGAACAATGATTCAACTAGAGCTGGGGAAACTTCTCATTCTCAGGAAATTGTACTCCTATCTTTAGCAACTAACAGTTCTACCTTCTTGAAAACACTCGGTGCTTCCTTTGTGAATTGTGATAGAAATAGAGGGGAGGAGAAAATAAGTTATATTTAGGTAAATGCTAGAATAATAAATAGGCTAGAAGATAAACAGATAAAAACTGATACATATATAGATAGATGATATAAAAGATAGATAGATAGATAGATAGATAGATAGATAGATAGATAGATAGATAGATAGATAGATAGATAGATAGATAGATAGATAGATATGATAGATGGATGGATGGACAGACAGACAGAGAGACAGACAGATAGATGTCTTAGGGTTTCCACTGCTGAGAAGAGATGACCAAGGCAACTCTTATAATGGACAATGTTTAATTGGGGCTGGACTACAGGTTCAGAGGTGCAGTCCATAATTATAAAGGCAGGAAGCATGGCAGTGTCCAGGCAGATACGGTGCTAGAGGACGAGCCAACAGTTCTACGTCCTAATCCAAAGGCAGTCAGGAGAAGACTGGATTCCAGGCAGCTAGGAGAAGGGACTCAAAGCCCACCTCCACAATAACACACTTCCTCCAACAAGCCCACACCTACTGAAACCAGGCCATATTTTGAACAACACTTTGCAATTGCAGTATACTAATAAAAATCACAGACAAACATACTCAAGCATAAGAAGATTTTCCACCACCATGGACAACCAGCTCTCTGACATCAAGACATGAGTGAGCATCTATGGAGATAAAAAAAGGTGAACCTCCCTGAAAAGCCTCATCACACCATGCTTACTTTAATCACACGATCAGGGCTGAGTGTTGCTTTCTTCCACTAACTCATCCATCATAATATGTCTCTTGCTGTGAATCTGCTTTGGTTCCCTGGGTGCCAGGACCAGTGATTTTCTTCACTTGAAGTCTCAGGCCTCAAGGTCAGTGAGGAAGTTGCCTGTAGAGGTCTGAGATTACTTAGCTGTTTAGATTTCCTAAATGAATCTTACAAACAGAACTCACTTTCTGGGTTAAACTTATCTGGACTTCCCAGAACTAATTCACATGAGAGATGAACTGTTTCCAAGAAGCTGGCCCTCATCTTTTGCACTTGTCATTGGGAAGGCAGGTTCTGACTCCATTTATTTGCTCCTGACTACATTCTAACTGGTCTCCTGCCCATAAAAATCAAGTCTCCCTACCTTAGCACTCAAATTCTACATTGGTATGCCCCTTGTTTTCAGAAAGAATGAGACTTAAGATCCAACTGTTATTTTGATAACCTCTTCTTTCTGGGAATTAATTCAACTACTTTTTCATTTAAAAAAAATCCATTGTTCAAGTTCTGTTGAAGTCATGGCAAAGCTTTTCATTTTAAGAGAAAAATGCTAGTCAGTAAATTAACCATTCCATCAAATATTGCATCAGCCAACTGCTGCAGCCTACTTCTATAGTACTGTTTAGAAGGGAAGTATCTTGCTACATTCCAAATTGCAAGTAATACTTCTTCCTAACCAGTTACCTATCAGTCTAAAAGGAAACAATATGACAAAATAGCAACTATGCCCCTCCACAGGATTAAAGAAAAGAAATGGATGCTGTAGAATGAGCCAAGAAATGCTTTTACATTTCTCTGTAAACTCCACACTGATGTCTAAGAAACTAGGACTGTGTAAAACGTGAAAGAGCACATCTTGACTTCTAAAAGATAAATGTTACTATATAGGATTATGACAACAGCCAAGTAATTTCTGAACACTTATTGTTTCATCTGGGAAGAACTTGGTTGAATTATGTCTATGTATATACTCAAGGTATAATTCTGCCACAGTGTGCATTATGAACTGTTTATTTGAGCAAAAACAGAGAAGCGCATTAACACCAACCATAATTCAATGTGCACACCAATAACGTGAGGGCTCTTCAGACCACTTAGGCAAGGAGACTACACAAGCAGCAAAGAATTCACATGGCAGACTGAAATCATACAGAATAGCACAATAGAAAAACACCCCCATCAGTAAGACATGCATGATAATTTAAAACAGAAAAGTAAAACTTTGCACTTCAAAAGCTTACCTAAATTTTCTTGCATGTTTCTTGTGTAATGGAGAATAATTATTTTGTTTGTACTATAGGTAGACCCTAACATTTTATGTATCTTTATTTTCATGTGGGTCAGTGATTTTTAAAGGTATTAAATAGGCTTTAAGTTATTGAATTATGTTTTATTCATTTCAAATATAATTACATTGTATACTAAATGTACCAAGTATGTTTAATATATGGTGTATACATGGAAAGCGTAACTGTATTATTAGTTTAGTAAAGATCTCTTGCTCCCTACAAATACATTTTTACTTAGAAGTGTCCCACAATAGAAAACCAAACATTATTATTAATGTATTCTCTTGTATCAGTGCCAAAGACTGGATTCACAAATGACCCCTAAATGAAATCTCAATATACTTCATGAACATGGTAATTTCTCACCATCACTTCTCTCCCTTCTGAACCTAATCATTTGATCACAGAGTATTGATTTTAATGGAAGAGTGTAAATTAAAATCAGACTAGGGATACAATTTAATCAGTCAGTAAGGTATCAATTTTACAACCATAAGAACCTGGGTTTGAGCCCCATAACCCTCATTAAATCTTTTTAAGTCAAGTATGGTGGAATACACTTGAAATCCCAATCATGGGGAGACAGACTTGGGTTTCCCTGGCCAACCAGCTCACCTACCTGTCATGTTCCAAGCAAATGAGAAACTCTGTCTGAATAAATAGGTACTTGGAAGAGCAGCATGTAAGTCTGGTCTATAACTGATATATACATATGCACACACGTACATACACAAACTCAAAAGATTGCACTGTTAAATCACACACATACAAAGTGATATGCCTAATGATTGCAACTGCATTCAAGTATAGAGCAAAAACATAGTCATGATATGCTCCTTCAACAGTTTTATAAGAAATCTGCTTTTATGAGAGAGAACAAGAATCAGAATTCTCTGTGATGCCAATATTTCCTCTACGATGATCACTTTATGCTATGGCATAAATGTGAAATGTCCCCTGAAAATTTGTATGTTTAAATAGTTGGATCTGAGCTGGCAGCGCTACTTTAGAAGGTTGGAGAACTTTATACTCAGTGGAAGAAGTCTGTGAGTCAGTGGAGATGACTTAAGATTTAGAGTCTAGCCCTGTTTTCACTTCTCTCTCTCTCTCTCTCTCTCTCTCTCTCTCTCTCTCTCTCTCTCTCTCTCTCTCCTCCCTCCCTCCCTATCCCTCTCCCTCTTTCTTTCCTTACTAGTAAACCAAAATATGTGCAAATACTCTTGTTCATGGTGTCATAAGCTATTCCCACAACCTTGTCTCTCTCTGCCATTATAGACTGCGTTGTCAAACTATCAGCCAAGACAAACTCTTTCCTCCTTCAGTTGTGTCTTGTCAGGAATGTGGCTACAACAATGTGAAAAAATAATATACTCCCAGACATCAAGGTTCTGAGCATGATAGAACCCATAATAAATTGTAGGAAGAATAAATGTTTTCTAATTTCCTTCAAAGAAAGTACTACCTGACTCATTCAGAGACTGTTGTCTCTGGATCATTTTGTTATAGGAAAAGCATTGCTTAAAAAGAAATAGTGTTATGGGACTTTCGGGGAGGGAGGAAACGGGAAAGGGGAAATGATTTGGAATGTAAATAAAAAAAACTTAGAAAATAATAAAAAAATAAAAAGAAATAGTGCTAGTTAATAAGTCCAAACCTGTACTAAAATGAGAGCCCTGTAGAATATAGATACGACTTGGTTTGTTGATGAAACTTGAAGCTGTGAAGATTTTAAAGAGCTTAACACCCCCACTCCTTCAAAGTTGTTTAAGAGAAAGTTTCACCATCCCTGAAAAGAAGATGAGGAAAAATGATTTCATGGTACAACATTATCCATACCACAGTTATATGATCTTTTGAAAAGATTGGGGGCCAATGTATCATTATATTTTTCAAACATTTGTGAAAGATATAAGCTACAATAATGACTATCTTGGCAAGATATGCTTGCAGCTACAATAATGGTATGAATCTTATAGGAGTAATCAAGCAATTTGTTCTTTGATTTAAAACTCATTCTAAAAATTAGAGTTGTAGCATTTGGCATAGTTCCAGGGATGGACCTGAGTTGGGCATTACAGGAATGAAGAAAAGACAGACACACGGAAAAGCTGTACTTGGGTGGTCTGGTGTCTCTGATGGACAAGGCTCAGCATCCTGCAAACTCAGCATGCTTAGTACGTACAGTTGAAAATGGAAGCAGGGCTATTGCAGCTGAACAAGGAGGTAAGACTGTAACATACAGATAGACAAGGAGTAACATACAGATAAACAAGGAGTTGGGGTTTATGGTATGTATTTGTATCAAGGAAACAGGTTTATCTACTCTTGCTTGAGTCAGTCTCTATAGGGGAACAGTCTTGAAAGTATTCTGGGGAGAAACCTTTGGTGGACATTTCCTGCACACACTCTCAACATTGATACTCAGAACAGAGAAAGGCTTTGATATTTCTCTATGACTCAAAATTGGAGAGAAGGCTTTGCCATTCTCCCATGAATCAAAGGCTAGGGTCTTTGGCATGGCCATCCCCATGTCAATAACAGACATTCACTCAGAACTTCACTGGCTCGTGACATCCTATGTTGCTTATAGGGAACTCATTCCTGGCATTGCAACCTGGGCCAAAACACCACAGGTATAGCAGAGGATCCACTTCGAATATTTTATTAAATGAAAATAATACCAGATCGACTGCACTGAGGAGACAGGTACCCAGGTTCTCCCCAATATAACATCGCTTGGGACACGGCCTGTTGGGGCTTCCTTCTGCTCCCAAGAACGGGACAGCGCTATGGTCGTCTGGGTGCCAGCTCTGCTGTGGGCCATCCCCCCTGTAGGGTGACCTGCAGGCAAGAGAGTGCAGAGTGCACTCCACCATCTTTGCTCCAGTGGCCAGGTAGTTGGGAAAGCCAGGCTCAGAGACAGACAGGCATAATATCGCTAGGGTCTCAGGCAGCTTGTGTGTAACCTGCTCCAAGAGTTGGGAAGATCTGCAGTAACCAGCGTGCCAGCTCTGCAGCGGGACTTCTACCTTGCAGAGGGACCCCACCTCCCCACCCCCCCCTCACCCCCCCGCACTGGGCAGGAGCCTACCAGCTTCCCTTTGGCGACCTCTGTTCCAGTATCGACTGCACTGAGGACACAGGTATCCAGGTTCTCCCCAATATAACATCGCTTGGGACATGGCCTGTTGGGGCTTCCATCTGCTCCCAAGAATGGGACAGCGCTGTGGTCGTCTGGGCGCCAACTCTGCTGTGGGCCATCCCCCCTGCAGGGTGACCTGCACTGCCGAGAGAGTGCAGAGTGCACTCCGCCATCTTTGCTCCTGCACCAGGGCAGCTGGGAACACCAGGCTCAGAGACAGACAGGCATAATATCGCTTGGGTCTCAGGCAGCTTGTGTGTACCCTGCTCCCAAGAGCTGGGCAGGTCTGCAGTAATCGACGCGCCAGCCCTGCTGTGGGACTTCTGCCATGCAGAGGGACACCCCCCTTCTCCCCCCCCGGAGAGATAACACACCCCTGCACAGGGAGGGAGCCTAACGCCTCCCTTTGGCGACCTCTGCTCCAGGAATCCACTACACTGAGCCTTTGGATGTGCAGGGACTCCCCAGTATAACATCACTTGGAGCAAGGCACATCAGGGCTCCAAAGTCACTCAAGAGCAGGGCAGGCCCCAGAAACCAGAGCCAGGGGAATCCCAGTAATCCAGGGGACCAGAAATAGCTTTGCAGGCTCATAGGAGGTCCAACCAACAGCCAGTGACAGCAGGATCAACTACACCAGAGGTAACCAGATGGCAAAAGGCAAACGTAGGAAAGTTACTAACAGAAATCAAAGTAATATGGCACCATCCAAACCCACAACTCTCCAACAGCAGCAAGTCCTGGATACCCCACCACACCCGAAAGACAAGATCTGGATTTAAAATCACTTCTCATGATACTATTAGAGGATCACAAGAAGGACACAAATAAATCTCATAAAGAATTACAGGAGACCATGAATCAACGGTTAGAAGCCCTTACAAAGGAAACACAAAAATCGCTTAGAGAAATGCAGGAGAACATGGATCAAAAGATGGAGGCCCACAAGGAGACAACACAAAAATCGCTTAAAGAAATGAATCAACGGGTAGATGCACTTTCAAAGGAATCACAAAAATTGCCTAAAGAAATGCAGAAGAATATGGGTCAACAGACAGATGCCCATAGGGAGGCAACACAAAAAGTGCTTAAAGAAATGAATCAACGGATAGATGCCCTTACAAAGGAAAGACGAGAACTGCTTAAAGAAATGCAGGAGACGATGGATCAATAGATGGAATCCCATGAGAAGGAAACACAAAAATCGCTCAGAGAAATGCAGGAGAACTTGGGTCAACAGGCAGAAATCCTGAAAGAGGTAATGCAAAAATACCTTAAAGAAATACAGGAAAATACAAACAAACAAGTGAAGGATCTCAGCAAATCCATCCAGGAACTAAAAAAGGAAGTAGAAACAACTAAGAAATCACAAAGGGAGACAACTTTGGAGATAGAAAACCTTGGGAAGAAATCAGGAGTCATAGATGCAAATATCAACAATAGAATACAAGAGATGGAAGAAAGAATCTCAGGTGCTGAAGATACCATAGAAAGCATCAACTCAACAGTCAAAGAAAATGCAAAATGGAAAAAAACGTGTAATCCAAAACATCCAGGAAATCCAGGACACAATGAGAAGACCAAACCTAAGGATTATAGGTATAGATGAGAGTGAAGATTTGCAACTTAAAGGGCCAGTAAACATCTTCAACAAAATTATGGAGGAAAACTTCCCTAACCTAAAGAGAGAGATGCCGATGAACGTACAAGAAGCCTACAGAACTCCAAACACACTGGACCAGAACAGAAATACCTCCTGTCAAATAATAATCAAAACACCAAATGTACTAAACAAAGAAAGAATATTAAAAGCAGTAAGAGAAAAGGGCCAAGTAACATACAAAGGAAGACCTATCCGAATCACATCAGACTTCTCACCAGAGACTATGAAAGCCAGAAGATCCTGGGCAGAACTCATGCAGACACTAAGACAGCACAAATGCCAGCCTAGACTACTATACCCAGCAAAACTCTCAATCACCATAGATGGAGAGACCAAGATATTCCATGATAAAACCAAATTTTCACAATATCTTTCCACAAACCCAGCCCTGCAAAGGATAATAGGTGGAAACGCCAATACAGGGAGATAAATAACACCCTGGAAAAAATGAGATAGTAACCTTCTTGCTTCAAACCCAAAAGTAGATAACCACTCAAACATAAAGATAGTGTCAAGAAGAGCAGGTGGCAATAATCACTATTCCTTAATCTCTCTTAATATCAATGGTCTCAATTCCCCAATAAAAAGACATAGACTAGCAGACTGGATACGTAAACAGGACCCAGCATTTTGCTGCATGCAGGAAACGCACCTCAGTGTCAAAGACAAACACTACCTCAGAGTAAAAGGCTGGAAAACAATTTTACAAGCAAATGGCCCCAAGAAACGAGCCGGAGCAGCCATCCTAATATCAGATAAAATTGATTTTCAACCTAAAGTCATCAAAAAAGACACAGAAGGACACTACATAATGACCAAGGGAAAAATCCACCAAGAAGAACTCTCAATTCTGAATATCTATGCTCCAAATGCAAGGGCCCACTCATTTGTAAAAGAAACTTTACTAAAGCTCAAAGCACACATCGCACCTCACACAATAATAGTGGGTGACTTCAACACCCCACTCTCTGAAATGGATTGTTCAGGAAAGCAGAAACTAAACAGGGACACAGTGAATCTAATTGAAGCCTTGGACCAAATGGAACTAACAGATATATATAGAACATTTCTTCCTAGAGCTAAAGAATACACCTTCTTCTCAGTACCTCATGGTACCTTCTACAAAATCGACCATATAATTGGTCACAAATGAGAACTCAACAGATATAAGAAGATCGAACTAATCCCATGCCTCCTATCAGATCACTATGGAATAAGGGTGGTCTTCAATGGCAACAAAAACAACAGAAAACCCACATACACATGGAGGCTGAACAATGCTCTACTCAATGATAACTTGGTCAAGGTGGAAATAAAGAAAGAAATCAAAGACTTTTTGAAATTTAATGAAAATGAAGGCACAACATACCCTAATTTATGGGACACAATGAAAGCAGTGCTAAGAGGAAAATTCATAGCCCTGAGTGCCGCCAAAAAGAAATGGGAGACAGCATACACTAACAGCTTAATGGCACACCTGAAAGCCCTGGAACAAAAAGAAGCAAATACACCAAAGAGGAGTAGAAGGCAGGAAATCATCAAACTCAGGACTGAAATCAATCAAGTAGAAACAAATAAAACCATACAAAGAACCAACAAAAAGAGAAGTTGTTGGTTCTTTGAGAAAATCAACAAGATAGATAAGCCCTTAGCCAGACTAACCAGAGGGCACAGAGATAGTCTCCAAATTAATAAAATCAGAAACGAAAAGGGAGAGATAACAACAGAAACTGAGGAAATTCAAAAAATCATCAGATCCTACTACAAAAACCTGTATTCAACACAACTAGAAAATCTTGAGGAAATGGACAATGTCCTCGACAGATACCAAATACCAAAATTAAATTAGGATCAAATAGACCATCTAAACTGTCCTATAACCCCTGAAGAAATAGAAGTCGTCATTTGAAGTCTTCCAATCAAAAAAAGCACAGGTCCAGATGGTTTTAGTGCAGAATTCTATCAGACCTTCAAAGAAGACCTAACACCAATACTCTTCAAACTATTCCACAAAATAGAAACAGAAGGAACACTACCCAACTCGTTCTATGAAGCCACAATTAAGCTAATACCAAAAGCACACAAAGATCCAACAAAGAAAGAGAATCTCAGGCCAATCTCTCTTATGAATATCGATGCAAAAATACTCAATAAAATTCTTGCCAACCGAATCCAAGAACACATCAAAACGATCATTCACCACAATCAAGTAGGCTTCATCCCAGGGATGCAGGGATGGTTCAATATAAGGATATCCATCAATGTAATCAACTATATAAACAATCTCAAAGAAAAAACCACATGGTCATCTCATTAGATGCTGAGAAAGTATTTGACAAAATTCAGCATCTTTACATGCTAAAGGTCTTGGAAAGATCAGGAATTCGAGGCCCATATCTAAACATAGTAAAAGCAATTTACAGCAAACCAGTAGGCAACATCAATCTAAATGGAGAGAAACTTGAAGCAATCCCACTAAAATCAGCGACTAGACAAGGCTGCCCTCTCTCTCCATATCTTTTCAATATAGTACTTGAAGTTCTAGCGAGAGCAATTAGAAAACAAAAGGAGGTCAAAGGGATACAAATTGGAAAGGAAGAAGTCAAACTATCACTATTTGCAGGTGATATGATAGTATACTTAAGTGAGCCAAAGAACTCCACCAGAGAACTCCTACAGCTGATAAACAACTTCAGCAAAGTGGCCGGATATAAAATCAACTCAAGCAAATCAGTAGCCTTTCTATACTCAAATGATAAACAGGCTGAGGAAGAAATAAGAGAAATGATACCCTTCGTGATAGCCACAAACCATATAAAGTATCTTGGTGTGACTCTAACCAAACAAGTGAAAGATCTGTATGACAAGAACTTCAAGTCTCTGAAGAAAGAAATTGAAGAAGACCTCAGAAGATGGAAAAATCTGCCATGCTCATGGATCGGCTGGATTAATATAGTAAAAATGACCATGTTGCCAAAAGCAATATACATATTCGATGCAATCCCCATCAAAATCCCAACTCAATCCTTCATAGAGTTAGAAAGAGCAATTCAAAAATTCATCTGGAATAACAGAAAACCCAGGATAGTTAAAACTATTCTCAAGAGTAAAAGAACCTCTGGGGGAATCAGTATCCTGGACCTCAAGCTGTACTACAGAGCAATAGTGTTAAAAACTGCATGGTATTGGTACAGTGACAGGCATGTAGATCAATGGAACAGAATTGAAGATCCAGAAATGAATCCACACTCCTATGGTCACTTGATCTTTGACAAAGGAGCTAAAACCATCCAGTGGAAAAAAGATAGCCTTTTCAACAAATGGTGCTGGCTCAACTGGAGGTCAACATGCAGAAGAATGCAAATTGACCCATTCTTATCTCCTTGCACTAAGCTCAATTCCAATCAAGGACCTCCACATAAAACAAGACACACTGAAACTAATAGAAGGGAAACTAGGGAAGAACCTTGAACATATGGGCACCGGGAAGAATTCCCTGAATAGAACTCCAATAGCTTATGCTCTAAGATCAAGAATTGACAAATGGGACCTCAGTAAATTACAAAGTTTTTGCAAGGCAAAAGACACTGTCAAAAAGACAAAGCGGCAACCAACTAACTGGGAAATGATCTTTACCAACCTTACATCCGACAGAGGGCTAATATTCAATATATGCAAAGAACTCAAGAAGTTAGACTCCTGAGAGCCAAGTAACCCTATTAAAAATGGGGTACAGAGCTAAACAAAGAGTTCTCACCTGAAGAATATCTAATGGCTGAGAAGCACCTAAAGAGATGTTCATCATCCTTAGTCATTAGGGAAATGCAAATCAAAACAACCCTGAGATTCCATCTCACACCAGTCAGAATGGCTAAGATCAAAAACACAGGAGACAGCAGTTGTTGGTGAGGATGTGGAGAAAGAGGAACACTCCTCCACTGCTGGTGGAATTGCAAGCTGGTACAACCACTCTGGAAAGCAGTCAGTCAGTTCCTCAGAAAGCTGGGCATGACACTCCCAGAGGATTCGACTATACCACTCATGGGCATATACCCAGAGGCTTTACCTGCATGCAATAAGGACACATGCTCCACTATGTTCATAGCAGCCTTATTTATAATAGCCCGAAGCTGGAAAGAACCCAGATGTCCCTCAACGGAGGAATGGATTCAGAAGATATGGTATATTTACACAATGGAATACTACTCTGTAATTAAAAACAATGAATTCACGAAATTCCTAAGAAAATGGTCAGAACTGGAAAATATCATCCTTAGTGAGGTAACCCAATCACAAAAGAACACACATGGTATGCAGTCACTGATAAGGGGATATTAACCCAGAATCTCGGGATACCCTAGACACAATTCGCATATCAATAGATTTCCAAGAAGATGGAAGGAGAGACCCCTGGTCCTGGAAAGACTGGATGTAGGGGAATGCCAGGACAGAGAAGCGAGAGGGGGTTGAATGGGGAAAAGAGGGAGGGAAGGGGGCTTATGGGACTTTCGTGGAGGGAGGAAACAGGAAAGGGGAAATGATTTTGAATGTAAATAAAAAAAATTAAAAAAATTTAAAAAAAAGAAAATAATACCAAATTGCCTGTTAAACCCTTAACCTTCTACTCATAGATTAGTGCATCTCTCAACTTGTATCAGGAAAGCTTCCTTTTGTAATATCTAATGGTTCATATAGAGACTCACCACTTTTCTAAGTATAGAGAATAAGGTATTGGGTTGTTCTCAGCCCTAAATAGGATACCTGCGGTGAATTGAATAGAAATGGCCCCATAGACTCATGCATTTGACTACTAGACCATAGTGAGTGGTACTATTAGGCGGTGTTGCCTTTTGGAGAAAATGTGTCACTATGGAAGCAGGTTTTGAGGTCTCATAAGCTCAAATTAAGCCTAGCATAGCAGTTTCTCCCTGCTACCTGCAGATTAAGATGTAGAACTTTCAGCTCCTTCTCCAGTTCAATGTCTGCATGTACCCTGCCAGTTGCCATGTTTCCCACAATGCCAAAAATAGCCTAAACCTCTGAACTGAAAGCCAGCCCCAATTAAATGTTACCAAGGTCATGATGTCCTTTCACAGCAATAAAACCCTAACCAAGACAGCATCTATATAACACACACATGCGCACACACACACACACACACACACACACACACACACACACACACACACACACCCCAGGACACCAGGCTTCATTATCATCTTACAATAGGGAGCATAAAGATTGTAAGAGCCAGAGGTTGAGGAAGACTGTTGTGAGGCAGTGTTTTCCAGATATGGCAAGGTCATGATGTACATGAATTTACCATATCTATGAGTTGGCTACATAAGAACTGCATAAGATAAAGCCATATTTATCCAAGTGTGGTGTATTGTGTAATGTATGCACAATTTTCAATATGGATGAGGGAGGGGCTTATGATGTTCTATCTATAGCTTAAGAATATTCACAGTTGATGGTTGCTAGAAGTTGGGAGGGTCAGTTTCCTTCAAGAGTGTGCCCCAGGTAGGACATCTATGCTCAAGTGGACATACTGGAAGCACTAACTAGACATTAGACTCAGTAAGTTAGAAAAAGTTGACATCAACTTAGGAGGGAGATGATGTGAGTAGAGGGTCTGAGAAAAGTTGAAGGAATACAGGGAATGAATATCACCAACATGCATTATATGTGTATGTGTAAATATATGTGTATACATATACTTGTATATATGTGCATGAAATTCACAAATCATAAATTAAAATCATAAATTGAAATACCATCCTTAGAAAAAAAGAATCCAGCCATTAAATACAAGGTAAATATGAGAAGTTTCTCTTCAGCTTTTAAAGGTAAGATATGTCCAGATCAAAGTGTACCCATGGTGTACAAAGCTCCCAAAAGTAGAAACTTGGTGAATTATAGAGTTTTGAGGGTGGCATGGCCTGTTTGTGTGGCTGGCAAGGTGCTCAGTGGTTAAGGGTACTTGCACTGTGGGGACCTGATTCGGGATATAGCATCTGTGTAAGAAGGCAGCCGTAGCTGTGTGCCTGCAACTCCAGTACTGTAGGAGAGGGAGACCAGAGGATTTCAGTGTGCTCTGGCTTCTGGCCCACAGAAAGCCCAAGCTCTACATTCAGAGACCCTGATTCCAAGGAGTAAGATGAACAGTGATAGTGAAGGACACCATATAACTTTCTCTGGCTTCTGTTCACATGCAGAAGCATTCATACCTATATGCACCTGTGTGTACCACACAAATTGTGCATACATTACACACATACACCACACTTAGAGACACATATATCAAAAAAAATAATAATAAGTATAATTGTATTTAATGTTTAATGTTTAAAAATAGATTTATTTTATGTGTATTCCTATTTGCCTGTGTGTACCACATGAATGGCTGGTGCACACAGTGGTCAGAAGAAGGCACTGAACCCTCTGGAATGGGAGTTACAGATGATTGTGAATCACCACTTGGTACAAAAGATCCTATGTAAATCCTCTATAAGAATAACATATCCTCTTAACTACTGAGACATTTCTTCAGCTCCACTTTTAAAAAAAAATTAAAACTCAGCTGGTGTAATTAAATGAAATTAAATCTGAAGAATAAATTAACAAAATATGCGTTGATGTGCAATATAATTTCCCCCTTAACCACAGCTTTATTTTCCATGGTTTGAGTTACATGTGGTCAAAAGTGGCCCATAAATATTAAGTGGAAAATTCCAGACATAAAAAATTCATAAGCTGCACATTGCACACCATTCTGAGTAGCATTAGGAAATAAGGCATTCAGTTCTATTCCTTCTGGACCATGAATCATCATGTTCTGCACAGCCATTACTGATCTGCTAAGAGATCACTTTTCTTGGTACCATAGCTGATGTTTTAAGTAATCCCAGTTTTACATCGTAATGACATCAAATTATAAGTACAGACAGACAACAATAAGGCAGAAAACACAGACAGATCAATTCTGGTACTATACAGCAACATTGCAGTATGTGGGGAAAACACAGAGTATATAAAGGTTCTTATGTGGGGTTTCCAACATCCACACTAGGGGGTCTTGAAACAGATCCCTAAGAGTAAGGAGAACTGCTGTAAAGAGTGCTTATAAACTGATACAAGCAACACAACCCCTTCTTCAAAGGCATCACAAATATTCTCCCTGGGATGCTAAATAAGAACCACACAGCAGTGATATATTTGAGGGAGCTTACAGAGATCCAAATTTACAATGAAGTGTTGATTACGGTCGGTAGATAGAAGAATTGTAAATGCACAGCATTGCATGTTGCATTGTTCCCTTTATGAAAACTTTGTGGTTTTCCCTTTTCCATGTCTTGTATTACTTTTCTTAGGCCACCGCTATATCTCATTCTTGATGCTAATATCTTGGTGCTAAGATTTGATACTCCTAAATGCTAATGAAAAACAACCCATTGTATAACAGGAATAAAATGCTTCACGGCCTTAAAGCTGCAGAAAAATGCATTGGTGTACCTCATAAAGCTAATATTAACTATTAGTAAACTGAAATAATCGTGGGGCTATGCTGCTAAGAAATAAATACGAAAAATATACACACTCATGTGTGTCATTATGGAAAGTGTCCTCTGAAATGTTGTGTATATAAGAACCTTTTAGAACAACTATAATGTAAAAATTACTGAATAACAGGAGAAATGTACCACATTAGGCCTCAAGTTCATAATTCTGAAAGTCAATGTTTTATCATTTGATTTTCATAATATTCAAATTGCTATCCTTGCTCCTAAAAGGTATAAATTCTACTGAAGTTTCTATCTCAGGACAGAAAAAGAACATTGGGAATCCTATTTCCCACCTTGTGCATGTAATGATAATGTCATGAAAATCATAAATTGTTTATTCAAATAAAAAGTTCAACAATCTTTATGTCATTTAAATGAAATCTGGTGTGTCCATGGACATTCTGAAATACAGGACAAACACAGGAATCCTGACACAGTGGGTTTTTAGATACAGAAGCATAAACATTTTTAGTTGCTGACATATTAGAGAAGTCATAATTGGGATCTTTCCTGGGGTCTGGAATTTGGCTTAGAGTGACATAAACTTTCTCACTTTTAGCTTGAATTTCTAACATCTATTTACAAAGCCACGTTCATTCAAATGTCACCTGCTCTCCCCATCCCAGAGTCTCTATATTTTCGGATGAGCAAATTCGAAAGCAATGGGGTTAAGAAAGAATACAGGAATAGCACATCAAAGAAGAAAACTAGAGACATATGGAGCTGCTAAGCACTAATGTCTGAGAGTGTGACCCAGCAGCTACTTCCTATAGAACACAATGTGGGATGAGATTCTATGGAGTCGTCATCCTATCATCAGAAAATAAAGGAATGTATTTGACATTTCATTATATTGCATATTAAATATTCAAAAATATGTGACAAGATTTCATTTGAACTTTTAAAAATATTCTTCATTAAATGGATTACATTTCTTTGGTAGACTGGAAGGTTTTTTAATATCTATGTATATTCATGGTTATGTTAGGTGATTTCAACTATTTGATATATTGAAGTGACTTATGGTTTTGTTATTTAAGTGTGATAATAAAATAAGTTGTTAAAGGCTAAATCATTTTATTAGTAAAAATAAAAGAACAAAAAAAGTAAAAAGGAACTTCATATTTTGGAAAACTCTAAATACTACTACTAATAATAATATCAAAATAAAACTTTATAATATCTGTTTGAGGATTTAAGTTTTAAACTAGTAAGTGATATTGGTCTGATATCTTACTATATATGTATATTTTAATGTTATATCTAAATTTCAACCATATATATACTTCCCTGCATTTGTTTTATAATGTCAAGTGTTTTATTAATATGCATTATTAATCATATGAAAGTCATCCCTAAGAGTAATTTTCAAAATAAAGAAAACAACTATTTATAATTTTAAAAAGCATCTAAAATGTCACAGGGATAGATATGGACAAATAGGAGAGGTCCTGGCTGTGTTAATCATGATTCTCTTTCCAGATCATTTCATGGGTATCTTTATTTAAAAAAAAAAACAACACATTTATTTTCTTTTTTTTCATCCCAACCACAGTTTCCTCTCCCCCTCTCTTCCCAGTCCCTACTCCTCCTCCCTTAAGCTCCTCCACATTCATTCCTTTTCCTTTTCTCTTCAGAAAAGGACAGGCCAACCAGGGATAACAACCAAACATGGAATATCAAGTTGCAGTAAGACCAGGCACCTCTCTTCATCGTAAGGGTGAATAAGGCAACCAACCATTAGGAGGAAAGGGTCCCAAAATAAGCAAAAGAGTCAGAGACAGCCCCTGCTCCCACTGTTTGGAGTCCCACCAAGACATATGCAATGTATGTACAGAACATCTAGGTCAGACCCAGGCAGACTATCTGGTTATTAGTTCAGTTTCTGTGAGCCACTACAGGCCCAGGTTAGTTAATTATGTAGTTTTTCTTGCGGTGTCTTTGATCTCTCTGACTCATACAATTTTTCCTGCCCATCTGCAGGATTCCATGAACTCCGCCTAATGTTTGGCTGTGAGTCTCTGAACCTGTTTCCATCAGTTACTGGCTAATGCCTTTCTGGTGACAACTAGACAAGGCACCAATCTTTGAGTATAGCAAAATATCACTAGGAATCATTTCATTGCTTGTTTGTTTGTTGTTGTTTGGTTAGTTTGGATTTTTGTTTGATTATTTTTTGGTGTTTTGGTTTTTGGTTGTGTTTTGTTTTGTTTTTGCCAGTCTTGTTTGGTTCTATTCTAAGCCTCTGGGCTATCCAGGCTATGGGGCCTGACTCTGCAGGTGGTGTCAGGAGTGGACTCTCTCTTGTGCCATGAGTCTCAAGCTGAAACAGTCATTGGTTAGCCTTTCCAACAATTTCTGTACCACATTTACTTCAGCACATCTTGTAAGCAGGGCAAATTGTAGGTCAAAGATTTTGTGGCTGGGTTGGTGTCTCAGTGCTTCCACTGGAAGTTCTGCCTGGTTACAGGAGATAGGCAATTCAGGCTCCATATCTCCCATTGCTAGGAATCTTACATAGGGTCTTACCTTACCTAGTCTTACCTTTGTTGACTCCTAGGAGATTCTATTGCACTAGGTTTCTGCCTCATCCCAAAGATATCCCTCATTCCAGTTATCTCTTCCACTACTCAATCCCTTCATCTTCCCCACGCCTGATTCCTCCTGTTCCCATCACTGCCCCACCGCCACCCAAGATACCCCACTCTACTCCACCCCACTCCCTATCCACCCACAATGTCTATTCTATCTCCCTTTACTGGGGAAATTCATAAGTCCCCCTTGAGAATAGCTATCATTTTATATTGCTTTTCTTATTTGAAACACTTTGGAAGGCAAATGTTTATTTTCTGCAGGTTCAAACCCAAGAGTAGGAAAATTAATGGATTTTCTTTCATGCACATCCCACTCTCTGACATATAATTTGATGTTGAAAGCATTCAAAAGCATCAGGTATTTTCCACCGTTATATGATGTCTGGGCTTTAATTAACACAACTTTATACACTTTACAAGAAAAAAAAAGCCTTAACGTATATTCTGCTATTCAGCTAGCATTTTTTATTAGATATATTCTTTATTTACATTTCAAATGTTGCCCCCTTTCCTGGTTACCCCTCCCCCAAAAATTCCATAAGCCATCTCCCCTTCCCCAATCAACCCTCCCCCGCTTGCCTGTCCTGGTATTCCTCTACACTACAGCATCAAGGCTTTCCAGGACCAAGGGCCTCTCTTCCCTTTGGTGTCTAACAAGATCATCCTCTGCTGCCTATGTGTCTGGAGTCATGGATAACTCCATGTTTATTCTTTGGTTGATGGTTTTTGTCCCTGGGAGCTCTGGGAATACTGGGTGACTCATATTGTTGTTCCTCCTGTAACACTCAGCTAGCATTTTTTATCCTTCCACAAAATGGCATTTTAGGGCAGAAACTACAGAAGCATAATAAGGTAGAATAGTTAAGTATTTCAGCACTCAGCCAGAAGTGGGCTTGTGAAAATGAATAAATGTCTATCATCACAATTCCATCTTTCTAGCAGTTATTATGAGGAAGGCTACAATATGATTAGTTAAAGTGGATCCATAAGCAAGTAACCATTGGCAAGGAAGGACAGAAGACAATTTATCACCCACCTACTAAGAGATGCAGCACCACATTCTTATATCAATTTGAACATATTGACACAAATGATCATTCGACAGAATCTTGGGGAGTGTGGCGTGAACATAGACAAGTATTTATAGAAATCATGAATGTGCCACATGCAGTGGTTAGATGTCATCCTGTAACTAAAGAAAGTACTAAAAGAGCATAGGGAGGAATCACTTCTGAATAGGCAGAGGAGAACTGGTAGTTGATATGTTTTAAATATAAAGAATATACCACGACCTCATGTGTTCAAGACTCCAGTTCCAATAATTGAAGGGGTATCGGACCTTGTGGTCTGTTTATTCTTTGTTACTTCTCTATGAAGGGCTCAGTCTGTTTATCTACTCATTATATATAAGCTGAATCTATGATTATTTTGATCTATAGAATCAAACAGCTGTAATATTGTGTCACTTTCAAGCCTTGAGAAGGAATCCTAGCTTCTCTGTACACCTCTGTCATCTGTAGTCTAGATGAGATCAGCCAAAAGTGTTTATTACTTATGATATGAAAGATCTTCTAGACCAAGTTAAATTAAAAGAGAAAGAAAGAACAATCAGCAGCTCTCCTGGTGGGGAAGAAGAGATTGAAGGTTAAAGGCAAACATTGCAATCCTTCAAATTTTCTTACTGTATTTCTATGCCCTTGACTGCTACTTTTCTCTCATTGTAAAACTGAAAGCCTTCTGAGTGAGTACACAGGAGATAGCTCTTCACTGGGAAGAGAGAACATGTTTTGCAGGGCAGGAACACTTCAATAATCTCTTTTATTTTTTAGTAGATAGATTCTTTATTTACATTTCAAATGTTGTCCCCTTTCCTGGTACGCCCTCCCCCAAAAATCCCATAATTCATCTCCTCTCCCCCCATTCCACAAAATCAACCCTCTCACCCCTCCCCCCCCACCGTTCCGCAATCAACTCTCTCCCACTTCCCTGTCCTGGTATTCCTCTATACTACAGCATCGAGCCTTTCCAGGAACAAGGGCCTCTCCTCCTTTTGGTGTCTAACAAGACTATTCTCTGCTGCCTATGCGTCTAGAGCCATGGATAACTCCATGCGTACTCTTTGGTTGATGGTTATGTCCCTGGGAGCTCTGGGAGTACTGGGTGACTCATAATGTTGTTCCTCCTATGGCACTGCAAATTCCTTCAGCTCCTTGGGTCCTTTCTCTAGTTCCTCCATTGGGGACCCTGTGCCCAGTTCAGTGGCTGGCTAAGAGTGTGTCCCTCTGTATTTCTAATGCACTAGGAGAACCTCCCAAGTGACTGCTATAACCAGCACTGGTCAGCAAGCACTTGTGGGCATCAATAATAGTGTTTGGGTTTTGTTTCTGTATATGGACTGGATCCCTACATGGGGTAGTCTCTGGATGGTCTTTCCCTCAGACTCTGTTCTACCCTTTGTCTCTATCTCCTTCTGTGGGTATTTTGTTCACTCTTCTACGAAGGACCAGAGTATCCATACTTTGTTCTTCCTCCTTCTTAGGCATTATTTGATATGTGAAATGTGTCTTGGGTATTCCAAGCTTCTGGACTAATATTCACTCTTCACTGAGTGCATACCATGTGTGTTCTTTTGTGATTGGGTTACCTCACTCAGGACGATATTTTCCAGTTCCATCCATTTGTCTAAGAATTTCATGAAGTCATTGTTTTTAATAGCTGCACAGTATACCATTGTGTAAATATACCACATTTTCTGTATCCATTCCTCAGTTGAGGAACATCTTGGTTCTTTCCAGCTTCTGGATATTATAAATAGGGCTGCTATGAACACAGTGGAGCATGTGCCCTTATTACATACTGGAGAATCCTCTGGGTATACGCCCAGGAGTGGTATAGCAGGGTCTTCCAGTAGTATTATGCCCAGGTTTCTGAGGAACCACCAAACTGATTTCCAGAGTGGTTGTACCAGCTTGTAATCCCACCAGCAGTGGAGGAGTATTCCTCTTTCTCCATATCCTCACAAGCACCTGTTTTCTCCTGAGTTTTTGATCTTAGCCATTCTGATTGGTGTGAGGTGAAATTTCAGGGTTGTCTTGATTTGCATTTCCCTGATGACTAAGGATGTTGAAGGTTTCTTTAGGTGTTTCTTAGCTGTTCAGTATTCCTCAGATGAAAATTCTTTCTTTAGCTCTGTACCCCATTTTTTATAGGGTTATTTGGTTCTCTGGAGTCTAACTTCTTGAGTTCTTTGTATGTCTTGAATATTAACCTTCTGTCAGATGTAGGGTTGGTAAAGATCTTTTCCCAATTTGTTGGTTGCCGTTTCGTCCTTTTGACAGTGTCCTTTGCCTTACAGAAAATTTGTAATTTTATGAGGTCCCATTTGTCAATTCTTGACCTTAGAGTATAGACTATTGGTGTTCTTCCCCTGTGGCCATGTGTTCAAGGCTCTTCCCCAGTTTCTTTTTTATTAGTTTCAAAGAGTCTAGTTTTATGAGGAGGTCCTTGGTCCACTTGGACTTGAGCTTAGTACAAGGAGATAAGAATGGATCGATTTGCATTCTTCTGCATGCTAGTAGCCAGTTGAGTGAGCACAATTTGTTGAAAAGGCTATCTTTTTTCCACTGGATGGTTGTAGTTCCTTTGTCAAAGATCAAGTGACCATAGGTGTGTGGGTTCATTTCTGGGTCTTTAATTCTATTCCATTGATCTACCTGCCTGTCACTGTAGCAATACCATGCAGTTTTTAACACTATTGCTCTGTAGTGTTGCTTGAGGTCTGGGATACTGATTCCCCAAAAGTTCTTTTACTGTTGAGAATAGTTTTCTCTATCTTGGGTTTTTGTTATTAGAGATGAATTTGATATTTGCTCTTTCTAACTCTATGAAGAATTGAGTTGGAATTTTATTGGGGATTGCATTGAATCTGTAGATGGTTTTTGGCAAGATGGCCATTTTTACTATAATAATTCTGCCAATCCACAAACATAAGAGATCTTTCCATCTTCTGAGGTCTTCTTCAATTTCTTTCTTCAGAGACTTGAAGTTCTTGTCATACAGATTTTTTACTTGTTTGGTTAGAGTCACAACAATATACTTCATATTGTTTGCGGCTATTGTGAAGGGTGTCATTTCCCTAATTTCTTTCTCAGTCTGTTTATCCTTTAAGTATAGGAAGGCTACTGATTTGCTTGAGTTAATTTTATATCTGGCCACTTTGCTGAAGTTGTTTATCAGCTGTAGGAGTTCTCTGGTGGAGTTCTTTGGGTCACTTAAGTATAATATCATATCATCTACAAATAGTGATAGTTTGACTTCTTCCTTTCCAATTTGTATCCCTTTGACCTCATTATGTTATCTAATTGCTCTAGCTAGAACTTCAAGTACTATATTGAAAAGATATTGAGAGAGAGGGTAGCCTTGTCTAATCCCTGATTTTAATGGGATTGCTTCAAGTTTCTCTTCATTTAGTTTTATGTTAGCTACTGGTTTGCTGTATATTGCTTTAACTATGTTGAGGTATGGACCCTGAATTCCAGATCTTTCCAAGACTTTTAACATGATAGAATGCTAAATTTTGTCAAATGCTTTTTCAGCATCTAATGAAATAACCATGTGGTTTTTTTCTTTGAGTTTGTTTATGTACTGGATTACATTGATGGATTTCCATATATTGAACCATCCCTTCATCCCTGGGATGAAGCATACTGGATCATGGTGAATGATTGTTTTGATGTGTTCTTGGATTCAGTTGGCAAGAATTTTATTGAGTATTTTTGCATTGATATTGATAAGGGAAATTGGTCTAAAGTTCTCTTTGTTGGATCTTTGTGTGGTTTTGGTACCAGCGTAATTGTGGCTTCATAGAACAAGTTGGGTAGTGCTCATCTGTTTCTATTTTGTGGAATAGTTTGAAGAGTATTAGTGTTAGGTCTTCTTTGAAGGTCTGATAGAATGCTGCACTAAAACCATCTGGTCCTCTGTTTTTGTTTGTTTGTTTGTTTGGTTGGTTGGTTGGTTGGTTGGTTGGTTGGTTGGTTGGTTGGGAGACTTTCAATAACCACTTCTATTTCTTTAGGGGTTTTGGGACTGTTTAGATGGTCTATTTGATCCTGATTTAACTTTGGTATTTGGTGTCTGTCTAGGAAACTCTCCATTTCATCCAGATTTTCCAGTTGTGTCGAGTATAGGCTTTTGTAGTAGATGACTTTTTGAATTTTCTCAGTTTCTGTTGTTACATTTCCCTTTTCATTTCTGATTTTTTTTAATTTGGATACTCTCTCTGTGCCCTCTGGCTAGTCTGGCTAAGGGTTTATCTAACTTGTCGATTTTCTCAAAGAACCAGCTCCTGGTTTTGTTGATTCTTTTTATGGTTCTTTTTGTTTCTACTTGGTTTATTTTAGCCTGGTGTTTGATGATTTCCTGCCTTCTACTTCTCTTGGGTGTCTTAGCTTCTTTATGTTCTAAAGTTTTCAGGGGTGCTATTAAGCTGCTAGGATATGGTCTCTCCAGCTTGTTTTTGGAGGCACTCAGAGCTATGAGTTTTCCTCTCCACACTGCTTTCATTGTGTTCCATGAATTTGGGTATGTTGTGCCTTCATTTTAATTAAATTCTAAAATGTCTTTGATTTCTTTCCTTATTTCTTCCTTGACAAAGATGTCATTGAGTAGAGCATTGTTCAGCTTCCATATGTATGTAGGCTTTCTGTTGTTTCTGAGGCTATTGAAAACCACCCTTACTCCATAGTGATCTGATAAAAAGCATAGGATTAGTTCAATCTTCTTATATCTGTTGAGGTCTGTTTTGTGAGCAATTATATGGTCCATTTTGGAGAAGGCACCACGAGGTGCTGAGAAGAAGGTATATTCTTTTGATTTAGGATGAAATGTTCTATATATGTGTGTTAAATCCATTTGGTCCAAAACTTCAATTAGTTTCACTGTGTCTATGTTCAGTTTGTGTTTCCCTGATTGACTTATTGGGAAGAGTGGGTTGTTGAAGTCACCCACAATTATTGTGCAAGCTGCAATGTAAGCTTTTTTAAAGTTTCTTTTACGAACGAGCGTGCCCTTGCATTTGGAACACAGATGTTCAGAATTGAGAGTTCTTGGTAGATTTTTTCCTTTGATGAGTATAAAGTGTCCTTCTGTGTCTTTTTTGATGACATTTGGTTGAACGTCAATTTTATCCAATATTAGAGTGACTGCTCCAGCTTGTTTCCTGGGACCATGTGCTTGGAAAACTGTTTTTCAGCCTTTTACTCTGAGGTAGTTGTTGTCTTTGACACTGAGGTGTGTTTCCCGTATGCAGCAAAATGTTGGGTCCTGTTTATATATCCAGTCTGGTACTATATCTTTTTATTGGGAAATTGAGTCCATTGATGTTAAAAGATATTAAAGAATAGTAATTGTTGCTTCCTGTTATTTTTGATGTTGTTTTTATGTTTGAGTGGTTATCTTCTTTTGGGTTTGTTGAAAGAAGATTACTTTCTTGCTTTCTCTAGGGTGTAGTTGCCCTCCTTATATTGGTGTTTTCCATCTATTATCCTTTGTAGGGCTGGATTTTTGAGAAGATATTGTGTAAATTTGGTTTTATCATGGAATATCTTGGCTTCTCCAACTATGGTGATTAAGAGTTTTGCTGGGTATAGTAGTCTGGGCTGGCATTTGTGATCTCTTAGAGTCTGTATGAGGTCTTCCCTGGATCTTCTTGCTTTCATGGTCTCTGGTAAGAAGTCTAGTGTAATTCTAATAGGTCTTCCTTTATATGTTAGTGGGCCTTTTTCTCTTACTGCTTTTAATATTCTTTCTTTGCTTAGTACATTTGGTGTCTTAATTATTTTATGTGATGGGAAGTATTTCTGTTCTGGTCCAGTCTGTTTAGAGTTCTGTAGGCTTCTTGTATGTTCATGGGCATCTCTTTCTTTAGGTTAGGGAAGTTTTCTTCTATAATTTTGCTGAAGATATTTACTGGCCCTTTAAGTTGGAAATCTTCACTCTCTTTTATACCTATAATCCTTAGGGTTTGGTCTTCTCATTGTGTCCTCGATTTCCTGGATGTTTTGGGTTACAAGTTTTTTGCATTTTGCATTTTCTTCAATGTTGAGTCAATGCTTTCTATGGTATCTTCAGCAGCTGAGATTCTTTTTTCTATCTCTTATATTCTGTTGTTGATGTTTGCATCTATGACTCCTGATTTCTTTCCAATGTTTTCTATCTTCAGAGTTGTCTCTCTTTCTGATTTCTTCGTTGTTTCTACTTCTGTTTTTAGATCCTGGATGGTTTTGGTCAGTTCCTTCACTTGTTTGTTTGTTTTCCTGTAATTCTTTAAAGGATTTTTCTGTTTCCTCTTTAAGGGCTTCTGCCTGTTGACCCATGTTCTTCTGTGTTTCTTTAAGTGATTTTTGTGTTTCCTCTTTATGGGCTTCTATGTGTTGACCCATGTTCGCCTGTATTTCTTTAAGGGAGTTATTTATGTCCTTCTTGAAATCCTCTATCAGTGTCATGAGATGTGATTTTAAATCCAGATCTTGCTTTTCTGGTATGTTAGGGTATCCAGGACTTGTGTTGTTGGAGAGTTTGGTTCAGATGGTGCCATGTTGCCTTAGTTTCTGTTGGTAATGGTCTTTCATTTGCCTTTTGCCATCTGGTTGTCTCTGGTGTTAGCTGCTGTTGCTGTCTCTGACTGTAACTTATCTGTCATGCAAGCCTCTGTATCTGTGCTTCTGGTAGATCCTTTCTCTCTGTGTACACAGGTTTGTAGGTACTCCTGCAAAACCTGCTCTCTTGTGGTTGTGTTTGGGTATGTAGCTCTGTGGCCCGATTAACTCTGGGTGCAGGTGGAAATTGGAAGGCTTCTGTCCCAGGCTGCTCCTAGGCTCTTGTGTCCTCAGGGTTTCCGGCTATTTCCTCAGAGCAGCAGGGGTGGTCGTACCTGTGCTATCTGCCCTCTCTGCACTCCTGAGTGGTTAGCTACCTCCTTGTGTCACTTGGATATGGTGCTCAGGGGCAGAAGGTGGTCCCAAGCCAGAGACAGAAACCGGAGTGTTTCTGCCAGAGGGTTCTGGGTGTGATCCTTTGAGCAGCAGGGGTGGTTCTATCTGTGCAGGCTGGCCCTCTGCACTCTTGGGTGGTTAAGCTGCCTCCCTGCACCACTTGGGTATGGCGTGCTGTGCCAGAAGATGGACCCAAGTCAGACTTCAGTAATCTCTTACTTGAACTGATGGATGAATACCAGGCAGCCTTGGTCAGTATATTGCATCCTCTTGTTTCAGGACATAGCCTGTACTTGGCCTTATTTAAGTATTTTTTTCACTCAGACTACATAGCATCTATACATGAATGATGCCTATGTTCCCAAAAAATCAAGCCAAAGCTTCCCTACCTTTGATTTTTTTTCACACTACTGTCACAACATAACGTGACAAAAGTTATGTTTAAAGTAAATACCCAAAAGTTATGTTTAAAGTAACCAAAAGTTATGTTTAAAGTAAAGACCCAGGACTTCAAAGAATAATATTCATTATAGTAGTATTTAAAATGTAATTTAATGACTATGAACATCTATGTATGTTTATAACAGCCAATGGCAAATTTTGTCTTCCAGACATTCATTGACTGCAAGAAAAACTTCAAATTCTTTCCTGGGCATTTAGCCTCTGCTTTGCCTCTTAATTTATAAATTAATAAAGTCTAAAATCTAGGAAAGTGTTTTCCTCATATCTTCATCATTCATATACTAATAATCATTTGTTCCAAACCATACATCAGATAGACCTTTTTGCACTGGAACATAGAAGTAAAATAGAGGAAAAAAAACATTGCTTCTACAGAATTTAAATTCTTATGAAAGCAAGAGGAGACAGATGCTGATGGAGACATTTGGTATATATTCAAATGATGTCATAGAATCTAAGGATTGTGGGGAAATCCAGAATAAGGTACTGAGGTGAGGTAACGTTAACTGTTAGCAATGGCTTCAATTTAAATCTTTGGCTGTCCTCAAGCACAGATCCAGTCTACAGTGATCACTGCAGCCTATGGGCCTTTGGACCATCATCTTGCATTCCAGACCATTCAACCAACTTTACTTCACCTTTGTTTGATATTGGAGA
The DNA here is from genome assembly GCA_036184795.1 of Tokudaia tokunoshimensis. Lineage (NCBI taxonomy): Eukaryota > Metazoa > Chordata > Mammalia > Rodentia > Muridae > Tokudaia > Tokudaia tokunoshimensis. The sequence goes on along the minus strand of BTHU01000012.1, from coordinate 32,861,945 downwards.
ATAAATCCTAAACAGAAAGGTTGGGAGGAGAGGTGCTGGAAGCTAGATTCTCTCTCTTTTCCATAATTTTTGGTGTTTTTTTTTCCTTTTTTAAAAGGGGTTTGACTAAATTTTATCATAACATTTTTTAAGGTGAAATATTGTGATTTTTTATATGCATGTTCTTCTCCACATATAATTTTTCCATAAATATATCTTTCACTTGTGTTTTTCCTTTCCCAATTACTCACACATCAATATGCAATAAGTTCTAATTTGGTGGTAAGAAGTGTCTTCTGTCTTATCATTAAAATGCTTTTCAGCAACAAATAAGCTTTTTCAGGCATAAGCCAGCCTTCCCTTAGCTGTAAATATTTCATGCCCCAAATAAGCCTCTCGAATCTCTGAGGAAATTGTGTATTCTAAACAAATTTGAAATCAAATACTCAGAGTTCTCAGACCTTATCAAGAACATGAAGTAAACAAATGTTTTGTCTAGAAAGTATTGATCATCTCTGTTGATTTTCTCTAGGAAAACATGCCTCTATACAGTTTCCATGTCATGTGGTGTTCCTATTAGCAGGAAATCATGCACACTTACTTGTCAATCAAAAGTTTGCAAAAGGAAGTGCTAAAAACTAGATTGTCTGAACCAGTGCCTCTCATTAATTCACATGTGGATTACTTGGGCAGATTATGTCTCAGGAAAGAAAGGAACTGATTGATCATGCTAGTTCAACATGCTCCTGGGTGAAGCCAGTTCTGTGAAGCCAGTCAAGCAGCAAGAAACCAGAGGAAATTTTCTGTGTGGAAATATGATGGTAATATGACAGACTACTCTTGTTATCCTTTTTTTTTTTTGGATATTTTATTTATTTGCATTTCAAATGTTAGCCCCTTTCTCAGTTTCCCCTCCAGAAGCCCCCTATCCTATCCTCCTTCACCCTGCTTCTTTGAAAGTGCTCACCCCCCCCACTCGTGCCTCCCCACCCTGGCATTCCCCTACACTGGGGCATGGGGCCTTTACAGGACCAAGGGCCTCTCCTCCCATTGATGTCCAATAAGGCCATCCTCTGCTACATATGCGGCTGGAGCCATGGGACCCTCCATGTGTACTCTTTGGTTGGTGGTTTAGGTCCTGTTATCTTTGTACTGCTAAACAATTGATGTTATTTTTTCCCATTTAAAACATTGGTATTCTTAGTCTTTCTTATGGGTGGTTCTATGGACAGAGCCATTTTATATTATCATTAATTTGTTAAAGCCAGAGTTACATAAAAGACTTACTTATATTGAGAGACTAATCCTAGCAGTAATTTTAAATTGGCTTATACTGCCCTTGACTAGGACCATTTTTAAAGATGAAGTTTTATTGATTTGAAACAACATGAGAGCTGTTGGGAATAGGAAAGGAAGATGTATTATTTCAGAAGGCCTTCTAAGCCTTATCAAATTCCTTCTGTAATTTAACACATGTATCATTGCCAATCAGTTGTTATAAAAATGGTACCTGCATACAGGGCTCTGGCCTCTATGCTATGTGCAGATGAGACAAGGCAGTAGAGTTCAATAAATCAGGCATAGTAGGGTGAGTAATGGACCTGTCTCTCACAGCAGAATGAATGTGTGCAAACAAAACAATAAATACCCAACACTGTCAAAGAGAGAGTCCAATCACTGGGGAAAAAAACAAAAAGCCATCAGCATAGCACATCGGAGTCAAGACACCTTGAAGTCAAAACTTCAAGATATAGAACTAAATAAACATTGAAATTACGTATGTTGAGAATGGAAAAGCATGACTAAAAGGAGTAAAATGGTTAGAGAGTGCATTTGTTTCAGAGCAAGCTGACATCCACCCCAGGCTTTCATGGCTTCTACAAATGACTATGAGTGAGACGGATTTATTACACAGAGATGAGATTGACAGCAGATTAGGAAATTATTGATCTCATAGCAACTCATATTTTAAAAACTCAGCCTTGCCTATCCAACTCATATAATCTAAGCTACAAGAAAGCAGAGTCATAGATGAATAACCATTCCCCATTAAAATATTAGACTTGTTTCTGAAAGCTAAATAATAAAAAGCAACTTGCATTCATGTGTGAACATCTCTGAAAGAACTGGTGAATAAGAATCTCATTTCCTAGTTAAGAAAGTCAATTAACTTTTGTTAAGTACACAATCAGAGACACTGTGATTCAGGGAGCTACAGGAAGCTTATTTTCTCAAAGGCTGTCAGATTTTATTCCCTATTTTCATGCATAATGTACTTTTGTTTGTCAAAAAATAATAATAATCCACATCTCTCAGGTTTCCTTATCAGTTTCTTGCGACTCCTATGCAGATCCAGGAACTCTTGATCCTGATGCAGCCAAGTTGGAAAAAATGAGGCTGAAGGCCCTGCTTATCAGTTCACACTCCAATCACCAGTGATGGCTAATGACCCTGAATGACCAGCTGTCACTCCATAGCTGCCAGGGCAGCTGAGTTTCCCAATTATGGAAAAACATAAAATAAAACTTCCTGGATATAGAAAGGGGAAAGGCCAGTGCAAGAAAATAAGATCTTAACAAAATGGAACCTGACCTTAATGTGTGGCAAGCCCTTGCCTAACGCACACAAGGCACTGCTTCATTTTGTGTGTTACTATAGGAATACACTAACAGTGACATCTGAGATGAAAAAGGGAGCCATATTAACTACTGAGTTTACTTAAAGTGATGGAAATGCATGTTAACTAGCAGGAGGAGGGTTTTCTAATTCAGACTTCATCAAATATTACATCTAAATTATTTCTTTTTTTTTGTTTTGTTTTTTTGGTTTTTTGGTTTTTTTTGTTTTTTTTTTTTTTTTTGGTTTTTCGAGACAGGGTTTCTCTGTGTAGCCCTGGCTGTCCTGGAACTCACTCTGTAGACCAGGCTGGCCTCGAACTCAGAAATCCACCTGCCTCTGCCTCCCAAGTGCTGGGATTAAAGGCGTGCGCCACCACCGCCCGGCTAAATTATTTCTTTTATCCTACTCACCTGTGTCTTTGCAAACTTTGAGGAAAGAAATAATTTTCAAGGCAAACCATGAGACTCCAGTCCCAGTTTTTCTAAAGTCATCAGATAGCCTTTACTGATGGGACATGTAGCTGAGCAGCATCAGCGTCCAGCCTTTGATCCACTCAGATGTCCTTCCTCTCTACCTTTCTGTCCACACTTTCCCTCCAAATTTGGTTAATATCATGCCTCCCCTCACCTTCCTATCTTCAGTCTCCAAAGAACCTTTGGTAAATAGTCAAATCTCCTAGGTTTGGTTATGCTAGAGATCATGTGGAAGTCCATGATCCCTGTTCCCACTGATGATAAAGGGCAAAGAAACTACTTTTGCCATGGTATTGATAACTGTAAGCTCAGAGTTGAAAAGGAGGTACATAGAATGCCTATATGACAACCTTGACCCCCATCTCCAACCTACCCTCCCCCCAAAAGTAACAGCCTAGACAAAAAGCCTTCTAGGAGAACTCTTTTTTTTTCTAAGTTTTTTTATTTACATTCCAAATCATTTCCCCTTTCCCGTTTCCTCCCTCCCCGGAAGTCCCATAAGCCCCCTTCCCTCCCTCTGTTCCCGTGTTAATGATGCTGAAACATAGTTCTCCACAAGTGATGGCTTCTGGTGTGGGCATGTGTTGGGAAGGACTCAGTTTTCTTTAAGAGGCTGGCCACTGGGAGATTGTCCATGCTCCAGTGACAACACAAATTGGACTTGTCCTTCTCCTTTTTGTGGGGAGAAGTCACAGGGTTGGGGCAGATGTGAAAGGACTGGAAAGTGTGACCAAGGTTCATGATGTGAAACCAAAATTTAAAAATTAATAAAAATATTCTAAGAGGGGACAAAAGAACTCCCAAATCTCCCATGATATCCTTTCTCTCTTTGCTGATTTTTTCCTATACTTTACCTTCTCTCTTTGAAAACAGCAAAATGTTCTCTTGGATATTGTTTATCAATAAGTTCTACTACTGAGGTCGATTTAAGTAGTCTCCAACACAATGGGTAGCTCGGGTTGTTTCTATTGAATCTCACCCAACTATAGAGATTTTTGGAACACTCTACCATACCCTGTGAACTGGAAATGGACTCATGTTCTGTCCTAAGCCTGTGGGTTCTCTTGGGACTCTGTAAAGGAAGCTATATAAATGAGTAAATTAGTGTATGGAAAAATATACAGAACAACGCAGAAAAACCAAGCAATGATTCCTAAGCTAAGAAATAGGCATGATAGCTATTCTTCATCACTGCTTTCAAAGCCAGCTACCTAGTCTTTATTAAAAATTTTAATCCCAGGAGTCAGGAGGCAGATACAGGAGAATCAAACATTTGAGGCCAGTATGGAGTACACAGTGAATTACACTCTAGCCTGAGATACAGTGAGACTCTGTCCTAGTTAGGATTTCTATTCCTGTAATGAAACACCATGACCAAAAGCAACTGAAGGAAAAGAGCTTATTTGTCTTACATTTTCACACCGTGGTCCATCACTGAAGGATGCCAGGATAAAAACTCAAGCAGGGCAGGAACCTGGTGGCAAGAGCTGATTCAGAAGCCATAGTAAGGTACTGCTGATTGGCTTGCTCCCCATGGCTTGTGTAGTCTACTTTCTTATAGAACCTAGAAGCACAGGGATGGCCCCACCCACAATGGACCAGGCCCTTACCCATCAATCACTAGTTAAGAAAATGTCTGACAGATGGATCTTATGGAGACATTGTCTTAATTGAGGTTTCTTCCTTTCAGATGACTCTAGCCTGTGTCAAGTTGGAAAAAAAAAAAACTAGCTAACAGAGACCTCCATCTCAAAAAAATTTTTTCCTAAAAGTAAAAATAATGTTTGCTAATAAGTAGATGTTCATATTTCTTGTTGCTAAATGTCATAATTAAAATATTGTCTACTTGTTACCTCTTGACTCATGAAAAGATAATCATAATATCAAAAGAGAGCATTACAATTATTCACAAATTATTTAATATGTCAAACAAAAGTTCTTCCTCAAAGAGGGATTATTTACACCAAAGGTGAATTTGCAGTATTAAATATTAATTCCTTTGGATAAACATTTATCTAAGAGAAGTACCTATTTCTCTGATTATAATAGACATGGACCTTAGATTCAAGTAGTATACATCAAGCATTAGCTTTAGAACCTGAAAACTATCCAAATACCTTCCAATTATCACATATTTAGCACCAATTATTAAACATTCAGCAAAGACACTACAAATGAAAGGCTTTGGCATTAATAACTAAAGAGTATTCCAAGTGAGCAAAATAAAATGAAATATGAAAAATGAGAAATAAAAAAATAAAATAAAATGTGTTCGGAGTTTACATTATTTGTAGTGGGATAGACTCCAAACAGATGAAGATTTAACTGTGAGAAGTAAAACTAGCCAATGCTAGATTTCTCTTATAACTTGAGTATAGCAAAAACCCCTTTAAAATTCTGACTCAAAACTCCAGAATGAGTAACGGAAATAACATCTTATCATTCTAGGCATATGCATATGTTTTAAATCTGAACTTATTCATATACATAAGAATACCCACAACCAAACACAAAATGTGGAAACCAAGGCAGAAACTCAAGCCAGAAAACTGAATACAGAAACTAAAGCAGAAACCTCAGAGAATGCTACTTACTAGTTGTCTTCCTTTCATTCCCTCAACCAGCCTTTCTATATAGGCCAAGACCACTTGCCCAGGGATAGCACAGCCCACATGGGGCTGGGATCTCCCATACCAATTAGCAATCAAGAGTCAATTTTATGGAGATACATGTCTGCAATTGAGGCCCACTCTTCTCAGGTGTGCTAACTTGACAACTAAAGCTAACTGAAACAATTAAGAAAAGGGTTTAGGGAGAAAAAAAATCAGGATAGGTTGTGTCCATGAATGCATTTTATCTTAATTTGCTAATTAAATATTGGAGATAGATTAAAATGAAAGTTTTAGGGGTAAAAAAAAAAGCAGAAGTAAAATAAAATTTAGGTAAACTTTTCTTTATATAAAAAAGAAAAAGTATTATTATTCCTATAAATCTACATAGTTGCTTTGATAGTGAACAGTGATTCTAACCCTTTCTGGGAGCTAGTACCACCAGAAAATCTAATTAAAATATGAGATCTCTGGGAAGAGATTTTACCAAGCAAATAGCTTCAGCCCTTCTTAGCACCTAGACCCAGGTAAGGAAATCCTGATTACTCAGATGACTCAGCAGGCAGCAAGGCTTCCCATCTGAGTTTAATTTCCCAAACCCACATAAAAAGACCAGAGTCAGTGATGCGATGTCTATAACCCCAGCATTCCTGTAAGGAAATGAAAGGCAAAGACAGGAGAACTGGCCAATGCTCACAGGACAGCTAGTTGGAGTGCCAGACTATTCACAGAATTAAGAGACACTCTGCCCAGATGCAAAGTGAAAGAAGAGATCAGACTCCTGCAAGTTGTCTTCTGTTGTCCACGTGTGCACCATGGCAGCACACACATGTATATACACAAAGACAGAAACAGAGACAAGAGAGAGAAAATCAGAGAGAGAGAGAGAGAGAGACAGAGACAGAGACAGAGACAGACAGAAACAATACAGAGAAAAACACACACAGAGAGGAATAAGTTAGCAAATTAATTAAAAAATAAAAATCTCCTTACAAGTGGTACCCTATTAGGCAGTGAAAGGTTCAACTGGGAACACATCGCTGTTTTGAGAGATTCACAGACTCCCAGTCAAAGAAAGTCCAACATGAGATGGACCTGAATTAGCGCCATCAATTACAGCTGCACACACAAATTGCATTTCAGAATATTTTATCATCTGACAATATTTTAAATTCACTGGTACTCTTAAAAATACTCTCACTGATATAGCATCCTACAATTCTGGGTTGATAGTTTTCCCATTTATGACTTTAAGGATATTTTCACTTGTTTCCATGGTTTCTGATGAGCAGTCCACAGCTCTTCAAGTATTCAAGCTCTTAGTATGTGATGTCATTTTCACAGCTGTTTCAGACAGTTTTCATTATTCTTAACATATAAAGCCATTGAAATATAGTTTTCTAAGAGTTTATCCTACTTGATAATCTCTGAGATTCTTGATTCAACTTTTGTACTTTTAGGGTCATTATTTTTTCAACTTTTTCTTTTCTGTGACATGAGTTACATATGTGTTTGACCAAAATCAATAGACTATCTAGCCTGAATGCTCTTCTGATAAATAAATTCACTTCATAGCTTTAAGATTATCTAAAAAAAAAATCAGGTCCATGTGGCTTGAGTAAATTCTATCAAATATTTAAGAAACAAATAATAACAATCCCACATGAGTTATTCCCTAACACAAAAGAAGAAGGTATATCAATTTGCTAGCACTAAAATAAAAGATGTCACAAGAAATGAAAACTAGACCAAGATCATGAATGTAGTATACAAACACCCTTACCAAACTATAAATGTGCTAAATCCAGAAATACATAGCACAGTCATTGGAACATGATTAAGTTTTAACCAGAAGTGCAAAGTCAGCTTCAAAACAGCAACAACAACAATAGCAACCATCAGGGAATGAGGGATAATGCAGTGGGCAAGGGAACCTGAGTTCAAATTCCAAGCATTCATATCAAAGCTGGGTATAGCCAACACAAAACATTTTCAGTTTCTTCCAGAAATATAAGGTTGGTATTTTAGTTGACAATATAGTTCATTATAGGGATATAAAATAACACACAATCGTATGATTTCTATTCTTCATAGCTGCAGAAAGCTTTAGTTTTGATAAAGCTCTTACAAAAATACAAAAAGAAAGCTACCTCATCCGAGTAAGTGTAGCTAAGAAAATAGATAATAAATAATAGCCTTCAGGAAACACTATTTTAAATTCAATTGAAATCCATTAAATTTAAAAATATAATTTTGAAATATTTCCCTCTGTTGTTGGAAGGAGAAAGGATTGTCTGCTATCAGGATTATCTGATATCAATATTTTTTTATCAAAAAATATTTTAGAAATCTTGGCCAATCAGTGAGGAGGGGGAGGGGAAAGAGTAAAAGGAGAAGATGAGAAGATAAACCTAGGACTGGGAAAGAAAAAACATGCAAAAGTGATCGATCTGTACGGAAACCCTGAAAGAATATATAGCCAATGTTTAGTTATTGCTATTTGTTTTGTTTTGTGCTTTTGAGGCTGGAAGCCTGGGATGCACTCACATTGTGCATATATTCTGCTGCTAAGCTGTACTCTCAAATTCATAGGGTTGGAGGTTTTCGTTGTTTTATATTTGTAATGCTGGGGACTGAACCCAGAGCCTCTGGCATCTTAGGCAAGCACTCCATCATCCTTTGGATTTCTGTTTTCTCATGCTATTGTTTTTGACAATCTTGCTCTCTTAATTACTTAAAAATCACTGTGTTTGGGGTACAGATCCTTTGATTTAGCAACCTGTGACTTCTTGTCTTTGCGCTCTGCTTTTCCAAGTGTAAAACATCTCAGAAGCCTCGAGATTTGACTGAGGCTTTAAAGTCTCTAATAAGGAACTTTCCCATTATTTTCTGACTGTATTATAGCTTCTGATTTGGATCCATACTCCTACTGCAATTGATCTCTGACTGTGATATGTGAGATAAAGGCAAAGATTCTTTTTCCTCCACTGCAAACAAAATAAAATGTTAACCAACTAATTAAATGAAGAAGAATGCTCTTTCCCTTCACAGCTCTGCACTATACTTATGCTGTCAGTCAAGTATTCCTGCGAATCTGTCTCACACTGCTTTGTACAACTGGCCCAACTGCCTTGGTTTATTTGTTTGTTCATTCATTCATTCATTCATTCATTCATTCGTTTGTTTGTTTCAATAAAGTGTGAACATTGTTAGTGTGGTTTTGTAATAACTCTTCATATCCCCTTGAATGCAATGCCCAACTTCTTCAAGATTCTTCCAACTTCCTTCCTCAGAACTATCTTAGGTCTTTTAGGTGCTTTGTACTTTAAATACATTTTGAAGCAATTTGTGAGTTTCCTCACAAAATACTAGCAAAGACTGAAAGGAACTGGATTTCATGTGGGAGCAATTTGGGAGACAAGTAACTAATAACTTCATAATTTGTCTTTCCAAATTCTGAAGATCTACCATTTCTTATTAAACCTTCTTTATTACCACAGACCCACTTCCCCAGCCCATAAGCTTTCTGTCTTCCTTTGACTGCCTATCTCATTGTGTCTTCTTTATTTTCTGTTTAGTATCATTCTAAGGAAAACTGCATTTTCAAACCTGAGCATGAATATTCCAGTACATTAAGCAATGGTACAAAATGTGAATGAAAAAATAGGAAAGAAGAAATGGAAGGTGAGAGATAGGTGAGGTGAGAAAAGAAATATGGAAGGAGGGGAGAAGAGCAGGGACAAATCCACTGTCTGCCATGGGAAGCAGCAATGATTCTGACATTGAAAATCAGTAGTTAAAAGAAAAGTGTGCAACATTTGCCTTGCTTTTTAAAATGAACCATAAGTTACTACCAGTTGATTATTAAAACTTTTTCTAGCAGACGAATGTATAAAAAGTATAGACAAGATAATAGTTCTCTAATGTAGATTTTTAAAACTATTTCAGACAAAGGTTTTTGGTGGATGGTAAAACCCATCCGGTGAAAGGCTGATGGGACCAGCTGACTATGTGATACTTTTTCCACCTTCACGTCTACAGCTAACTGCACAAAGAAACACTCACCTTTCCATAAAGAGACCCCATCATTACCTCCCTACAGGCATGAGAGATGGGCTACTGAGGATGGCATTTTATCCACTGAAGTGATGTAGTAGCCTGCAAAATTTCTGGCAGGAATGACTAAGTCTAAATAGGCCTTTAAAGTTAGGCTACAATTTACAGGAAATGTAGAGGGTAATGAAAAATTAAAGAATGCCACAGCAAGAAAACAGATAACCTCAAGATGCACACATCAGTCTGTTCTCTCTAGTAATTCAGTGCCATAAACAATAAGATGGTATACAGACTATTCTAAACCAATGAGATATAATCAAGTATTGGTACTCAAAATATATTCAAGTATTGAAAATTGTGAATGTTCTCTGTGTAACAGTAGTATATTGCCTTAATGACAGAATGCCCTTTTTAAAGCAGATGTATACCAATCTGTTCAGGGGATTGATTTTATCTGAAGTTATTATGAATATTGGCTAAAATATTCATGACTATTCATCTCATTGGAAGGCATATGGACTGTCAGTCTACAATTCTTTCAACTTCCTAGCCTGCTGGAAAATGATTATATCAAAAGTCAAAGTCTTGTGCTTAAAAGAGTTTAACATTTTAACCTCTACTTTCTCTGTAGAGGTTAAAATCTTTCTTCAAACAAAGCCTTCCAAAGAAGCACAGGAAATCAAACAGCTGGCAGCTCAAACGTTTTGGCTAAAGCAGGTTGATAAGCCAGAGTTGTATGTCTCTGACTGCACATCCCCATCCCCACAGTGGAGGAACCCTGGAGCCTTCAGAGGTGCTCACCTGGACACCTCCCGGGGCATTCTGGGACACCCAAGTAAATGTTCACTGGCAGCATATGCAGAAGTCCAGGCTTAGCAAGGAGGCCTAGAGGAGTCAGTGGCATCATTGAATCAGTGACATTCACCTTGCAGCACAGAGCCAAAGAGCCCATCCACTCTAAGCATGCCATAACCAAATGTAGAGGGAGTCTGAGCTTCCAGGCGCCTTTGCAGAGAAAGGCTGCAGCTTTGAAATCCTATGGAACTGTATGTTACAAAAGACTTTCAGTGTTGGTGAAGTTTCTAGGGTAAAAGAATGCAAATTAAAGTTTTTTTATTTACTTACCATTGGAAACACATTACACTGTGAAAAAATAGCCTACTAAATGTATGCATGTTTTAATTATGTACTGTTAAGGGAATAATTAGATAGTATGTGTTTTAATTAGGTACTGTGCTTTCATTTTCTTTCTTTTGTATACTTGTTGGGTATGTGCGGGTGTTTATGACTTGAAAGACTTTTCCTTAATTAGTTTCCACCCATTCTGATCTTTCTCTGAAATAATAAGCAGCACCCTGTATTGTGTTCATGGAAATGTGTGCAATTTTCCAAGAGACTGATTTTTCTAAGGAAATAATTTTGTGAACTTAATGAAATAGTCATTTTTCTAGATACTTTTACCTGTAGGATAAACACTGGGATGAAGGTTTCATCAATCTTTACCATCCTTAGAAGTGAGAAAATATTATTTGTATTTTTGAAAAGAGCTAGTAGAGTTCCTTGAGAACCTATAAAAAAATCATTCTTCTTGACATTTAATAATAAACGTTTCTTAAGGAATTGCATTTTCTGGGCTAGAACGATGACAGCTCAGTAGTAAGGAACAGTGAAGACTCAATCTTGTTTCCTAAAACCCATGATAGGCTTCTCACAAATACCTTGAACTCCAGGGGATTGGATGCCCTCTATTCCAAGAACACTTTTTCTTGAACACAACCGCGCGCGCGCGTGCACACACACACACACACACACACACACACACACAATTAAGGAAGGAAGGAAGGATGGAAGGAAGGAAGGAAGGAAGGAAAGAATACATTTCCAGGACTCAGGATTCAGCTCAGTGGTAGAGCACTTGCCTAGCATGCACAAAACCCTAGGTTTGATTCCCAGGACCACATGTAAATGAAAATAATAATGGTGATTACATTAAGTTGATTCATGAGTTTTAGTGAAAATTAGTCAAGGTCTCATTTCTATAGAAAGAAAAAGATATTCTTTCCACTGGCAAAGCCAGTCTGAGAATGCTAAGCATCAGTCTTAGGGAGAGGGAAATGAAGGGATCTGAATGACAAAGCAGGAGTTGTGGGCAGGGTCCTTTTATGTCTATGGTCTCACTTCATTCTCATGACAGCCCTACCAGGTAGAAATTATTAGCCAATTTATACAAAATACTTAGCCTGGGATTAAAATATACATGAGACCTGCCTTATTCAAAAGCCTGTGTACTTGCCAAAATGTCAATCTTTATTAGGGGCTGGGAAATGAAAAATGTACCACATCTAAAAGCAACTGTCTGCTTGGGTGGTTATAATGTGAAGTAAATAATTATTTGCTGGTGGTAAGAAATAATAATGAGACAAATTAAAGCATCAAAACAGATGTTTTTCAGTCTGGCTTAAAGAGTGAAGAGAACAGACACTGAAAACCACAGGAACGTCATCTTGTTCTCTCAAAATGCAAGGAAAACATCAATGGTGATTATCTCAATTCATTGTTCCTTTAGAAACACAAATAATCATGTATTTTTTTTAATTCCTGTCTGAAACCAAAAGTGAAATGTCTGGAACAAATCAATAACTAAAACGGACAATTAATTGTGTCATTACCTCCAACACAATTATTGTCTCCATAGCTCAGCTCCCAAAGTAAATTAAAACCCAGTATAGATGAGCATTAAGCTCATCAAGTTGGCTGGGCAAGAAAGGAAGGGTAGATCTGAGAGAAGTTAAGGGAGTGGAGGTGAATATGTTCAGAATATAGTGTCTGAAATTCTTAAAGTAAAAAATAAATTTTAAATAAAATAAAAAATCAAGAGTCAACATTTTGAAATCTGTAAAATCTAGATATTATGGATTTAGTATTAGGGTTTGTCATAGATTTCTTTAACATTGCTGTTCTGTTTGCACCATTAGGTGTTGTTTAAAACCCAAGAACACCACACCACCTTTCGTCTAGTTAAAGCATGCCTTCCCTTTGTGTTTGCTTATCTGAGGTAACAAGCTTGTTCCTCATCCCTCTGAGGACATAAACTTTTCAGCTACTGTCCACAAAAATCTAGAAAAAAATAATAATGATGACAATGATCATTATTAAAGGCCTTTAAGTGGGTTTTCCCACACACATATGCTTCTTTAAAATTAGCTAATTTTAAATAATACCATTACAAATGGTACCAGGATAAATCACTTACTTTTAAATAAAATTTATTATAAATATTTGAGATTTACACATAATATTATTAGGTAAATAGGGGCAGAAAAATAGTTTATTTAGTATTTACTTTATTATTCTCATAATCTTAAACATGCAGTCCTCCAGGCACATATTCTCATTCCCCTATTCCCCCTCAGCTCCCATAAACTGGATGCAAATGTTGCTGCTTCTGGACCCCTCACTGGCCCTCATGAGCATCTCTTGACTCTCTTATATTTAGGAGTCACAGACAGTTTCTGTTGTTTCATGAGTTCTGTTGTGCTAATGCCTCTGGATCGTGAACACTGGAGCCAATTACTCCTCCAATCAGTTCTCCTCCAGGTTGTCTATATAAACTGGACCTAGGTCAGGTCTCTCCTAGTATAAGTAAGTTTCCTTGAAACTTAGACCTCACACATAGGCATTAAGCCATCTGCTAGATAAAGAAATCTCCCTGAAGGACATGTAACAAATGTCCTTCCCCTCCATAGTAATTCCCCCATAGAAGATGATGAAAGCAAGGTTAGACTTCATGGCTGTCATCCAGAAACCTCAATGCCAGATTAGAGGAAAACTCACAGCAAACCAAGCTTATAGACAAATGTATAATGGCTATTTGGATTCCTGAAACACTGTAGGTTCTTGTTATGGGTAGGTCAAATGATATGTTACATATTCCAGGAATTTATAAAGTCACCTTTCATGGAAGAAGAAAAGCACTTTACAGATTTAAATTAAAGATCTTGAGACAAAGATGCCCCATCCTAGGTAATCTGGTTAGGCAGATTACCAGTGGCACCTGTCCTTGTAAGAAAGACTGATACTATATGAGTGATGGAATCAAGGTAAGTCTTCTTAATGGAAAAATAATAGTCAACTAATACTGAAATCATTTTCCTACACTAATTGACAGAATCTGTCTCTCCATGAGATTTTGTGTGATATCAGAACAGGAAACATGTCAAATTGTTCCTTACCCAATGTAGTGTTTAATATAAAGTAATGTGTTTGTTAAACATGGGAATGAGTTTCTGGAATAGAAGATATTCAACTAATAAAGTTCTTGCTATTTAGGCATAAGAACCTGCATTCAATCCCTGGAACACATGTAATATGCATAAACAGGATGGCAGTTGCTTACAATTTCAGTGCTTTAGAAGCAAAGACAAGCAGTTCCCCTGGCTACCCAACTTTGCCAAACAGGTGAGCCCAGCTTACTATCTCAAAAAAAAAAAAAAAAGAAGAAGAAGAAAACCTCTATAAGGTGGAGTCATCCTAAGTAACAGCATCCAACATGTGTATACATCTATGGCTCATATATCCTACATGCTTCATGACAAGACTTTTCCTGGGGAGACGCAACACACACACACACACACACACACACACACACACACACACACACACCTACTCACCCCAGATAGATACCCAACAAGATATCAAAGCACAGATACCACCAAACTCCAACTTGATGAACCAATGGATTTTATTGGGATTATTTACAGGGAAATTGGTGAGGGTTTACTTTCATTATCAGAAATAACTCAAAGACAGTTGCATCACCTAAGCCGACTCCAGCATGGGTACTACTTCACAAATGCTAGGAAGCTAGAGAACAGTGCACAGCCTGCAGGCAACTTCACAGGTTGGAGAGTATCCTTAGCTCAGTTGTTCTAAGCCTCTTCCAGGCAGCTAGCTCCGGTGGTTTCTGATTTTTCCAGACAGTAGATCTGTTCCCAGAGTCTTCTTTGTACTTAGCACTTCTGAGATTCTTCTTTGCCCCTTGGTTTGTCTGAGAGTGGGTCCAGCCCTCTTTATTGTTTACTCATGAGAGGGAGGAGCCTAGTGAATTTGGTCAGTTTCAGGGACTTCCTGAAGCTATTTTGAGTTGTTTACCTTCTGTCTAAAGCTTTCTTGTAAAATGTATTGTTTCAGTCTGGAGGAAAACTGCTACACAATGCCACATGTGCACACATATATATGCACACACCTATGTACACACCTGTCTAAAATCAAGTCATTGTAAAGAGAGAGGTATAGGTATTGGTAGAAAAAGAACCTGCAGTTACATCAACTAGAATAAAATTGACTGAATGATAGAGCCCATGACCTCCAAATACACAGCAATTTCTCCCAGACAAAAGGAAATACTAGTGGAACTCAAAATGAACTGGAATTGATCATCGAGTTCTAAAGCAATCAGGCACCTCGACTCTTTTCTTTTCCTGTCTTTTACACAGAGTGCAACCACAATTCAAGTCACATTCTGAAGAGAACAAGCCACATGTCATTGGGCAGAGATGAAAAGAAAGAACCATCTTTAATTCATATGAAAATTCTACTTGTGTTCCAATAACCAGAATTTAGTCCTACCATATTTGTATTTGCAAGGACTACTGGGAGGACTATTGATGCTGCTTGTGTGAGGCTAAGAACTGAGAATTCTATATATTGTCCAAGAAAGTAGAGAAAGTGTATATTGAATGGTATGAGTTACTAACTTTTCCATAACTTTTAATTCAAAAGGAACAATGCACATGTTAAACTACAACAAAAACCCATATTGATTGGGGAGTACCAAGAAAAAATACCATAATCCCAATAAAAGTATCAGGGAAGGGTTAAGGAATAGGTACCCCTTCAGCCGACCATGAAAGAAACACAGAGTAATAATAGAGTAAAAATGGCTCCAGAGATAATGTTGTGAACAAGAACAGAGATAGGAATGTACACCATGTATATTTTTTAAGATTGCATCAGGGATATTTATTGGAGAAGGGGAGAAGAGCTATTTTTATTAAACCAAAAAGCAAAAATGGAGAGCATTGAGACACAGAGACTAAGTTCAATCAACAGTCTCATGACTCAGTAGGTAAGTAATGTCACTGTGAAGGAGTTTTCAGACAAGTTAAAAACTTAGATATAAAGCAGAATCCTGATCTCAGGAACAGCAGACATAATTTTCACATCAAGAATTTTGAATTTATTCTATTAATAATAGTGAGAGAGGAGGTATCATAAAAGTTGTATCATTTTTTTTGTTATGGTAAGTCCCTTTGGTAACATTAATAATCATAACAAACTCTTTAGAACAGGAGAAAATCTATGTAACTCTCTGGAATTCCTTCACACCATTGGATGCCTCCTTACAGCTTTTAAACCATCTAGCAGACACATGCAGGGGGAAAAAATCTGTTTGAAAATGACAAGTAAAAGATGTTTTATAAACTCCAGATGGAATTTAGTCTTTACTCAGATAAAGCATGTAAAGACATCCAGACACCAGGGTGGATATATAGCACGCCAATTCTGGCTTTGTGGGATAAGACCAACTGCATTTCGTTCACGGAGCTTCAGTGGGGAAGAACAGCCTTTATATTACTAAGTGAAAGCAGAGGGGAGACAGGAGCTTAGCATTATTTATAAAGTTCTCTAGAAATGGTGCCAGAGTACTTGTCACTGGGATATTGCTCCAAATTCCACTTAGCTCTATTGTCCTTCTGATCACTGTCAAGGTATTAGAATAAGTCACACAAAAAACAGCATAGACCCTGGTAGAGTTTATGACAAAATAATATAAAGGCCCCTCCACAGTGAGCATGAGCAATAGACGCATGGACCTGACTTGGTGAATTTTCTGTTGCTGTGATAAAATACTCTGACAAAAAACAACTAAAGTAGGGAAAAGTTTATTTTGGTTGAGAGTTCCAGGGAATAATCTATCACTACGGTGGGAGCTTGAGGCAGCCAGGCACATTGAATTCAATCAGGAAGCAGAGGGACCTAAGTGTTTGTGCTCAGCTCACTTCTCATAAGTGAGAGTGAACAATGGTCAAAGGGACTATGGTGTCACTCTAAATAACTAAGTAGGCTTCTTGCTATTTCTCAATGTTTCTAGACTAGACTAATTTTCCTATGTTTACCCATTTGTGTTACTGACAGGCTCATTGTAATTGTCAAGGGAAGGGCAATGTTATGTCTTTATTTCTTGGTAACAGAAAGCCTCCTGTTGTAGTCATCTTAAAATCTCTCAGGAAATTCAGAAAATGTATCCACCCAGGACCAGATGAACGTCTCAAATCTCGTTGTCTTGATGACTAATCAAAGTCTTTCGGTTTCATTTTCTTGTTTAACAAGCATTTAATTATGAAGAAGAGGTCTCTCTCCACTGATCTTCAAGCCTGCCAATCAAACTACCTAACAAAATATATTCAATGTCTCATTTTAACCCAGCAATGCATAGAACTGAGATAAGCGTCTGACCAAAGTAAAAGGATGACCAGGACTCTAAACCCGAAACCCATCTAACTCAAAGGTACTTAGTGGTTGTAGAGATGACCCAGTGGTCAAGTGTGAGTACTACCCTTGAAAATTATCTCAGTTCATTACCAGAAAGCATTTTTTTTTCACAAATGCCAGCTAAGTCTTGCTCTAGGGGTTCCCAATAACTCTGGCCTCCTCTGGCATCTGCACTCACATGTATATACTCACACATAGAGACATACAAGCACACATAATCTAAAAGAGCAATAAAAATCAGTCTTTAAAAAGGCACTTGCATACAGGTGATGCACTTTCTCACTCAACCAATCACACAATCCTGTATCACTCTTCATTTGTTAACTTATTCCACCCATCTTTTAACCAAATCTTATCTTCAGTCTTCTGTTCACCCAGATGATTTACATTTCAATATCCATTGATTTTTTTCTTCTCTACTCAATTTATCTCATTTTCTCATTTAAAATATAACACATAAGTATATCACACTATAAGAAGAAAAAAAAATGACCACAGGCCACTTACCCTGTCCTTGAAAATTTCTTATTCTTTACTGACCCTTGCAAAAACCAGATACATTGAATTTAGTAGAACAGAAAATGGGAAACAGCCTTGAATGCATTAGCATAGGAGAAAATTTCCTAAACAAAGCACCAATGGCTCAGGCATTAAGGTCAAGGATTAATAAATAGGACGTCATGAAAATGAAAAGGTTTTGTAAGGCAAAGGACACTGTCAATAGGACAAAATGTCAGCCCACAGATTGGGAAAAGGTCTTCACTAACCCTTCATCTGACAAAGGACTAATATCCAAAATATATAAAGAACTCAAGAAGTTAGACTCCAAAAAGAGAACAAAGAACCCAAACAAGAAATAGGATACAGAACTAAACAGAATTCTCAACAGGGGAATCTCTAATGCCTGAGGAGATGTGCTTAAAGAAATATTCAAAGTTCTTAGTAATCATGGAAATGGAAATCAAAACTACCCTAAGATTCCACCTTACACCAATTAAAATGTCTAAGATCAAAAACTCAAGCAACAGCACATGCTGATTAGTTCTACCTGAAGACCCAACTATACTGCTCCTGGGTATATACACAAAAGATGCTCCACTATACCCCAAGGACACATTTTCCACTATGTTCATAGCAGCTTTACTCATAATAGCCAGAAACTGGAAGTAACCCAGATGTCCCTCAACCAAAGAATGAATACAGAAAATGTAGTGATTTATACAATGGAATACTATTTAGCTATTGGAAACAAGGACATGAATTTTGCAGGCAGGCAAATGGATGGAACTAGAAAATATCATCCTGAGTGATGCAACCCAGACTCAAAAGGAAATGCATGGTATATACTCACTGATGAGTGAATATTAGCCAAAATGTTCAGAACACCCATGATACACCCCACAGACCCAAAGAAATTAGAAGAAAAATTCAAGTGAGGATGCTTGAATTTTACTTTGACGGGGGAATAAAATAGTCAAGGAAGGCAGAAGGAGGGAGGGATCTAGATGGGAAAGGAGAGTATGAGGGGAATATGGGGTAGGATCAAGAATGGGGAAAGACTGGAGAGAGGCCCAGAGGGATAAGAGAATGAATGGAAATATGCAGATGCCAGGGTGGGGGATGAGGGGATTCTTTAGCAAGTCCCACAGACCTAGGATGAAGGAGGCTCCCAGGAGTTAATGCAAGTGACCTTAGCTGAAGTGCCTGACAGTTGGGCTATGGAACATGAAGAGATCACCTCCAGTAGACAGATAGGACCCCCCTCCCCCAGTGGAGGGATGGGCACACCAACCTACCTACAAAACTTTCAACCCAAAATTGGTCCTGTCTAAAAGAAATGCAGGAACAAAGATAGGGCAGAGAAGGAAGGAATGGCTGACCCATCCTATGGGCAGGCACCAATCCCTCATACTATTGATGATGATGTTGTGCCTGCAGACAGGAGCCTAGCATAGCAGTCCTCTGAGAGTCTCTACCCAACAGTTGACTGAGACAGATGCCGATGCCCACAGACAAACATTGAGCAGAGACCAGGGACCCCTATGAAAGGCTTAAGGGAAGGACTGAAGGCCTGCAAGGAGATAGCCTATAGGAAGACCAACAGTGTCAACTAATGTGGATGCCTGGGAGCTCCCAGAGACTGAGTCACCAACCAAAAAGCATACTTGGGTTGGTCTGAGGCCCTGGCACATATGTAGCTGGGAGCTGCCTTGTCTGGCCTCAGTAAGAGAGGAGCACCTAATCTTGCACTGGGGGAGGGGAATACAGAGGGAGGGGGCTGCCCTCTCAAAGGTGAAGAGGACGGGAATGGGGGAGGAACTCTACAAAGGAGTACCAGGAGGAGGAGCAGCATTTGGGATGCTAATTAATTAATTAACTAATTTTTTTCAAAAGAAGTTGCTGATAGAATTTAAATTTCTTTCTTCTTGTGTTTATACCAATGGTATGTCAGAATGCATGACAAATCTTTTTGTCCAAGGGAAAATTCTTATCAATATAGGAACTAAACCAACTGCATAGCACCTAGTACAGAGTGAATTTGTTCAAAATCATTTCAAAAACTATTCCTGAAGTCAAGAACATGCAGTACCTGTCCCAAGTTGTCACTTACAGTCTTGTGATCCTGGTCTATCTCCTATCAAAAACAGCTGCAATTAATCATACTTGGTCAATTGCCTCTCCCCAAACATGGTCCAAATTGCCCTGCTTACGGGGTAGTATGTATTCCTTTCACCTTACCTAGAAGGACTTCTCATATCTCACTTTACAATAAGCATTGCAGACTGAGAAAATGGTTCAGTAGCTAAAATGTTTGCTGTGCAAGTTTGAGGATCAAAGTTCAGATGCCCAGCACCCATTGGTCTGCCATCTGTAATCCCAGCTTTCAGAAGGCAGGGACTGGAGATTCTTAGGGCAACCTGACAGGCAAGAGTGGCTGAATCAATGAGTTTTGGGTTTAAGTGAGAAACTAACTCAATATATAAGATAGAGACCAACAAAGGAAGATAGATAGCCAAAATTGATCTTTGATCTCTACACACACAGGCACACACCTCACACACAGGTTCACATATAAAATCAATTAATCATATAAAGTTGATTGCACCTCCAAGGTGGCCTCCTTAAGGAGACTTTTCTGATGACCTTATCCAAAGCAGTTACCTTCTTTCTTACAATTGTTTTGACACTGAATTTTCCACGCACTTTAAATATTTGTGGTGTGTATTTACCCAGAGATCCAGAAAATCACACAAACAAATATTTGTCCTCATGGATTATATTAATGTCAACATCTTCCAGTTTTCTTATATTTATCACCTCTTTCCTGGCATGAGTTATCTTTATTCTGATTGAACCATGTTCCTCACTCTCTTTCATATTGCTAGTTGATCACATGTATATAACACCCTACTAAGAGCAAAAGGATTTCAAAGTCTTCCCCTGCTCCCTGCCATGGTCCTTGTGATTCTTCAACTCTGAGATATTTTAATATCCTGCAAGGTGCTGTAAAAGAAACAAATGATATGATATGACAGAAAGTAGCTATGTAGCAGGCACACAGGGAATGACTTTGTTACCTTAAAAGAGTATTCCAGCAAGATTTCCTAAGGATGTTATATTTCATCTAAATAATGAAAAGAAACAGAAGGAGAAGAAGGAAAGGCTAGAGGAAGAATGGAACAAGTAACAAAAAACGAGGGGACTCTGAGATAGGACCAAGTATATCATGTTCAGGTAAGAAAAGTGAGATTACTATTACCATAGAGCAGAACTCAAAAGTCCAGTGTTATCGTAAAAGTGGAATTTATTTTAAAAGGGGGGGTGGTTGGGGCACTTAAATCAGGTTTGTGCTATATTGCTAAAATGACTCTATGTAGATGGGCTAACCACACTTCTTTAATACCAGCAGTGCAGTGCAGGTACCAGCTCCATAGGCTCCATCTGTCACTCAGGTGTTTCTTCTTCAAATACCAGTCTTTACCTTGGCTGGTGAACAAAGAACAAAGGTGTCTTTTCCTCAGTAACTGACTCAGCTTCCTCACTTCCCTCATCTCCTAGGCTACCAACCTTCGTCATTCTGACCCACTGTTTTGTACAATCTTGTCTCTGACTCAAGAGCCTCTTTCCTGTCTCCATTGATACGACCCTCTGTCTAAAGGATGTTTTACTAAGCTCTGTTCTAAACTACCAAAAGATATCAAAATAGGTCTATTCATTTCAGATTCCCTGAGCCATCTTCCTCGCACCCCTTAGAATTATTGCATGATGTCATCATGATTAAATAAACTGTGCCCTTCAGAAGTTTTCAAATCCTTGTGGTAGCTATGAAGAGTCACCTTAATCTTAAACTTTATCTTTAGTACTCTGCTGACCAAATCCTCCTCTCAGCTATTGCTTTTGGATGTTTTTACCTCTACCACAAATGTATTACTCCTTTTATTCTGCTCATCATGGCCAGTGCCTGACAAATACAGAGAGGGATGTTCTCAGCCAACCATTCAACTGAGCACAGGGTCCCCAAAGAAGGAGCTAGAGAAAGGACCCAAGGAGCTGAAAGGGTTTGCAGCCCCATAGTAGAAACAATAATATGAACCAACCAGTAACCCCAGAGCTCCCAGGGGCTTAATCACCAACCAAAGAGTACACATGGAGGGACCCATGGCTCCAGCCACATGTGTAGCAGAGGTCTTGTTGAACACCAGTGAGAGGAAAGGCCCTTGGACCTGTAAAGGCTCGTTGCCCTAGTGTAGGGGAATGCCAGGGCAGGGAAGCGGAGTGGGTGCATTAGTGAGCAGTGGAAGGGGGGCCAGGATTGGGGGTTTTCAGAGGGGAAATGAGGAAAGGGGATAACATCTGAAATATAAATAAAATATCTGATAAAAAAATTTTATTTTATTTTTAAAAGTTCATTCCATAATGCCTTTCTGCTGGAACTGAAAGTGTTTCTCAGAATACTTATGAAATGAATGCCATTAAATAGTTGACCTTTAAATGGGGGTTGGGGGCATGCCAGGCAGCAGTGAGCTTCACTCTGTCCCTTGCCTCCATTTTCCAGCCCATGGATCCCAGATGTCTGCTGGCACCAAAGACAACCAGGTAGGAACCTGCCCCAGACTCCTTGCCCACCAGGTCCCCATAGGGAACATCCAGCATTGGTAAACTGCGCCCTGTTCACTGTATTCCATTTTCTGACCCACAACTCTGCCTGCTTTCTGGGAGATTATTCTGATACCAGGGATGCCAGGACATGCTGGTATTAGGGATCCCAGAAACTAGGTTTACACCCAAAACCTCAGAGGCTATGCAGGCCACAGAAGTCCAAGGCAAGACACCCTACTAGACCTGAAGACTTGCCAGTCATCAGAACCCAGGGCTACTCAAGCCAGAAGATAGTACAGAGAGAGAAACCAAGGGAAAGAAGAAAAATTTTTAAAAAACCCACCCATCCAACAAAGATAAACTCAGAAACCAACATCTAAAACTATAATAACCACAAAAACCAGATAGCAAAAGGCAGGTAAATATGTCAGCTCCAGAGTCCAGCTTTACTACGACAGCAAGCACTGACTCAGCTGAAGCACAAAAGAATGACTTTAAATCCAATCTTATGAAGATGATAGAGGCTTTTAAAGAGGAAATAAACTCCTTAAAGAGATACAGGAAAGTACAATTTAAAGGGTGGAGGAAATGAATAACACTGTTCAAGACCTGAAAATAAAAACAGAAGCAATAAAGAAAACACCGAATCCTGGAGATGGAAAACCTGGAGATGTAAGAGAACACAAACTACAGATGCAAACATAACCAACAGAATATAAGAAATGAAAGAGAGAATCTCTGACTTTGAATATATGATAGAAGAAGTTGATACATTGGCAAGAGAAAATGTTAAATCTAAACAGTTCTGACACGAAACAACTAGGAAATTTGGAACACTATGAAAGGACCAACAAACCTAAGAATAATAGGAATAGAAGAGAAAGAAGATTCCCAGCTCAAAGATCCAGAAAATATTTTCAACAAAATCATAGAAGAAAAATTCTCCAACCTGAAGAAAGATATTCTTATAAATGTACAAGAAACGACCACGGCCGCCTGCCTGTCTGCTGGGGCAGAACCTTGCCAGCTCTGCTGCAGTGAAGATTCCATCTCCTGATACTTCCTAGAGAACCAGCCACTCAGGGCAGTTGATAAGAATCCTTACCCCCCCCAACCTCTGGAGGCCCAGAGCTGCCACCAGGGGTCCAGCAGGACTCACAACCCAGCAACCACCAAAAGTCCAGCGCTTCCGAATAACAATCCCTCCTGAGCCTTGTCCCCTGCCACCACTGCCTGCCCTTCTGCTGTGGCAGAACCTTGCCAGCTCTGATGCAGTGAAGATTCCATCTCCTGATACTTCCTAGAGAACCAGTCACTCAGGCCATTTGCCCTTTCTACTGTGGCAGAATCTTGCCAGGTCTGCTGCAGTGAAGCTACCTCTACTGATACTTCCTAGAGAACCAGCTGCACTCAGGGCATTTGCTCTTTCTGCTGTGGCAGAATCTTGCAAGGTCTTCCACAGGGAAGACACCATCTCTTGATACTTCCTAGAGAACAAGCCCCACTTAGGTCATTTGGAGTGCAGAGAGGCCTGGGAGCACAGGAGAGCTGGTGTCCCAGGAGAGTCTACATATCTATGTGCACAGAGAGAATGGGAATCCCAGGAATATATAATCAGGCTTACAAGACAGATAAGCCAAAATCAGAGACAGCAGGACCAGCTAACACCAGAGAAAACTAGATGGCAGAAGGCAAATGCAAGATTAATACCAACAGAAACCAAGGCAACATGGCATCATCAGAACCCAGTTCTCCCACAAGAGCAAATCCTGGATACCCTAACACACAGGAAAAGAAAGAGATGGATTTAAAATCATATCTCATGATGTGTATAGAAGACTTCAAGAAGGACACAAATAACTCCATTAAAGAAATACAAGAGAACATGGGACAAAAGGTAGAAATCCTTAAAGAGGAATCACAAAAATCCCTTAAAGAAATACAGGACAACATGGGTCAACAGATAGAAGCTCTTAAAGAGGAAAAACAAAAATCCCTTAGGGAATTATGGGAGAGCATGAGTCAACACGTAGAAGCCCTTAAAGAGGAAGAAAAAAAAATCCCTTAAAGAAACACAGGAGAACATGGGTCAACAGGTAGAAACCCTTAATGAGGAAACAAAAAAAAAATCACTTAAAGAAACATAAGAGAACATGGGTCAACAAGTAGAAGCCCTTAAAGAGGAAACACAAAAATCCCTTAAAGAATTTCAGGAAAACACAAACAAACAAGTGAATGAACTGAACAAAACTATACAGGATCTAAAAATGGAAGTAGAAACAATAAAGATATCACAAAGTGAGACATCACTGGAGATAGAAAACCTTGGAAAGAATTCAGGAGTCATAGATGCAAGCATCAACAACAGAATACAAGAGATAGAAGAAAGAATCTCAGGTGCTGAAGACACCATAGAAAACATTGACTCAACAGTCAAAGAAAATGCGAAACGCAAAAAACTTGTAACCCAAAACATCAAGGAAATCCAGGACACAATGAGAAGACCAAACCTAAGGATCATAGGTATAGAAGGGAGCAAGGATTTACAACTTAAAGGGCCAGTAAATATTTTCAAAAAAATTATAGATGTGGAGAAAGAGGAACACTCCTCCACTGCTGGTGGAATTGCAGGCTGGTACAACCACTCTGGAAAGCAGTCTGGCGGTTCCTCAGAAAACTGGGCATGACACTCCCGGAGGATCCGGCTATACCACTCCTGGGCATATACCCAGAGGCTTTACCTGCATGCAATAAGGACACATGCTCCACTATGTTCATAGCAACCTTATTTATAATAGCCAGAAGCTGGAAAGAACCCAGATGTCCCTCAACGGAGGAATGGATTCAGAAGATGTGGTATATCTACACAATGGAATACTACTCTGCAATTAAAAACAATGAATTCATGAAATTCCTAGGCAAATGGTCAGATCTTGAAAATATCATCCTTAGTGAGGTAACCCAATCACAAAAGAACACACATGGTATGCAGTCACTGATAAGGGGATATTGACCCAGAATCTCGGAATACCCTAGACACAATCCGCATATCAATAGATTTCTAAGAAGATGGAAGGAGAGACTCCTGGTCCTGGAAAGACTGGATGTAGGGGAACGCCAGGACAGAGTAACGAGAGGGGGTTGAATGGAGAAAAGAGGGAAGGGGGCTTATGGGACTTTCGGGGAGGGAGGAAACGGGAAAGGGGAAGTGATTTGGAATGTAAATTAAAAAAAATAAAATAAAATAAATAATAAAAAAAATTATAGAAGAAAACTTCCCGAACCTAAAGAAAGAGATGCCCATGAATATACAAGAAGCCTACAGAACTCCAAACAAACTGGACAAGAACAGAAACTCCTCCTGACACATAATAATCAAAACACCAAATTCACTAAACAAAGAAAGATTATTAAAAGCAGTAAGGGAAAAAGGTTAAGTAACATATAAAGGCAGACCTATCAGAATTACACTGGACATCTCACTGGAAACTATGAAGGCTAGAAGATTCGGGGCAGATGTCCTACAGATCCTAAGAGAACATAAATGTCAGCCCAGGCTACTATACCCAGCAAAATTCTCAATTACCATAGATGGAAAAAACAAGATATTTCATGACAAACTAAATTTACACAATATCTTTATACAAACCCAGTGCTTCAAAGGATAATGGGTAGAAAATACCAACACAAGTCAGGAAACTACACCCTAGAAAAAGCAATAAAGTAATCTTCTTTCAACAAACCTAAAAGAAGATAGCCACACAAACATAATTCCACTTTTAACAATGAAAATAACAGGAAGCAACAATCACCTTTCCTTAATATCTCTTAACATCAATGGACAAAATTCCCCAATAAAAAGACATAGACTAGCAGACTGGATACCTAAACAGGACCCAACCTTTTGCTGCATACAAGAAACCTACCTCAGTGACAAAGACACTTATTACCTCAGAGCCAAAGGTTGGAAAACAATTTTCCAAGCAAATGGTCCCAAGAAACTAGCTGGAGTGGCCATACTTATATCAGATAAAACTGACTTTCAACCAAAAGTTGTCAAAAAAGATAAGGCGGGACACTTCATACTTATCAAAGGAAAAATCTACCAAGATGAAATCTCAATTCTGAACATCTATGTTCCAAATGCAAGGCATTCACATTCATAAAAGAAACCTTACTAAAACTCAAAGCACACATTGCACCCCACACAATTATAGTGGGAGACTTCATCAGTGAACAAATCATGCAAACAGAAACTAAGCAAAGACACAAAGAAACTAACTAAAGTTATGGACCAAATGGATCTAATAGATATTTGTAGAACATTCCATCCTAAAGCAAAAGAATACACATTCTTCTCAGCACCTCATGGTACCTTCTCCTAAATTGACCATATAATTGGTCACAAAACAGGCCTCAACAGATACAGGATTATTGAAATAATTCCATGCACCCTATCAGATCACCATGGCCTATGGCAAGTTTTGAGTTCAAACAAAAACAATGGAAAACACACATGCACGTGGACATGCTCTTCTCAATGATAGCTTGGTCACAGAAGAAATAAAGAGAGAAATTAAAGACTTTTTAGAATTTAATGCAAATGAGGACACATCGTACCAAAACTTTTTTTGTTGTTTATTAGTTTATTTCTTTTTTTTATTTTCTATATTTTTTATTTACATTCCAAATGATTTCCCCTTTCCCATTTCCTCCCTTCCCGAAAGTCCCATAAGCTCTCTTCCCTCCCCCTGTTCCCCATTCAACCTCCTCTCGCTTCTCTGTCCTGGTATTCTGCTACATGCAGTCTTTCCAGGACCAGGGGTCTCTCTTTCCATCTTCTTGAAGACACAATTCACATATCAGACCAAAACTTAAGGGACACATTGAAAGCAGTGCTAAAGGAAAACTCATAGCTCTAAGTGCCTCCAAAAAGAAATTGGAGAGGGCTTACACTAGCAGCTTGACAACACACCTGAAAGCTCTAGAACAAAAAGAAGCGAATGCACCCAAGAGGCATAGAAGGGAAGAAGTAATTAAACTCAGGGCCAAAATCAACCAAATAGAAACAAAAAGAACCATACAAAGAATCAACAAAACCAGGAGCTGGTTCTTTGAGAAAATCAACAAGATAGATAAACCCTTAGCCAGGTTGACCAGAGGACACAGAGGCACTACCCAAATTAATAAAATCAGAAATAAAAAGGGAGAGATAACAACAGAAACTGTGGAAATTCAAAAAATAACCAGATCCTACTGCAAGAGTTTATACTCAACAAAATTGGAAAATCTGGACAAAATGGACAATTTTCTAGATACATATCAAGTGCCAATGTTAAAACAGGATCAGATAAACCATCTAAATAGTCCCATTAATTCCTGAGGAAATAGAAGCAGTTGTAAATAGTCTTCCAAAAAAAAGAAAAAAAAAAAAAAAGCCCAGGACCAGATGGGTTCAGTGGGGGAATTCTATCAGATCTTCAAAGAAGAGCTAATACCAATACTCTTCAAACTATTCCACAGAATAGAAACTCAAAGAACACTACCCAATTCATTCTATGAAGCCACAATAACACTTATACCTAAACCAAACAAAGACCAAACAAGGAAAGAGAACTTCAGACCAATTTCCCTTATGAACATTGATGCAAAAATTCTCGACAAAATTCTGACCAACTGAATTCAAGAATGCATCAAGATAATAGTTCACCACTATCAAGTAGGCTTCATCCCAGGGATTCTGGGATTGTTCAATATACAGAAATCCATCAATGTAATCCACTACATTAACAAACTCAAAGAAAAATGCGACATGGTCATTTCATTAGATGCTGAAAAAGCTTTTGACAAAATTCAGCATCCCTTCATGATAAAAGTCTTGAAGAGATCAGGAATTCAGGGCCCATACCTAAACATAGTGAAAGCAATATACTGTAAAACAGTAGCTAACATCAAACTAAATGGAGAGAAACTTGAAGCAATCCCACTAAAATCGGGGACCAGACAAGGCTGCCCACTCTCTCCCTATCTATTCAATATAGTACTCCAAGTCCTAGCCAGAGCAATTAGACAACAAAAGGAGGTCAAAGGTATACACATTGGAAGGGAAGAAGTCAAAGTATCACTATTTGCAGACGATATGATCATATACTTATGCGACCCCAAAAATTCGACCAGAGAACTCCTAAAGCTGATAAACAACTTCAGCAAAGTGGCTGGATATAAAATTAACTCAAACAAATCATTAGACTTCCTCTACTCAAAGGATAAACAAACTGAGAAAGAAATTAGGGAAATGACACCCTTTACAATAGTCACAAATAATATTACATACCTTGGTATGACTCTAACCAAACAAGTGAAAGATCTGTATGACAAGAACTTCAAGCCTCTGAAGAAAGAAATCATAGAAGATCTCAGAAGATGGAAGGATCTCCCATTCTCATGAATTGGAAGGATTAATATAGTAATGGCCATCTTGCCAAAAGCAATCTACATATTCAATGCAATCCCCATCAAAATTCCAAATCAATTCTTCATAGAGCTAGAAAGAGCAATCTGCAAATTCATTTGAAATAACAAAAAACTCAGGATAGCGAAAACTATTCTCCAAAACAAAAGATCTACTGGAGGAATCACCATCCTTGACCTCAAGGGCGACTACAGAGCAATAGTGATAAAAACTGTATGATATTGGTATGGAGACAGGCAGGAAGATCAACAGAATAGAATTGAAGACCCAGATATGAACCCACACACCTATGGTCACTTGATATTTGACAAAGAGCTAAAAACATCCAGTGGAAAAAAGACAGCATTTTTAACAAATGGTGCTGGATCAACTAGAGGTCAGCATGCAGAAAAATGCAAATTGACCCATTCTTATCTCCTTGTACAAAGCTCAAGTCAAAGTGGATCAAGGAACTCCACGTAAAACCAGATACACTGAAGCTTATAGAGGAGAAAGTGGGGAAGAACCTTGAACAAATGGGCACAGGGGAAAATTTCCTGAATAGAACACCATTGGCTTATGCTCTAAGAACAAGAATCAATAAATGGGACCTCATAAAACTGCAAAGCTTCTGTAAGGCAAAGGACACTGTCAATAAGACAAAACGGCAACCAACAGATTGGGAAAAGATCTTTACTAATCCTACATCTGATAGAAAGCTAATATCCAATGTTTACAAAGAACTCAAGAAGTTAGACTCCAGAGTGTCAAATAACCCTATTAAAAATGGGGTACAGACCTAAACAGGGAATATTCAACTGAGGAAACTCAAATAGCTCTGAAGCACCTAAAGAAATGTTCAGCATCCTTGGTTATTAGTGAAATGCAAATCAAAACAACCCTGAGATTCCATCTCACACCAGTCAGAATGACTAAGATGAAAAGGTCAGGGGATAGCAGATGCTGAACAGGATGTGGAGAAAGAGGAACACTTCTCCATTGCTGGTGGTATTGCAAGCTAGTAAAACCGCTCTGGAAATCAGTATGGCTGTTCCTCAGAAAATTGGAAATAGTACTACCTGAGGATCCAGCTATACCACTCCTGGGCATATACCCAGAAGATGCTCCAACATGTAATAAGGACATATGCTCCACTATGTTCATAGCAGGCTTATTTATAATAGCCAGAAGCTGGAAAGAACCAAGATGTCCTTCAACAGAGGAATGGATACAGAAATTGTGGTATATGTACACAATGGAGTACTATTCAGCTATTAAAAATAATGAATTCATGAAATTCTTAGGCAAATGGATGCAACTAGAAAATATCATCCTGAGTGAAGTAACCCAATAACAAAAGAACACACATGGTATGCACTCACTGATAAGTGGATATTGCCCAAAAGCTCAAAATAAACGTGTTACCATTCACAAACCACAGGAAGCTCATGAAGAAGGTAGACTGGGGTGGGGGTGATTTGGTTCCTCTGAAAAAGGGAACAAAATAATCACAACAACTATGGAGACAAAGAGTGGAGCAGAGACTGAAGGAAAGGTCACCCAGAGACTGTCCTACCTGGGGATTCATCCTATAGACAGTCACCAAACCCTGAAACTACTATGGAGGACAAGAAGTGTGTACCGAAAGGAGTCATTTATGGTTGTCTTTTGGAGTGGCCCTGCCAGAGCCTTACAGATACAGAGTCAAATACTAGCAGCCAACCATTGGTCTGAGTGTGGGGTTCACTCTGGAGGAGTTGGAGGGCAAGCTGGAGGAGCTGGGGAAGGGTGGTTGCAGCCCCATGGGAAGAACAACAATGTCAGTCAACCAGATGCCCCAGGGCTCCCAGGGTCTAAGCCATCAACCAAGGGGTACATATGGTTCCAGCCAAAAGATTGGCAGAGGAATGAATGCCTTGTCGGGCATCAGTGGGAGGAGAGGTCTTTGGTCCTGTTGAAGGCTCAATGAGGCCCCAGTGTGGGTAAATCGAGTGGGGGTCATGGGAGTGGGTTGGTTGGAGGAGCATATTCTTGGAGGCAGGAGGCGGGAGGATGGGTTGGGGGTTTTGGGGAAGGGGGGAAACCAGGAAGGGGTATAACATTTGAAATGTAAATGAAGAATATATTCAATAAAAAAAAAACAGAAAAAAAGTACAAGAAACAATAGTTTACCAAATAAATTTGACCAAAAGAGAAAAGTTTCCCTCCACATAATAATGATATGTGTTTGGCTCTTTTAAAAAGTCAACAAGATAGACAAAAGCTCAGGGGAACTAACTAAAAGACAGTGATAATATAAAAATTGTCAAAATCAAAATGAAAAGGAGCACATAACAACAGACACTGAGGAAATCCAAAAAAATCATTAGGTGTTACATCAAAAACCTGTACTACACAAAATTGGAAAATCTAAAGGAAATGAACAATTTTCTTGACAGATACAACTTACCAAAGTACTTATTTGTACTACAGAGCAACCACATATTAACTGGCATAAAAACATATAGGTTGATCAGTAAAATCTGAGTACCCAGAAGTAAACCCACACACCTATGGACACGATTTTTTGACAAAGAAGTCATGACTATACAATGGGGAAAAAAGAATCTTCAACAAATAATGCAGATCTAACTGGATGTCTTCATGTAGAAGAATACAAATAGATCCATATTAATCACCCTACATAAAACTCAAGTCCAAATAGATCAAAACATCAACATAAAACCATATACAGTAAATCTGATAGAAGAACAAGTGGAAAATAGTCTTGAACACATCAGCAGAGAAGACAGCTTCCTGAACAGAACACTAATAACTCAGGCACTGAGATCAACAATTAATAAGTGGGAGCTCATGAAATTTGAAAGGCTTCTGTAAAGCAAAAGACATCATCAATAGGACAAAACATCTTCACCAACTCCACATGTGACAGAGAACTGACATCCAAATATAAAAAGAACTCAAGAAACGAGATTTCAACATACCAAATAACCCAATTAAAAATGTGGTACAGATCTAAACAGAATTCTTGACAGAGGAATATCTGTTATGGAGAAGCACTTAAATGTTTAACATCCTTAGCCATAAAGGAAATGTAAATCAGAACAACTCTGTAAGATTCCATCTTACACCCATCACAATGGCTAAGATCAAAAACTTAAATAACAACACATGCTGGTGAGGATGTGGAGGTAGGGGAACAATCCTCCATTGCTGTTGGGAGTTCAAACTTGTATATCTACTTTGGAAATCAATTTGGTGGTTTCTCAGAAATTTGAAATTTCTACCTCAGGATCCTGAAATACCACTCCTGGGCATATACTCAAAAAATGTTCTACCATACATACAGGGAACTTGAAGAACTGTGTCCACAGCAGCTTTATTCATAATAGCCAGAAACTGGAAACAACCTAGATGTCCCTTAACTGAAGAATGGATAAAGACAATGTGGTTCATTTACACGATGAAATACTACTCAGGCATTACAGGCAAATGGACAGAACTAGAAAAGATTATTCTAAGTGAGGTAACCTAGACCCAGAAAGGCAAACATGGTGTGTATTCACTTATTGGATATTATTAATCATAAAGTAAAGGATAACCATGCTACAAACTATAGACCCAAAGAAGCTAAGTGACAAAGAGAACTGAAGACAGAATGTTTGAATCTCACTGAGACAGGAAATGCATTAAATATTGGGGGTGCATAAAGGCATGAGTTGAAGCAGGAACAGGATCTATCTCTGACTATTGCCTGTCTTTGGATCCCTTTCCCTTAAGTGGGTTGCATTGTCTAGCCTCAATAGATGAAGTTGTGCCTAGTCTTACTGCAACTTGATATGCTAAGGATGGTTGATATCTATAGGAGGCCTCCCCTTTTGAGGGGAAGAGGACTGGGAGAATAGGGAAAGGAAGCGGTGATTCGGGTATAAAGTAAATAAATAATCAATCAAAAAAAGCTCTTCCAGATTTGGTAATATTAATTTTCCCAATCCCATACATCGTCCCTAGCATACAAACTCATTCATCTCCCTTTATTTCTTTGTGGTAGTTATCTCACCTATAAAATTGAAACTAGGTGAATTTTTTCTATATGTGTAAACAGATAGTACATGCACCAATTAGGTATGCTATAATCATGAATGCTATATTTTTATATGCTTTTATTGTGGAGTATACATCAGACCTGCCTGGATAAACTACTAAGAAATATTTTTGGTAAACCCAAGAAAACCAACGCTAAAGTATCCCTGAACTTCTAGGATACTATGTGGGACTTCACAAAACTTACTGCAGAAAACGGGGAGCTACTGATATGTGTTAATCATGATAATGTGCTGTAAAGTCAAAGACTTAACATCAGAGATCACCAGGTACTTTGCATGCTACCATAGCCTATCTGCTATGATTGTAACTGAAACTGTCAAGTATAGTGTCAAGGAAGAAGGAGATGTTCTCGAATCCCATCTCTACACAACACGTGCTGTAGTCAGTTGGCAATTTCACCCCAAATTCTTCAAGGTCATATTTGAGGTTCTTGTCTCTCTGAAGAACCCAGATTAGCTCAAAATCAATACTGAAAAAGAAAAAAAAATACTAAATGTTTACTATCTTTGTTTTGTTTTGTTTTGCTTTGTTTTGTTTTGTTTTTTGAGATGTGGTTTCTCTGTGCAGCTCTGGATGTCCTGGAACATGCTCTGTAGACCAGCCTGAGATCTACTTGCCTCTGTCTCCTGAGTGCTGAGATTAAAGGCATGTGTCACCACTGCTGAGCACTTGGAAGACAGAAAGAGGTGGATCTCTGAATTCGAGGCTAGCCTGGTATACAGAGTGAGTTCCAGGACAGCCAGGGCTATACAGAAAAAGGGGTCTTGAACCCCTACAACACCACCCTTGCATTCTTAACTGAATAGATGCTTGGTGTTCTGTGTTATTAAATGCATCAGACAAGATCATCTATTGGAAGAGGAGCCAATTTTTAACCACCATAAGAAATATATTTAAAGGTTGGCTTGCTGTTATGGGTCTTTTAGTTCTGATTTCATCTGTGTCACATATCAACAGTATTTTTTAAGGAAGAAAAGCCATCTAATTTTCTGGCATTCTATTTCTCTTCATAATACTTATTTTATTGGAGTTTATGTTTTTCAATTTTTTCTTGTTGTCCTGTGTGTACATGCGTGCCTGCATATGTATGTTACAGAGGACTGAACCTAGGTATAGGCAAACATTCTACCAAAGAGCTGTCTACAAGCCAGTTTTTACTTTGAGACAGGATTTAACTAAGTCACCAAGAGTCACCTTGAGCTTTCTCTACAGCCCAGGCAGGCATAGGATTTGTGACCCTCCTGCCTCAGCTGCCTAAATAGCTAGAATTACAGGCTCATGCTACCAGGTCTTTCAGTTTTCAAGGATTTTCATATTATTGCCAAAAAGAATTCCCCAATAAAAAGAAAATTCAATAGAAAACAAAATGAAGATAATGAAAAATACTTATAAATACTTAAAAATTAACATCATTTTCAATACTTTTTTAAAGAATTTCCTATATGAATTTACTGTACTTACATCATTTCAACTTCTCTCTCTTCTTCCAAATCCTCCCTCCCATTTATACTTTTTTTGGTTTCTTGACCTCTTCTTCTATAATTATTATTGTTCCATATATATCCATACATACATATAGCCTACTGGTTATGAAGTAATGCTCAAAAAAGGTCACCTCTCCCAAGAACTCCAAACTAGCTCCTGTATTCCCTTTCCCTTTCTAGGAATTCAAAATAAGAACATGGTGCCCATGGCAAATTCTTGATTGATTTAAAATATTAAAATATCATTCAAAACAAATGAAACCACATTTGGTTTAATTTGGAGGATCCCTAAAAGATAAGGGTTATTTAAAAAAAAAACAAGCAAAAAAATCTTTGAAGTGATTCTATACATGAATACAGAAGTCATTCTCATGAGAAGTGTCAACTAGGGGAATCCCTATTTCTTTTCAGAACTTCTACCAAGAATATTGGAACTTGAAATCAAATTTTATTGTCTATAAATCCTTGTAAGCAGCTTTATCTGGTTATATAGCTGCATAATCACAATATTCACTCTGAGTGCCAGGGGCCCAGCCATCTGAGTTTAAAATCCAATGGATCACAACAATCAACCTAGTTAAAAATTCAGTAACTCCACCAGCAGTGGAGGAGTGTTCCTCTTTCTCCACATCCTCGCCAACAACTGCTGTCTCCTGTGTTTTTGATCTTAGCCATCCTGACTGGTGTGAGATGGAATCTCAGGGTTGTTTTGATTTGCATTTCCCTAATGACTAAGGATGATGAACACCTCTTTAGGTGCTTCTCAGCCATTAGATATTCTTCAGGTGAGAACTCTTTGTGTAGCTCTGTACCCCATTTTTAATAGGGTTATTTGCCTCTCTGGAGTTTAACTTCTTGAGTTCTTTGTATATATTGGATATTAGCCCTCTGTCGGATGTAAGGTTGGTAAAGATCATTTCCCAGTTAGTTGGTTGCCGCTTTGTCTTTTTGACAGTGTCTTTTGCCTTGCAAAAACTTTGTAATTTAATGAGGTCCCATTTGTCTATTCTTGATCTTAGAGCATAAGCTATTGGAGTTCTGTTCAGGAAATTCTCCCCTGTGCCCATATGTTCAAGGTTCTTCCCTAGTTTCCCTTCTATTAGTTTCAGTGTGTCTGGTTTTACTGGCGGTTCCTCAGAAAACTGGGCATGACACTCCCGGAGGATCCGGCTATACCACTCCTGGGCATATACCCAGAGACTTTACCTGCATGCAATAAGGACACATGCTCCACTATGTTCATAGCAGCCTTATTTATAATAGCCAGAAGCTGGAAAGAACCCAGATGTCCCTCAACGGAGGAATGGATTCAGAAGATGTGGTATATCTACACAATGGAATACTACTCTGCAATTAAAAACAATGAATTCACGAAATTCCTAGGCAAATGGTCAGATCTTGAAAATATCATCCTTAGTGAGGTAACCCAATCACAAAAGAACACACATGGTATGCAGTCACTGATAAGGGGATATTGACCCAGAATCTCGGAATACCCTAGACACAATCCGCATATCAATAGATTTCTAAAAAGATGGTAGGAGAGACCCCTGGTCCTGGAAAGACTGGATGTAGGGGAATGCCAGGACAGAGTAACGAGAGGGGGTTGAATGGAGAAAAGAGGGAGGGAAGCGGGCTTATGGGACTTTCGGGGAGGGAGGAAACGGGAAAGGGGAAGTGATTTGGAATGTAAATTAAAAAAATAAAATAAAATAAATAATAAAAAAAAATCAGTAACTCTTGATAACCAACCACGACCACAGGTCAATTGCAGATACTTTTACTCCTCTAATAAGACCTCTTATGCTTGTTTAGAGTTAACCTCTTCCCCTCTCTCATCCCAAGCAGTCTTTACGCTACTTTCTGTTCCTATAAATGGAATCAAATACAATGGAGTCTTGCATCTAGATGCTGTCACTGGGCTTGTTTTGTGTCTGTGTATGTGTACATCTATTATAAATCCACATGTATTTGCAAGTACATAGAGCTGCATTTACAGGTGCAAAGGGCAGAAGATGATGTTGAACTCTGCTCTATCATTTTCTGCCTTATTCTCAAGACAAGGTCTCTCTCAGAACTTGGAGATGGGCTGGTAATGATCCTCTCATCTCCACCTCTCATATCACTAGGATTATAAGTACACACTCAGTCACACCAGTTTTTATGTGAGTGCCAGGATCCAAACTCAGTTTTTTACGCTTCCACAAGTGTTCTTACCAACTTTAGTCCTGTCTTGATTCCCTCATATTGTTTGTATTTGAAACTCATACATGAAGTAGCCTGTGGGCAATTCATTTCTTCTGTTGCTATATATTATTCTACTGTATGAATATCCTATTTGTCTACCCACTTACAAATTAATAAATATTTAGGTTGTTTACAGTTTCTGACACCAGGAATACTGCTGCCATAAACATTCACTCACAGGACTATATACCAAATGTTCTTATTTTTCTCAGGTGCAGGGCTATGTACTTGTTAGGTTTTACTTTTTGGGAAACTGCCAACCCATTTTCCAAAGGGGCTGCACCCTAGTTTATTCCCACTTCACCTCTTACAAAACATCCGTCATTCTCTGTCTTGTTTGTCAAGAACATTCCAATGAGTGTGAAATGAGAGCTCATTATGATTTGCATGTGTGTCTCCCTGACAACCAATGATGTCAGGCAGCTCTTACTGTTTTGAAGTTTCAACTCCTTCCTTTACAAACTGGAAGAGAAACAGCTAAGGAGTGATTTGAATATTCTAAGTGATTTAAACATCAAAGAAGACAGATAAAAAAAAATTAGTCTATCACAATTCTGAAGTTTAATCACAAACATAGAATGCATCCTCTGGGTCTTTAGCCAAAGCTTCCACTTCTGTAGGAAGCAAAAAAATGTCAAAGATACATACCCCTCCCTGGTATATTAAATCTCCTGTAAGAAGAAAGCAACACGGGTATCTTTCAAAACACTCTAAATAATTTTCATTAACAATCCTTACTGGATATTGTGAATACATGAAAAAATAAATAAAAGAATGGAGGAATTAATGTGAATACAGGAATGCTGATAAATGTTAAAAGGGTATGTATCTAAAGAAAAGTCAATGGCACTGGGAAGATCTTACACAAAGCAGCACGTGGAATTCTCTCAATTCCCCTCCATCCATAGGTGAAAAGAGTCTTGTCCTCTTACTCCAAAACTGAATAAATGGCCACTCCTTTTCTCAAGTGAAATCTTCTGTGGTGCATCTTTCTGTCTCATCAACACTGTCTTTCCTGCCACCATTTTGCTCACACTTGCTGTCACTGGTGAAGACCAGCAGTCATCCTCTCTATTACAACCTCCTCTGCCCAGTCTGTATTCTCTAATACAGTCCAACTTACTTTGTCTACACAGGCCCCATCACATACCACATGGGTCATATGTAGCAGGTAAAACTGTAGGGATGATAGGTTGTCCAGTCTATCATCAACTTGCCAGTTAACTTGCTTCAGACTTCATGAATGTGATCCTGGCCTTTAAAGGTGTTTGTAATCTAAGGTGAGGTGCAGAGAGTAGTTCAAGAGGAACCAAAAATGTAATCAATTGCCTGTTGCTTGAAGGGAAAATGTGAGCACCTTCTAGCATCCCACAGTCATATTCCCTCTCTCAGAGTCACTTATGCCACTGAGTGTGTCCTACATCCTCCCCACTTTTTTAAATTTTCCCTTTAGAGCCACCACTAGGATGAAAAGTAAACTAGGAACCATACACACTGAGAGAAGTCTAGTGATTTTGGAGGTTGGTAAACTGAGGCCCACATGATGTAGGAATCCTGCTGATCCCTAGAGCAAATTCTGTTCTTGTACAAGGCAACTCAGACTCGACAGTGACTCATTCGCCTGTTCACAGGAGCTTTCACAAATATTCACACAGATTAATGCATCACCTCCTACTTGGCATAAGTTTACAATTTGTTAAGAGCAATTGCAAATTAAATTGTGCCAGCAGATCTGTCTGCGTGGAATATCATGCACTTTCCAACTTCTGGAAAGTGTAATGCTTCAGACAGGCCAATGTAAATATCTCATAAACCCACAGCATGCTTCTGGCTTACTTGAACTCAGTGAATATATTGTGAGTGGTTTAAAAATGACCTCCAAGTACTTTTGACAGTGCATCTGATAGGCTTTGAAAGCTATGAGATATAATTTCATGCTTGCCATAGTCGGTGATAATTTCATCTCAAAAATGACCTATGGATTCTGTGAAATATCAGGAGATATAAACTTGGTGGAAATTTCCTTACTTCTTGTTGTGCAGACCTTGTAGTCGCACAATTATATACATAGGCACATTTAAGTACCATGTAAACTTGAGGCACAGTTATATATTTTGTAGAAATTCCAGATGGCACAACACCTAAAAAAGAAAAAAAATCTTAAAATAATCTTTAACCATGGCATAAACAATTTTTGCCGGTATTCCAGAAGCCCACGCATTTTATTAGCATATGCCTCCCTGTCAAATTTTAACAGCCCCTAATAATAACCAAAACACATAACACATAAATAGCATTGATAAGCTGAGCCAAAGAATAAAGTAGAGAGATGTTATGGCGTGGGTGAGATGTCAGGAGCAATGAAAACACACTCTCCATGATCCTGACAAGTCCCCTTATCTCTCTGAGCCTCTAGTCCCAGTCTTTAACAGAAGTGCCATGTTCAAGGCTTCCTAAAAGCAGATCTAAGGTAAAAGACCTGTATGCAAATGGTTTATTTACAAGATGGCCCTAGCTGGGCAGTGGTGGTATGAGTCTTTAATCCTAGCACTCAGAAGGCAGAAGCAGGCAGATATCTGAGTTTGAGGCCAGCCTGGTACACAGAGCAAGTTCTAGGACAGTCAGGGCTACACAAAGAAACCCTGTCAAGAAAGAAAGAAAGAAAGAAAGAAAGAAAGAAAGAAAGAAAGAAAGAAAGAAAGAAAGAAAGAAAGAAAGAAAGAAAGAAAGAAAGAAAGAAAGAAAGAAAGAGGGGGGGAGAGGGAGGGAGGAAGGGAGGGAGGGAGGAAGGGAGGGAGGGAGGAAGGAAGGAAGGAAGGAAGGAAGGAAGGAAGGAAGGAAGGAAGGAGGGAGGGAAGGAAGGAAGGAGGGAAGGAAGGAAGGAAGGAAGGAAGCAAGCAAGCAAGCAAGCAAGCAACAGTCCCAGAGAAAAGAATTAAAGAGCAAGAGGAACTATGTGGTAAAGGAGAAGCTGCTAGAACAAGGACATGGGTGCTAATGAGTTGGCCAGTCCTTTGATTAACTGATGCTTAGCATCTTCTGAGAAGCCCTGTGAAATGTGCTTCAGAGTAGTCCATCCAGGGGAGGAAGGAAGGAGCCATTAATGACCACCACAGTCAAGTATGGTACCAGGGGGTGGTAAAGCCCCCACACTTAGGTTTGCAGTATGGAAACACACAGGCCCATTGGCATTTACCCTAAGATGTCTGTGACACCCTGGATGATGAGGAATGGAAAGAGATGGGATTCTCTGTGCTCCTGGTTGTCCTAAAAGGAGGCAGGACAAGTTTGCACAGAGGTGAAGCAGCAGCGACAAGAGCAAAGGGACACCTGGTATTTCAGAAGCAGTCCCAGCAGGAGCGTAATACAAGACAGTTGATCTAACTTGGCTGCCTTAATGCTGTTCAATAATTCCCATGACTGCTATCCAATGACTTTTTCATGCATGGGTCTCACATGTTGTTTAACTGTGCTACACTGCAGTCTTCTGAGTCAAAACTGTTATCTCCATTCCACAGATGAAGAAGTTAAGGGTATAAAGGTTAAGCATGTTGCCTTCAGTCAGGTTGCTCAGCCTTCATAAGTTTGATACTGGGGGTCACATAACTCTTGGTCTGACCTATGGAGAGCTGTCTTTCAGGAGGCAAAGTGTGGTGTGCAATCCTTTATCCGAATGCCAATGCAGTCATGTCAAGTTGTTGTTTTTCATTACAGCTGTCACAACAATCCTGAACCTAATTTAAGTAGTTAATGCAAAAAGCATCCATCATCACTCATTCAGATACCAAGAGGACCTACTGTGTGGAAAGCACAGTGTAGAAGTTAGGACACTGACTGTCCTTGTGAATAAAAACTGACAGACTGGTGCACACCAAGAGGTAATCATGTAAACACAAGGCTGTAGTACTATAAAGCAAGGGCACAGAGTGATGTGAGAACTGAAATAGGACCATTTTACGTGGTCCATCACCAATGCATTGATATCTGCTTAAAAGCCCCAAAAAGCAATGTAATGGGGGAAAAGATTCGAGCAGGAAAAGGAATGGAGCTGTGAAGCAGTTGACTCTCCTAGAGGGAAGAAAGTGATAAATAACAGTGTAACAAAACAGTAAAGGAGGATTAGAAGGCCTGGGCCTTAAATCAAACAACTACAGGGGAGATAAGAAGTGACTTGGTCAAATTTACAACCCAGAAACTGTAGCATACCATACATACCATGTGGTGCTGGGTTTCAAGGTGTGTGTGTGTGTGTGTGTGTGTGTGTCTGTGTCTGTGTCTGTGTGTGTGTGTGTGTGTGTGTGTGTGTGTGTGTGTGTTGCAACTATACATGCAGGAACATTTGAGTGGGCATGTCTGTAATGTCAGAAGTCTTCCTCTTTCAACTAACTGCCCAACTTATTTTTGAGCCAAGGTCCCTCACTGAACTCACACTCACTCCAGGGTCCATCCAGGGATGCCAGCCTTCACATTAGAGATTCACATTGCTGTATTTGACTTTTTACAGAGACACTAAGGATCATGTGTAGGTCCTTGTGTTTACAAGGCAAACACTTTTCCAACTAGGCCACCTGCCCATCCCAAACTACAGTCTTGGGGAAACCAATGTGAGAACTATAAGATGTTTGTTAAATATGCACAGAACTAAACCCTTACTGTCTTCCCTAACCTTTGTTACAAGAGTTTGTGACTATGTTTTTGACACTCTGACAATTTTTTCTTTTTTATTATTAATGAATTATTTTTATACACTCCATAATTTATTCCCCACCTGCCACCCTTGTCCACCCTCGAACTGTTCCACATCCCATACCTCCTCCCCTCCCCCCTGTCTTCACATGGATGTCCCCACCCCACCCCCACCCCACCTGACCTCTAAACTCCCTGGAGCCGCCAGTCTCTTGAGGGTTAGGTGCATCATCTCTGAATGAACACAGACCCAGCAGTCCTCTACTGCATGTGTGTTGGGGGAATCATATCAGCTGGTATATGCTGCCTGTTTGGTAGTCCAGTGTTTGAGAGATCTTGGGGGTCCAGATTAATTGAGACTGCTGGTCCTCCTACAGGGTTGCCCTCAGCTTCTTTCAGCCTTCCCTAATTCAACAACAGGGGTCAGCTGCTTCTGCCCATTGATTGGGTGCAAATATCTGCATCTGACTTTTTCTGCTGCTTGTTGGGTCTTCTGGAGTGCAGTCATGCTAGGTCCCTTTTTGTGACTGCTCCATAGCCTCAGTAATAGTGTCAGGCCTTGGGGCACCCCCTTGAGCTGGATCCCACTTTTGACCTGTTGCTGAACCTTCTTTTCCTCAGGCTTCTCTCCATTTCTATGCCTGTAATTCTTTCAGACAGGAACAATTATGGGTCAGAGTTGTGACTGTGGGATGGCCACCCCTCCCTCATTTGATGCCCGGTCTTCCTGCTGGACGTGGGCTCTATAAGTTCCCTCTCCCTGCTGTCAGACACTTCATCTAAGGTCCCTCCCTTTTAGTCATGAGAGTCTCTCACCTCCAAGGTCTCTGGTGCCTTCTGGAGGGTTCCCCCAACCTCCTATCTCCCAAGATTGCCTGTTTCCATTCTTTCTTCTGGCCCTCAGGGCTTCAGTTCTTTTTGCTCCCCGAATACCAGATCAGGTTCCTCTTTCCTCCCCGCC
This sequence comes from Tokudaia tokunoshimensis, assembly GCA_036184795.1. NCBI lineage: Eukaryota > Metazoa > Chordata > Mammalia > Rodentia > Muridae > Tokudaia > Tokudaia tokunoshimensis. The sequence continues at coordinate 32,819,619 of BTHU01000012.1, read as the reverse complement.
CCCCACTCCACGCCCATCCACTTTTTCTCCCAGGTCCCTCCCTCCCTCTCCACTTGTGATTATTTTCTTCTCCCTCCCAAGTGGGACTGAGGTGTCCTCACTTGGGCACTTCAGCTTGTTGACCTTTTGAGTTCTTTGGACTATATGTTGGGTATGTTGACTTTTTTTTTACTGTTTGTTTTTTTTTTTAAAGCATATTCTCTAATTGAAAAAGGAAGTAAAAACATTTTATGATAAAATTGAAATTTACAGGGAAAATAATTCTGAAAAACTAGAAGAGATATATAGACAAACATGTTAAAATTGACAATTTTCATGGAAAATTAAAGAGTAAAGTTGTAGACATAAAAAACATTGCTAGATTAATTGAAAAAGGAAGAAACATTTTATGATAGAATTGAAGATTTATGTGGAAAATATTTCTGGTAAAATTGTAGAAAATGTAGAAAGATGTTAAAATTGAAGATTGACATGGAAATTTTTATATAGATATAATAATGGTAGGAATAAAAGAATTCCTAAGTTGATTGAAAGTGGAATTATAAACATTTTCTGATAAAGTTGAAGATTTACATGGAAAATATTTCTGATAAAATTGAAGAAATATATAGAAAAACTTGCTAAAATTGAAGATTATCATGGAAAATTATACAGATGAAATGATAGGTATAAAAATAATTCTAAGTTAATTGAAAGTGGAATTATAAACATTTTCAAGTAAAATTGAAGATTTACATGGAAAATATTTCTGATAAAATTCAATAAATATATAGAAAAACACGTTAAAATTGACTATTTCATGGAAAATTATACAGATAAAATGGTAGACATAAAAAACTTTTCTAAATTAATTGAAGGTGGAATTAAAAACATTTTGTGATAAAATCAGAGATTTACATGAAAAACATTTCTGATAAAATAGGAAAAAGTATATAGAAAAACATGTTAAAATTAAAGATTATAATGAAAAATAATGCAGATAAAATGGTAGACATAAAAAAACGTTATTAAATTAATTGAAAGAGAAACTACAAACATTTTCTGATAAAATTGAAGATTTACATGAAAAATAGTTCTGTTAGTCTATGTCTTTTTATTGGGAAATTGAGCCCATTGATGTTAAGAGATATTAAGGAATAGTAATTGTTGCTTCCTGTTATTTTTGATGTTATTTTTATGTTTGTGTGGTTATCTTCTTGTGGGTTTGTTGTAAGATTATTTTCTTGCTTTTTCTAGGGTGTAGTTTCCCTCCTTGTGTTGCCGTTTTCCATCTATTATCCTTTGTAGGGCTGGATTTGTGAAAAGATAATGTGTAAATTTGGTTTTATCATGGAATATCTTGGTTTCTCCATCTATGGTGATTGAGAGTTTTGCTGGGTATAGTAGTTTGAGCTGGCATCTGTGTTCTCCTAGGGTTTGTATGAGATCTTCCCAGGATCTTCTAGCTTTCATTGTCTCTGGTGAGAAGTCTGGTATAATTCTGATAGGTCTGCCTTTATAAGTTACTTGCCCTTTTTCCCTTACTACTTTTAATATTCTTTCTTTGTTTAGTGTATTTGGTGTTTTGATTATTATGTGCTGGGAGGACTTTCTATTCTGGTCCAATCTGTTTGGAGATCTGTAGGCTTCTTATATGTTCATGGTCATCTCTTTCTTTAGGTTAGGGAAGTTTTCTTCTATAATTTTGTTGAAGATATTTAGTGGCCCTTTAAGTTTGATTTCTTCCCTCTCTTCTATACCTATAATCCTTAGGTTTGGTCTTCTCATTGTGTCCTGGAGTTCCTGGATGTTTCGGGTTACAAGCTTTTGGCATTTTGCATTTTCTTTGACTGTTGAGTCAATGTTTTCTATGGTATCTTCAGCCCCTGAGATACTTTCTTCTATCTCTTGTATTCTGTTGTTGATGCTTGCATCTATGACTCCTGAATTCTTTCCAAGGTTTTCTATATCCAGAGATGTCTTATTGTGATTTCTTTATTGTTTCTACTTCCATTTTTAGATCCTGGATAGTTTTGTTCAGTTCCTTCACTTGATTGTTGGTGTTTTCCTGTAATTCTTTAAGGGATTTTTTTATTTCCTCTTTAAGGGCTTCTGCCTGTTGACCCATGTTCTCCTGTATTTCTTTAAAGAAGTTATTTAAGTCTTTCTTGAAGCCCTCTATCAGCATCATGAGATGATTTTAAATCAAACTCTTGCTTTTCTGGTGTTTTGGGGTATACGGGTCTTGCTATGGTGGGAAAATTGGGTTCTGATGTTGCCGAGTAGCCTTGGTTTCTGTTGGTGGGGTTCTTGTGCTTGCCTTTCGCCATCTGGTTATCTCTGGTGCTAGTTGGTTTTGTTGTTTCTGGCTGGAACTTGTCCCTCCTGTGGGCCTATAATCCTGTGTCCATACTTCTGGGAGACCAACTCTCTTCTGGCAGGGTCTGTGCACAAAAGTCTGTGGAGCCACCTAGCTCCCTGGTACAAATGGCAGGCTGAAGACCTCTGTCCCAGCTGCTCCACTGATTGCATGCCCAGTGTGCTCCTAGCTGTTCCCCTCCAGAGAGAAGATGAAGATTCTACCTCCACACTCAGAAGTGAAAGCACTACTGGGAGATCACTCTCTCGTGGTGAGCAGTGCACAGAAGGCTGTGGATGTACCCGACTCCCTGGTGCAAAATACTGTTTGTTTTTTGAGACAGGATTTCTCTGTGTAAACCTGGCTGCCCTGAACTCCTAGTTTTCTTTCCTTTTTTTTTCTTTTTTTCTTTTTTTGAGATTCTCTCAAGAAAGAAATTGAAGAAGATCTCAGAAAATGGAGAAATCTCCCATGCTCATAGATTGGCAGAATTAACATAGTAAAAATGGCCATCCTACCAAAGGCCATCTATGGATTCAATGCAATCCCAATCAAAATCCCAACACAATTCTTCAAAGACATGGAAAGAGCAATTCTCAACTTCATCTGGAAAGGACAAAAACCCAGAATAGTGAAAACAATTCTTTTTTTTTTATTATTTTATTTTATTTTTTTAATTTACATTCCAAATCACTTCCCCTTTCCCGTTTCCTCCCTCCCCGAAAGTCCCATAAGCCCCCTTCTCTCCCTCTTTTCTCCATTCAACCCCCTCTCGTTACTCTGTCCTGCCGTTCCCCTACATCCAGTCTTTCCAGGACCAGGGGTCTCTCCTTCCATCTTTTTAGAAATGTATTGATATGCGGATTGTGTCTAGGGTATTCCGAGATTCTGGGTCAATATCCCCTTATCAGTGACTGCATACCATGTGTGTTCTTTTGTGATTGGGTTACCTCACTAAGGATGATATTTTCAAGTTCTGACCATTTGCCAAGGAATTTCGTGAATTCATTGTTTTTAATTGCAGAGTAGTATTCCATTGTGTAAATATACCACATCTTCTGAATCCATTCCTCCGTTGAGGGACATCTGGGTTCTTTCCGGCTTCTGGCTATTATAAATAAGGCTGCTATGAATATAGTGGAGCATGTGTCCTTATTGCATGCAGGTAAAGTCTCTGGGTATATGCCCAGGAGTGGTATAGCCGGATCCTCCGGGAGTGTCATGCCCAGTTTTCTGAGGAACCGCCAGACTGCTTTCCAGAGTGGTTGTACCAGCTTGCAATTCCACCAGCAGTGGAGGAGTGTTCCTCTTTCTCCACATCCTCGCCAACAACTGCTGTCTCCTGTGTTTTTGATCTTAGCCATCCTGACTGGTGTGAGATGGAATCTCAGGGTTGTTTTGATTTGCATTTCCCTAATGACTAAGGATGATGAACATCTCTTTAGGTGCTTCTCAGCCATTAGATATTCTTCAGGTGAGAACTTTTTGTGTAGCTCTGTACCCCATTTTTAATAGGGTTACTTGCCTCTCTGGAGTTTAACTTCTTGAGTTCTTTGTATATCTTGGATATTAGCCCTCTGTCGGATGTAAGGTTGGTAAAGATCATTTCCCAGTTAGTTGGTTGCCGCTTTGTCTTTTTGACAGTGTCTTTTGCCTTGCGAAAACTTTGTAATTTAATGAGGTCCCATTTGTCTATTCTTGATCTTAGAGCATAAGCTATTGGAGTTCTGTTCAGGAAATTCTCCCCTGTGCCCATATGTTCAAGGTTCTTCCCTAGTTTCCCTTCTATTAGTTTCAGTGTGTCTGGTTTTATGTGGAGATCTTTGATCCACTTAGAATTGAGCTTAGTGCAAGGAGATAAGGATGGGTCAATTTGCATTCTTCTGCATGTTGACTTCCAGCTGAGCCAGCACCATTTGTTGAAAAGGCTATCTTTTTTCCACTGGATGGTTTTAGCTCCTTTGTCAAAGATCAAGTGACCATAGGAGTGTGGATTCATTTCTGGGTCTTCAATTCTGTTCCATTGATCTACATGTCTGTTACTGTACCAATACCATGCAGTTTTTAACACTATTGCTCTGTAGTACAGCTTGAGGTCCGGGATACTGATTCCCCCAGAGGTTCTTTTACTCTTGAGAATAGTTTTAGCTTTTCTGGGTTTTCTGTTATTCCAGATGAATTTTGGAATTGCTCTTTCTAACTCTATGAAGAATTGAGTTGGGATTTTGATGGGGATTGCATTGAATCTGTGTATTACTTTTGGTAAGATGCTCATTTTTACTATATTAATCCTGCCAATCCATGAGCATGGCAGATTTTTCCATCTTCTGAGGTCTTCTTCAATTTCTTTCTTCAGAGACTTGAAGTTCTTGTCATACAGATCTTTCACTTGTTTGGTTAGAGTCACGCCAAGATACTTAATATGGTTTGTGGCTATCGTGAAGGGTATTATTTCTCTTACTTCTTTCTCAGCCTGCTTATCCTTTGAGTATAGGAAGGCTACTGACTTGCTTGAGTTGATTTTATATCCGGCCACTTTGCTGAAGTCGTTTATCAGCTGTAGGATTTCTCTGGTGGAGTTCTTTGGGTCCCTTATGTATACTATCATATCGTCTGCAAATAGTGATAGTTTGACTTCTTCCTTTCCAATTTGTATCCCTTTGACCTCTTTTTGTTTTCTAATTGCTCTCGCTAGAACTTCAAGTACTATATTGAAAAGATATGGAGAGAGAGGGCAGCCTTGTCTAGTCCCTGATTTTAGTGGGATTGCTTCAAGTTTCTCTCCATTTAGATTGATGCTGGCTACTGGTTTGCTGTAAATTGCTTTTATTATGTTTAGATATGGGCCTTGAATTCCTGATCTTTCCAAGACCTTTAGCATGAAAGGATGCTGAATTTTGTCAAATGCTTTCTCAGCATCTAATGAAATGACCATGTGGTTTTTTTCTTTGAGATTGTTTATGTAGTGGATTACATTGATGGATTTCCTTATATTGAACCATCCCTGCATCCCTGGGATGAAGCCTACTTGATCGTGGTGAATGATCGTTTTGATGTGTTCTTGGATTCGGTTGGCAAGAATTTTATTGAGTATTTTTGCATCGATATTCATAAGAGAGATTGGCCTGAGATTCTCTTTCTTTGTCGGATCTTTGTGTGCTTTTGGTATTAGTGTAATTGTGGCTTCATAGAACAAGTTGGGTAGTGTTCCTTCTGTTTCTATTTTATGGAACAGTTTGAAGAGTATTGGTGTTAGATCTTCTTTGAAGGTCTGATAGAATTCTGCACTAAAACCATCTGGACCTGTGCTTTTTTTGGTTGGAAGACTTCCAATGACAACTTCTATTTCTTCAGGGGTTATAGGACGGTTTAGATGGTCTATTTGATCCTGATTTAATTTTGGTACTTGGTATCTGTCAAGGAAATTGTCCATTTCCTCAAGATTTTCTAGTTGTGTTGAATACAGGTTTTTGTAGTAGGATCTGATGATTTTTTGAATTTCCTCAGTTTCTGTTGTTATCTCTCCCTTTTCGTTTCTGATTTTATTAATTTGGATACTATCTCTGTGCTCTCTGGTTAGTCTGGCTAAGGGCTTATCTATCTTGTTAATTTTCTCAAAGAACCAACTCCTCGTTTTGTTGATTCTTTGTATGGTTTTATTTGTGTCTACTTGATTGATTTCAGCCCTGAGTTTGATGATTTCCTGCCTTCTACTCCTCTTTGGTGTATTTGCTTCTTTTTGTTCCAGGGCTTTCAGGTGTGTCATTAAGCTGTTAGTGTATGCTGTCTCCCGTTTCTTTTTGGAAAACAATTCTTAATAATTAAAGGACTTCAGGAGGAATTGCCATTTCTGACCTCAAGCTTTACTACAGAGCAATAGTGATAAAAACTACATGGTATTGGTACAGAAACAGACATATTGGTCAATGGAATAGAGTTGAAGACCCAGAAATAAAACCACACACTTATGGGCACTTGATCTTTGACAAAGAACTCAAAAATATACAATGAAAAAAAGAAATCATCTTCAATAAATGGTGCTAGTCTAACTAGCTGTCTGATATCGAAAAACGAAAATAGACCCACATTTGTCACCTTGTACAAAGCTCAAGTCCAAGTGGATCAAGGACCTCAACATAAAACCAGATACACTGAATCTAATAGAAGAGAAAATTGGAAAGAGCCTTGAACTCATTGGAATAGGAACTTCCTAAACAGAACTTCAATGGCTCATATTCTTTCAAGAATTGATAAGTGAGACCTCATGAAACTGGAAAGCTTCTGTAAGGCAAAAGACATAGTCAATAAGACAAATCAGCAACCTACAGAATGGGAAAAAAATCTTCACCAACCCCACATCTGATAGAGGTCTGATATCCAAAATTTATAAAGAACTCAAGAAGCTAAACACACCAAAAAACCAAACAACCCAATCAAAAAAATGGGGTACAGAACTAAACCAAGATTTCTGACTGTGGTTTATTTACACAGTGGAATACTACTCAGCTATTAAGAATGAGGACATCCAGAGTTTTGCAGGCAAATGGATGGAACTAGAAAATATCCTGAGTGAGGTAACTCAGACTTAAAAGGACATGCATGGTATGTACTCACTAATAAGTGGATATTAGACATGTTTTTTAATTATGTGAGGCAGAAAGAGGAAGGGATCTGGGGTGGGGGGGAGGAACATGATCAGAATGGGGGGAGACAGAAGCCCTGGGGGCCAGCAGAATGAATGGAAATATGCAACCTCAGGGGGCAGGAAGGGGGAGATGGGAAAGGCCCTTTAGAAAGTACCAAAGTCCTTGGAGGTGAGAGATTCTCAGGACTCAAATGGAGGGACTTTAGATGAAAGAAACACTCTGACAATTCTTATGTGTGCAACTGAGCTTAAAAATGGACAGGGGAGTGGAGGCAGCATTGAGGTTTTAATTAAATGAATAAATAAATAAATAAATAAATAAATAAATAAGACTTCTCTGATGATTTCTAAGAAGCCTTGTGCTACTCATGTCTAGTAAAGGTTATAACTACTCACAGAATACTGACTCATTCTATCCAAAAAGTTCCCTGTCTCAATAGATAAAAAGAAACTATTTAGATCCAAATGTCATGGTCCCTTTATCCACTGTTGCCTTCTTAAAGACCAATGAATAATGTAATTTCATTGATAGCTTGAAATACTATGGGTAAACAGTATTTTACAAATGAATTCAACTATTACCTACAAAACACTGTGAAATATAACTTAATGTCTCTTAACTTTCCTTGTTACTATAATATTGCTTATGTTAAGGCCTAAGTGAACTGTTAAGGCTTACGAAACTTTCTAATTTGCTGTTTCTAGTATTACTAGGAAACTTTCTTATGCCCAAGTTGTTTATGTATTCTATTATATTCTGTGCTCTTGGAAACCAATCACAACAAAAGTCAGTTATATCTGCTTTGTATATTTAACCACAATAAGCTTGTATCTGAACCAACCACTCAGCAGCACTTCCTATACCCTTGTATAAGCTTTTATGGTATAAGCGGCCCCTAGTATGGACTCCAACATAAGAGAGACACCTACACAAATATGAGAAACTATTTGGAATATGACTTCCATTTTGAGTAGGGGTTAAGTAAAGTTTAAGTTCCCAAGACCTCCCTGGGAATTGACACCCTTCTTGGCAGAGTAATGTATGTGGGTAACTGACATCCTGATTGACAAGTTAAGATGTGAATGTTAGACAAGGCAATCCCCACCCCACAGTTGAATACCCCAACCAATGGGAACAACATGATTGTACAATAAAGACATATTCCTAAGAAAATCTCCTATCCCTAAATCTCAATTGGTAGAATAACTTAGCACAGATGTTTATGGATTTTAGGTTTAAAAAGCCATGTAGGATCTTAATTCAATGTCAAGGCTTAGCTTTCAAGTCTGACCCATGGGCCTGATTGATCATTCTTCGGGGGTAGCATTCAATAAACCATCCCTATTTGACTAGGTTTGGTGTTTGAGTGGTTTGTGCAGTGATTCCCAGGCTCGAAACAGTTTAAACTAAATTAGGACATACTTGACTTCCTTTGCTGATATTTTCAGCAGCATTGGCTAGGACGTAGGTTAAAAACCATTTATAACAAGAATTTATGATTTTTCAGGCTTCCAAAGTGATTAGTTAAAATTGAAGCAGCAAAAATCAAGTATCACACTTGGGGAGGGGGAGGACTTAACAAATAAGAGAATGAGTTCTGAGTTAGTATAGCAGAATAAGACTGAAAATCAAAAAGGCTAAAACCTAAGTAAGAATCAACATAGGAGACTTGAGGGATGGCTCAACTCATAATGTGCTTGCTGCTGAAGCATGGGAAACTGAATTTGTATCCCAGCATTCAGATAAAAATCTGGATATAGCAGCTCATACCTAAAATCCAAGTGCTGGATAGACAGAGACATACAGATCCCTAGAGCTTACTGGCCAGCCAGTCTAGTGAAATTGGTTCAGTGAGAGACAGTGTCTCAAAAAAAAAAAAGATAGAGAGCAATTGAGGAAGATATATCAACCACAGGTTTCTACACGTACTGACACACACACACACACACACACACACATACACACAAAACTGTGCACATACACATAAAAAACATGTTGACTATTTTTTTAAAGACAAGATTAAAATTTGAAAATAAGAGATTTAAGAATTATGGTATACTCTTTCTACTATATTCAACAATAATCACGCACTCAAATATGGGATTAAATTTGAGGTCCTAAAATTTAAAAACATGTGAAAAGTTAAAAAGAACTTAGAAAGCAAAGCCTGAATGTCAGCATTAACAACTCTTGATTTAAAAATCATTTTAATGAGTGAAAAACAAAAGGTTGAATCTGCTTTATAATCATCATGTAGAGGTATTAAAGAAAACAAACTGTTCAGTGTGGACTGCCCACTAAGGCACCACATCTATATTACTATTTAACTATAAATGCAATAGTAATTTGTAGAATGTTTGCTTACCTCTGATACTTACAAAAACAAAGGTTCATGGTAAGTTCACATAATGCAATAAGAATTAAATATAACTTCATTTCTACTTAACAGTTCCACAAGACTATTTATGATGTACAATAAGAATGTGACAGATCAAAGAAAGCTAAATTCCATTAGCATTTGCCATAGTGCTGGGGGAGGATGATACCAGCATTCCGAAACCCACCCACACCATATTAAGCAATTCCTACACAGTTCTAGCTCTATTATTGTACTCTATAATTCCCAGTGTCAGAGCAAACAAACAGAATGGTTTCCTCCTAAAAGTGTTAAGCCTATACTGCTAATTATATAAATTAGCATGCAGTTAATATAAAAGTAACATGTGTCATAAATCCGCTCTCACTAGATATCTAGGGCTTGGATTTACAATTCATTCATCAGCAAATACTTCCATGCCACTGTTTTTTATACATAAGGTTATAACAGTCACAGTAGACACAAATTCCTGCCCTCTTAGAATGCACATGTCGATGAGAAAAGTTAGGTACCAAAGAAAATGGTGAAGTGAAATACTTCCAATAAAGCATAAAGAAAGATGGAGCCAAAAGTTGCCAAGCCTAAGTTTGCCCTCTGTTCCTGTGATGAACTCCATGATCAAAAGCAACTTGGGGAAGAAAGACTTTATTTGGCTTACAGGTTACAGTCCATCATAGAGGGAAGCTAAGGCAGGAAGTGAAGCAGAGACCAGGTAAGACTACAGCTTACTGGCTTGCTTCACTTGGTAGCTCATATATCTTTCTTATGGGCTGAGTCATCCAACATCAACCATTCATCAAGAAAATATCCCGGCAGACATCACACAGGTCAATCTGGTGGAAGCAATTTCTCCACCGAGATTCTCTTTCCAGGTGTGTCTAGGTTTGTGTCAAGTTGACAAAAACTATGTCAGTGTCACTGCATGAAGCCAGGGAGAAGACACTGGCCATGCAGGTTGAGGGGCAGGGGGGTAGTGAGGCTTGGAAGACTGTATTTGGAAGGTAGAACCAATGTGATTTGTTGAAGACTTTCTATGGGTGAAGTAAGAGCATAAACAAAGAATGGTAATTCCTAGGATTCAGTGTGGGTCTCCTCCAAAGGAATCTCATTGGGAAGAAGGCGATTTCTGTTTCCAAGGTTTGACTTCTGCATTCAGAGTGTAGGAGTGTCAATTGGCATCCCTTGCCAGTTACCATGTTCAAAGGAGTGTATATTCTCTCCTAACTCAAAATTAATTTATGTTTATTTTGAATAGCTCACCTTTAGCCTGGTTTTAGACAGTGGAATTGATTTTTTGATCTACTGATTTAGTATGTGTTACCCAGAGGGTAGCTGGCTTGCTACAGTTTCATTAAAAGGCTGAGTTGGGCCAAAGCATGATGGACAGAGGTGATTTAAGTAATGAAGAGCCTGATAAAATAGACATTGTTCCATGTTTGTCTTCAGGTGAACCAGCTGCCAAACAGCAGAGTTCAAAAGACTGGCAGAAAGGCATACTCCTGTGAGTAGACACTGCTCCCTGGGAGCTCCCTAAATTTTCACAGTCCCAAGTTCAGCGGTTGATGAAACCACACAAGGTTTAGAACATAGGAATCAGGAACCTCTTTTCCTTAGTCCTTAGGGAAGGACACTATCAGCATCCAAAGCACACTCTTTACTGTTTCAGACAATTTCTATAGTACTCCAAGGCTACACTTTTACACTGTAGTGATGGGACAAGTAAATCTAGGTGGCTAACCTCCTCCTAATTAGTCATTAAAGGGAGTTCTGTCCATGTTATTACCCACCTCAATTAATATGTGATTAGTGGAAAAGAAAGTGATACTTCATAATTTATATATCACTAGATACCAAAGGCCTGAAATGGTCAGTGAACTTATTTAGCATCATAATATTTGAAAGTCTATTTCCGGAAAATAGAGGCAATCCTAATTATATAATAAAAAAATTATAGTTTGTAAATAACCTTGGTATAATTTGTGTGTATATATATATATACATATATATATAATTTTTAAAATTCCAACATGAGAGCTCTAACAATGATTTTAGAACTAAAACAGCTTTCATTTTAGTTGTGCACTTTGTATCTAAAGCCCACTGGATCAGTTTGCTCACTGGCATATGCTCTGGCTTCATATGACTGTTAATAAAGCTTCCAGTTGTGGACACACATTACTGAGGGCAGGGCAACACTAAAAGTGTTTTCCAGTTTCCACTAAGATGATCTTTAACCACTATGTGAATCAATTACTTATTAAAACTTTTACAATGGGCCAGGAACCTTGTGAGTAGAGTTAATGTAATCTCTATAATAAACTCTATTTCTAGTTCACACATAAGGAAGTCAATCAACAGCAAGCCAGAGTATCAGAAATGGGTGCATAATTGGAGTCACTATACAAACTCAGGCCACTTAGTTTGATAAACTATGCTTTTTAAATTTTTTCTTTCTTATTGTAAATTGTGTATATGTGTAAAATTAAATATGATCATATTTACCCCATCATTTCCTCCCTCCAATATAATCACTAGACTATGAGGGTGTCCTTTGAGGTTTTTCTCTCATAGAAAATGATACTTAAAAACTAAGTAAAGGAGAAACATACAGCCCTAGATTAAAGGAGACAAAGGCTTTGTTATCAGGGCAAACTCATTTATTATTATTGCTTTATAAGTGCAGGATATGTCTCAGAATCTGAGAATCAATGAGACCTCATACTCATATACCAAACTATGTCCATAAGGGCCATACATAGAAATAAGAGGAAGAACCAGTTCTGTATTCATCCCTAACAATCTCACTTTACTCCATCATAGTTCTGATGCATAAACCATTCCTCTCAGTTCAGCACACAAGCTCCATTACTTGAATTAATTTGTTATAGTAGTAAAATCCCCACACTAGTCCAGCCCCCTTCCCTGCTGTCACACTATAGTAATGAAAAGAGCTCTATGATTTCAATTGTGTTTATCTCACTCTCACCACAATCTCATATCTTGCCACCTCATGTTGTATAATCTCCAAATACTCTAGTGGGCAACTTACAATGTTTATGTGTAATTTCGACTTTTAAAAAATTGAAAGATAGTTCTTACAATCAACATTTTGCATATAGAAACACAGAGAATCTGCATGTCATCATAAGATAGAGACCTCTCTACCTCTGAACACTCAACATCTTTCCTGCAAATTTGTTTAACACCCTTTATGGAAATACAGAATATGATGCAATGAAAGGCCATGGTATATTTCTTTTCATCTCTTGCCTCTCTTCTACCACACAGCCACAATGCAATCTGTTGAACATGAAGATGGCTATTCTTAGCTGTCAACTTGACTACATCTAAATTTAACTTAAACACAAGTGGGTGGGTACACCTGTAAGGGATTTTTCTTAACTAACACATTTGAAGTGGGAAGACCCACCCTAAATATGGATCTTTTTGAGGAGGAAAGATACACCTTAATCTGGCCTGCACCTTCTGTTGGCAGCCTATATAAAGAGAGGAAAAAAGGAAGCATGCTCTTTACCTGCTTGCTCTTGCTCTCACTGGCAAGCTCATTCCTTTGCTGGCATTACAGCATACTTCTTTGGGATTCAGCAGGTCCTGAAGACCAGCTGAGACATCAAGTCTTGTAAACTGAACAACTGCTGATTCTTGCACTTTCCGATGGTAGATATAGCCAGTGTTGGCTAGCTGTTCTACAGCCTACAAGCAACTCTAATAACACACACCCCTCTCCATATGTATATGTATATATGTGTCCATATATATGGATATATTTACATATATTCATATATCAGTTCTGTTCCTCTAGAGAACCATAACTCATACAATACCCACATGTCAGAGAAAGAAGTGTACTACTTAACATTTTATATAGTACTCAAGTCAAACAAAGATTTTAATAGCTAAATATTAGGTCAGAAAGATGCATGTCTAATATACTCAGTCATTACTGACATAATACATCTTTATCAGTGAACCATTTTCTCCAAATGAGATGGGTATATATTATTACTTTAAATGAGAAATTGTGTCACATTCCGTATTTCCCAGAATTAAATGTTTTTCCATGGCTGAGGATCTAGCAATATCACAAAATTTAAATCAACAAATATTGCTAGTCTGGAAAAATAATTTAGTTGGGAAAGGGTTTACCTAGCAAAGCAGGAGAACCTGAATTCAATACCCACTGCCAGACTGGTGGTGTATGCTTGTAATTTTTCTACTGTAGAGATAGAGGGAGGAGGCCTGCTGAGGTTCAGTGGCCCACTAGCTTAGTTTACTTGGTGAGCTCAGTCCAATGAAAGATCCTGTCCCCAAATTCAAGGCAAACAGAAACTAAGAGTTGACACCCAAGGTTGACTTCTGGCCTCCAAATTATTATGCACATAGGTATGTACACATCTACACATGTACACATGTACAAACATGCACATACTCACACCCAATATATTGAATTTGTATATTAAACAATCCTGTAAATGTGTCTAACTTATATCCCTAAGTACATTTTACCCCTCATAATCTACATTGTAACAACTAATTCATGATAAGCTTCTTCTTAATGATTACTAATGTTACACAAAATTCTTTCTTTCTTATTTACGGACACTAGCAGATCTGAATTTATCATTCTTATATTTTCTAATGAAAATATAAACTTTTTTATGAAAGCTGTATTTTAAGTTATTAATAGTTCTATGTAATAAACATAAATATTCCACTAATTTGGCAAACTGGGCTTTAATTTTAAAGCCCAGTTTAATTATGTTATATACTATTTTTTAGATTTTTTGCCCTTGTTGATTATAAGATTATAAAAAATGGTCATTACTTTTATAACTGAGTCAAATTTTTTCTTATTTATTTTTTAATTCATAATCATACTCTTAACTCTAAAATCCAGCTAGATACAGAGAACAACAACATGGAAAACCAAGAAACTATAGTGAGAGTACAGAGATTATGGGATGTTGAGAGCAGACAGGGTGGAGAGTGCTCTCCTAGACTACGTCAGGCATGGACTTGTGGTTCAGATGCACACTGATATGTTTGCCAGTCCCACTGTGCCACGGATTCCACTGATGTTCATACCTTCTTTCACCTTCCTAGTGACCACACACCTGCCATCCAATCACTTAGTCTTGATATTGCAGATGAAAACCTGGAAAGCATTTGTGTTTTGTCCAGCATTTTCCATAGATATAATATCATAACCTATACTTCAGGAAAACATGCTCAGCATCAAATTTCTTCCCATAGATAAAATTGTCACATATGCATTTATAAAGTACCATTATGGCTTATGAAGATAACATGTTAGCTTAGCATATGAATTCCAGAATAACTCTGTGATAAATGGGAACCCTTAAAAACAAATCCTCTCAAACAAGGTGTGGTGGTGCATGCCTTCAATCCCAGAACTTGGGAGGTAGAAGCAGATGGGTCACTTTGGGTTTGAGGGCAGTCTTATCTATAGAGCTAGTTCCAGATACCCAGGGATTTTACACAGAGAAACTGCATCTTGAAAAACCAAATAAGCAAACAAATTCTTTTTCCTGTTACTGAGACATAAATGGTTTCTGATATCTTTAAAACTTTATCTGCAAACAGTTCAAAGCAGACACAACTCAAAGACTTACCATTGGCCATGATTTGCAAGAACAAGTGGGGTTGGCCATGACTGGCAGCAAGTACCTACAAATAAAGCTGTGTTTGCAAAGCCTGTGCCTAAGTTTTTGATGTATGACTTCATGTACAACCAGGATTCCAGGATCTTGAGAGCTGAGATTACATTTCATATTTATTGTAAACCTTTATTCATTTTATATATATATATATATATGCATTCACTAGCATGATGTGATGCATATCTTAATATTCATTTTAAAAGGAAAGTGGGAAAAGAACAAAAGTGTGAAGCAGGTAGCAAGTATGAAGTTAAGGGCATAGTATTGTCCTTCATTTCTATTCAAGAAATATTCACTGCATACCAACTGGTTGGTTAAGATCTAAAGTATTAAAAATTACTTAGTTGAGAAAATCACAAAATATGAAAAATATTTTCATTATCTGAAAGTGGAATAATAGATTGATGGAAGAGTTTAATGAAGCAAAATATAGAATACAATATAAAACCTTTTAGAAAACCATAGAAGTGTATATTAGGTTGGATAATAAATTAACAGTAAGACTGAAAACAAACATAATGATATTAGAAATAAGTTCAGAAATAAAGTTAGGGCTGGCAAATTGGTTCAGCAGGTAAAAGCAGTCTCTATCAAGCCTAAATATCTGAGTTTGATACCTTGAAAAGCAACTCCTGCAACTTGTCTTCTAACCACTGCATGTACATAATAACATATACACAAATACAGTGACACTCATGTAAACAGTAAACAAACATGTAATTTAAAGATATTGTCAAAGTAATCTGATTGAACTTTCCTAGCTCTTGTAAGACAGAAAGGTAGAAAATAATAACTTAGGAAATTCTAGGTCTGCACTCTGTTCCCTGGCCCACAACTCTGCCTGCTTCCCCGGAGGCCTGCTGCCAAAGAGGACAACAAGGTGAGATACCTATGCACCAATCCCATGCCTGCTGGGTCTCCCAGAAAGCACAGAAGCCATAAAATCTGCGCTGTTTCCTCTGCAATACATCTTCTGGTCCACATCTCTACCTGAAATCCTGGATTTGCACTCCAGGCCACTGCTCTGCCTGTTTCCCTGGTGGCCTGCTGCCACCCAAGATAATGAGAGGCCTGTTGTCAACAGGGACTACTAGGCCAGGCAACATCAGAAACAACCAGATGGCTAAAGGCCAGTGCAAGAACACAGTCAAGAAAAGTCAGGGCAATATGGGACTGTTAGAACCCAGATCTACTATTACATCAATACCTTGATATCACAACATAGCTCAGGAACAAGACAGTGACCTTAAATCTCATCTAGATGTCTTTAAATAGGAAATAAACACATCTATTAAAGAAATACAGGAAGATACACTCAAACAGGTGAAGGAAATGAATAAAACTAATCTGAGAATGGAAATAAAATCAATAAAGAAAATACACAAATTAAGGCAACCCTGGAGATGAAAAACCTAGGAAAGTGAGGAGAAACTACAGACACAAACATCACCAAGAGAAGACAAGAGATGAAAGAGACTTTCAGGTGTAGAAGATACCATAGAAGAAATTGATAGATCAGCCAAAAAAAATGCAAAATCTAAAGTTTCTAACACAAAACATCCAGAAAATTTGGAACACTATGCAAAGACAAAACCTAAGAACAATAGGAATAGAAGGAGAAGATTCCCAGATCAAACGCCTAGAAAATATTTTCAACAAAATCACAGAAGAAAAATTCCCTAGGCTAAAGAAAGAGATGCCTATAAACATAAAAGAAGCTTACAGAGTACCAAATAGATTGGACCAGAAAAGAAAACTCATCACCAAATAATAATTAAAACACTAAATATACATAATAAAGAAAACATATTAAAAGCTACAGGAGAGAAAGCCAAGTAACATATACAGACAGACCTATCAGAATTACACCTGACTTATCAACAGAGACTCGAAAAGACAGAAAGCCCTGGGAAGATATCTTGCAGATTCAAAGAGACAGCAGATGTCAGCCCAGACTATTATACCCAGCAAAACTTTCTTTTTTTTTTAATTTTATTTTTTTTAATTTACATTCCAAATCATTTCCACTTTCCCGTTTCCTCCCTCCCCGAAAGTTCCATAAGTCCCCTTCCCTCCCTCTTTTCTCCATTCAACCCCCTCTCATTTCTCTATCCTGGCATTCCCCTACATCCAGTCTTTCCAGGACCAGGGGTCTCCCCTTCCATCTTCTTAGAAATCTATTGATATGCGAATTCTGTCTAGGGTATTCCGAGATTCTGGGTTAATATCCCCTTATCAGTGACTGCATACCATGTGTGTTCTTTTGTGATTGGGTTACCTCACTAAGGATGATATTTTCAAGTTCTGACCATTTGCCTAGGAATTTCATGAATTCATTGTTTTTAATTGCAGAGTAGTATTCCATTGTGTAAATACACCACATCTTCTGAATCCATTCCTCCATTGAGGGACATCTGGGTTCTTTCCAGCTTCTGGCTATTATAAATAAGGCTGCTATGAACATAGTGGAGCATGTGTCCTTATTGCATGCAGGTAAAGCCTCTGGATATATGCCCAGGAGTGGTATAGCCGGATCCTCCGGGAGTGTCATGCCCAGTTTTCTGAGGAACTGCCAGACTGCTTTCCAGAGTGGTTGTACCAGCTTGCAATTCCACCAGCAGTGGAGGAGTGTTCCTCTTTCTCCACATCCTCGCCAACAACTGCTGTCTCCTGTGTTTTTGATCTTTGCCATCCTGACTGGTGTGAGATGGAATCTCAGAGTTGTTTTGATTTGCATTTCCCTAATGACTAAGGATGATGAACATCTCTTTAAGTGCTTCTCAGCCATTAGATATTCTTCAGGTGAGAACTCTTTGTTTAGCTCTGTACCCCATTTTTTAATAGGGTTACTTGCCTCTCTGGAGTTTAACTTCTTGAGTTCTTTGTATATATTGGATATTAGCCCTCTGTCGGATGTAAGGTTGGTAAAGATCATTTCCCACTTAGTTGGTAGAGCAATTAGACAACAAAAAGAGGTCAAAGGGATACAAATTGGAAAGGAAGAAGTCAAACTATCACTATTTGCAGACGATATAATAGTATATTTAAGGGACCCAAAGAACTCCACCAGAGAACTCCTACAGCTGATAAACGACTTCAGCAAAGTGGCCGGATATAAAATCAACTCAAGCAAGTCAGAAGCCTTCCTATACTCAAAGGATAAGCAGGCTGAGAAAGAAGTAAGAGAAATAATACCCTTCACGATAGCCACAAACCATATAAAGTATCTTGGCGTGACTCTAACCAAACAAGTGAAAGATCTGTATGACAAGAACTTCAAGTCTCTGAAGAAAGAAATTGAAGAAGACCTCAGAAGATGGAAAAATCTGCCATGCTCATGGATTGGCAGGATTAATATAGTAAAAATGAGCATCTTACCAAAAGTAATACACAGATTCAATGCAATCCCCATCAAAATCCCAACTCAATTCTTCATAGAGTTAGAAAGAGCAATTCAAAAATTCATCTGGAATAACAGAAAACCCAGAATAGCTAAAACTATTCTCAAGGGTAAAAGAACCTCTGGGGGAATCAGTATCCCGGACCTCAAGCTGTACTACAGAGCAATAGTGTTAAAAACTGCATGGTATTGGTACAGTAACAGACATGTAGATCAATGGAACAGAATTGAAGACCCAGAAATGAATCCACACTCCTATGGTCACTTGATCTTTGACAAAGGAGCTAAAACCATCCAGTGGAAAAAAGATAGCCTTTTCAACAAATGGTGCTGGCTCAGCTGGAGGTCAACATGCAGAAGAATGCAAATTGATCCATCCTTATCTCCTTGCACTAAGCTCAATTCTAAGTGGATCAAAGATCTCCACATAAAACCAGACACACTGAAACTAATAGAAGGGAAACTAGGGAAGAACCTTGAACATATGGGCACAGGGGAGAATTTCCTGAAAAGAACTCCAATAGCTTATGCTCTAAGATCAAGAATAGACAAATGGGACCTCATTAAATTACAAAGTTTTTGCAAGGCAAAAGACACTGTCAAAAAGACAAAGCGGCAACCAGCAAAACTTTCAATCGCCATAGATGAAGAAGCCATGACAAAAACGAACTTTAAACAATATCTTTCCACGAATCCAGTCCTACAGAGTATTCTTAAAGGAAAACTCCAATCCAAGGAAGTTAACTACACCCAAGGAAGCACAAGAAATTAACATTTTTACACAAGCAAAATCAAGAGTCTCTCTCTCTCTCTCTCTCTCTCTCTCTCTCTCTCTCTCTCTCTCTCTCTCTCTCTCTCTCTCTCTCTCACTGTCTCTCTCTCCCCCCTCCCTCCCCCCTCTCTCTCACACACACACACACACACACACACACACACATTACACACTACCAACACCACACCAAAATAAAAGAAACCAACAGTCATTTGTTGTTAATATCTCTAAAGATCAATGGACTCCAATCACCAAAAAAAGACACAGGTTAAGAAAGTGGATGCCAAAACAAGATCCATCATTCTGGGGCATACAAAAAACATACCTTAATAACAAAGATAGATACTACCTCAAAGTAAAGGGCTGGAAAATTGGTTTCCAAGAAAATGGACTCAATAAACAAAGTGGAGTAGCCATTCTAATATCTAGTAAAATAGGTTTTCAATCAAAAACAATCAAAAGAAAAAATGAGAAAGGATATTTCACAGTCATCAAAGGAAAAATTCACAAAGATGACATTCCCATTCCGAACATATATGGCCAAAATGCAATTCCTTCAAAATTCCAATGCAATTCTTTACAGGCCATGATAGAGTCATTCTCAACTCCATATGGAAAAATGAACATATTTTTTAAAAAACCCAAAATAGCTAAAATAATCCTGTACAATAAAAAAAAACAACTTCTAGATGCTTGAAATCACCATCCTTGATTTCAAGCTGTACTATAGAGCAATAGTAATAAAAACTACATGATATTGATATAGAAATAAACAGGTTAATAAATGGAATCAGATCAAAAAAACCCAGAAATAAATCCATATACTTACAGAAATGTGATTTTTGACAAAGCCAAAATTATACACTGGAAAACAAAGTATTTTCAACAAATGATGCTGCTGTAACTGGATGTCTGAAGGTAGAAGAATGGAAATATATCCATATTTATTACACTAAACAAAACTCAAGTCCAAATGGATCAAAGACTTCAACATAAAACTGAATATACTATCAAACCCAAAAGTAGATAACCACTCAAACATAAAGATAGCGTCAAGAATGGCAGATGGCAATAATCACTATGCCTTAATCTCTCTTAATATCAATGGTCTCAATTCCCCAATTAAAAGACATAGACTAGCAGACTGGATACGTAAACAGGACCCAGCATTTTGCTGCATGCAGGAAACGCACCTCAGTGTCAAAGACAAACACCACCTCAGAGTAAAAGGCTGGAAAACAATTTTACAAGCAAATGGCCCCAAGAAATGAGGCGGAGTAGCCATCCTAATATCAGATAAAATGGATTTTCAACCTAAAGTCATCAAAAAGGACATGGAAGGACACTACATACTGATCAAGGGAAAAATCCACCAAGAAGAACTCTCAATTCTGAATATCTATGCTCCAAATGCAAGGGCACCCTCATTCGTAGAAGAAACTTTACTAAATCTCAAAGCACACATCGCACCTCACACAATAATAGTGGGTGACTTCAACACCCCACTCTCTGAAATGGATCGTTCAGGAAAGCAGAAACTAAACAGGGACACAGTGAATCTAATTGAAGCCTTGGACCAAATGGAACTAACAGATATATATAGAACATTTCATCCTAGAGCTAAAGAATACACCTTCTTCTCAGCACCTCATGGTACCTTCTCCAAAATTGACCATATAATTGGTCACAAATCAGACCTCAACAGATATAAGAAGATAGAACTAATCCCATGCCTCCTATCAGATCACTATGGAATAAGGGTGGTCTTCAATGGCAACAAAAACAAAAGAAAACCCACATACACATGGAGACTGAACAATGCTCTACTCAATGATAACTCGGTCAAGGTGGAAATAAAGAAAGAAATCAAAGACTTTTTGAAAGTTAATGAAAATGAAGGCACAACATACCCTAATTTATGGGACACAATGAAAGCAGTGCTAAGAGGAAAATTCATAGCCCTGAGTGCCACCAAAAAGAAACGGGAGACAGCATACACTAACAGCTTAATGGCACACCTGAAAGCCCTGGAACAAAAAGAAGCAAATACACCAAAGAGGAGTAGAAGGCAGGAAATCATCAAACTCAGGGATGAAATCAATCAAGTAGAAACAAATAAAACCATACAAAGAATCAACAAAATGAGGAGTTGGTTCTTTGAGAAAATCAACAAGATAGATAAGCCCTTAGCCAGACTAACCAGAGGGCACAGAGATAGTATCCAAATTAATAAAATCAGAAACGAAAAGGGAGAGATAACAACAGAAACTGAGGAAATTCAAAAAATCATCAGATCCTACTACAAAAACCTGTATTCAACACAATTAGAAAATCTCGAGGACTGCTCCAGTGACTGGGAGGTTGGGACAGCCAGGTTCTGAGACAGACAGGCATAATGTCACTTGGGTCTCGGGCAGCTTGTGTGTGTGCGGCTCCCAGGTGCAGGACTGATCTGCAGTGACCAGCGCGCCAGCTCTGCTCTGGGACTTCTGCCTGGCAGAGGGACCCCGCACTGGGCGGGAGCATACCAACTTTCCTTCCGCGACCTCTGTTCCCGCAGACTGCGCTGAAGAGACGGGTACCCCAAGCTCCCTATCCCCAATATAACATCACTTGGGACACGGCCTGTTGGGGCTTCCATCTGTGCCCGAGAACGGGTCAGCACTGTGGCCGTCTGGGTGCCAGATCGGCGGGCCATCGCGTCTACAGGGTGAGCGGCGCCATGGAGAGTGCCCTCCACCATCTTTGCTCCAGTGGCCAGGTAGTTGGAACCACCAGGCTCAGAGACAAACAGGCATAATATTACTTCGGTCTCAGGCAGCTTGTGTGTAACCTGCTCCCAGGTGCTGGGCTGATCTGCAGTGTCCAGCGCGCCAGCTCTGCTGTGGGACTTCTGCCTGGCAGAGGGACGCCCCCTCCCCCCCCCCGCAGGAGAGATCACACACCCCTGCACAGGGCGGGAGCCTACCAGCCTCCCTTTGGCGACCTCTGCTCCAGGAATCCACTAGGCTGAGCCTTTAGATGTGCAAGGCCTCCCCAATATAAGATCACTTGGGGCAAGGCACATTAGGGCTCCAAGGTCACTCAGGAGCAGGCAGGCCCCAGAAATCGGTGCCAGGGGAATCCTGGTAATCCAGGGGGGGCAGAAATAGCTTTACAGGCTCACAGGAGGTCCAACCAACAGCCAGTGGCAGCAGGACCAACTAACACCAGAGGTATCCAGATGGCAAAAGGCAAATGTAGGAATGTTACTAACAGTAATCAAAGTAATGTGGGACCATCCGAACCCAACTCTCCAACAGCAGCAAGTCCTGGATACCCCACCACACCCGAAAGACAAGACCTGGATTTAAAATCACTTCTCATGATGCTATTAGAGGATCACAAGAAGGACACAAATAAATCTCATGAAGAGTTACAGGAGACCATGAATCAACGGTTAGAAGCCCTTACAAAGGAAACACAAAAATCGCTTAGAGAAATGCGGGAGAACATGGATCAAAAGATGGAGGCGCACAAGGAGACAACACAAAAATCGCTTAACGAGATGAATCAACAGGTAGATGCACTCACAAAGGAATCACAAAATTTGCATAAAGAAATGCAGAAGAATATGGGTCAACAGATGGATGCCCACAAGGAGGCAACACAAAAATTGCTTAAAGAAATGAATCAACGGTTAGATGCCCTTACAAAGGAAACACGAGAACTGCTTAAAGAAATGCAGGAGACGATGGATCAACAGATGGAATCCCATGAGGAGGAAACACAAAAATCGCTCAGAGAAATGCAGGAGAACGTGGGTCATCAGGAAGAAATCCTGAAAGAGGTAATGCAAAAATACCTTAAAGAAATACAGGAAAATACAAACAAACAAGTGAAGGATCTCAGCAAATCCATCCAGGAACTAAAAAAGGAAGTAGAAACAACTAAGAAATCACAAAGGGAGACAACTTTGGAGATAGAAAACCTTGGGAAGAAATCAGGAGTCATAGATGCAAACATCAACAATAGAATACAAGAGATGGAAGAAAGAATCTCAGGTGCTGAAGATTCCATAGAAAGCATCGACTCAACAGTCAAAGAAAATGCAAAATGCAAAAAACGTGTAACCCAAAACATCCAGGAAATCCAGGACACTATGAGAAGACCAAACCTAAGGATTATAGGTATAGATGAGAGTGAAGATTTGCAACTTAAAGGGCCAGTAAACATCTTCAACAAAATTATGGAGGAAAACTTCCCTAACTTAAAGAGAGAGATGCCGATGAACGTACAAGAAGCCTACAGAACTCCAAACAGACTGGACCAGAACAGAAATACCTCCCATCACATAATAATCAAAACACCGAATGTTCTAAACAAAGAAAGAATACTAAAAGCAGTAAGAGAAAAGGGTCAAGTAACATACAACGGAAGACCTATCTGAATGACATCAGACTTCTCACCAGAGACTATGAAAGCCAGAAGATCCTGGGCAGATCTCATGCAGACACTAAGACAGCACAAATGCCAGCCTAGACTACTATACCCAGCAAAACTCTCAATCACCATAGATGGAGAGACCAAGATATTCCATGATAAAACCAAATTTTCACAATATCTTTCCACAAATCCAGCCCTGCAACGGATAATAGGTGGAAACCTCCAATACAGGGAGAGAAACAACACCCTGGAAAAAATGAGATAATAACCTTCTTGAATCAAACCCAAAAGTAGATAACCACTCAAACATAAAGATAGCGTCAAGAATGGCAGATGGCAATAATCACTATGCCTTAAACTCTCTTAATATCAATGGTCTCAATTCCCCAATTAAAAGACATAGACTAGCAGACTGGATACGTAAACAGGACCCAGCATTTTGCTGCATGCAGGAAACGCACCTCAGTGTCAAAGACAAACACTACCTCAGAGTAAAAGGCTGGAAAACAATTTTACAAGCAAATGGCCCCAAGAAACGAGGTGGAGTAGCCATTCTAATATCAGATAAAATTGATTTCCAACCTAAAGTCATCAAAAAAGACACAGAAGGACACTACATACTGATCAAGGAAAAAAATCCACCATCAAGAACTCTCAATTCTGAATATCTATGCTCCAAATGCAAGGGCACCCTCATTCGTAAAAGAAACTTTACTAAAACTCAAAGCACACATCGCACCTCACACAATAATAGTGGGTGACTTCAACACCCCGCTCTCTGAAATGGATCGTTCAGGAAAGCAGAAACTAAACAGGGACACAGTGAATCTAATTGAAGCCTTGGACCAAATGGAACTAACTGATATATATAGAACATTTCATCCTAGAGCTAAAGAATACACCTTCTTCTCAGCTCCTCATGGTACCTTCTCCAAAATTGACCATATAATTGGTCACAAATCAGACCTCAACAGATACAAGGAGATAGAAATAATCCCATGCCTCCTATCAGATCACTATGGAATAAGGGTGGTCTTCAATGGCAACAAAAACAAAAGAAAACCCACATACACATGGAGGCTGAACAATGCTCTACTCAATGATAACTTGGTCAAGGTGGAAATAAAGAAAGAAATCAAAGACTTTTTGAAAGTTAATGAAAATAAAGGCACAACATACCCTAATTTATGGGACACAATGAAAGCAGTGCTAAGAGGAAAATTCATAGCCCTGAGTGCCGCCAAAAAGAAACGGGAGACAGCATACACTAACAGCTTAATGGCACACCTGAAAGCCCTGGAACAAAAAGAAGCAAATACACCAAAGAGGAGTAGAAGGCAGGAAATCATCAAACTCAGGGCTGAAATCAATCAAGTAGAAACAAATAAAACCATACAAAGAATCAACAAAACGAGGAGTTGGTTCTTTGAGAAAATTAACAAGATAGATAAGCCCTTAGCCAGACTAACGAGAGGGCACAGAGATAGTACCCAAATTAATAAAATCAGAAACGAAAAGGGAGAGATAACAACAGAAACTGAGGAAATTCAAAAAATCATCAGATGCTACTACAAAAACCTGTATCCAACACAACTAGAAAATCTTGAGGAAATGGACAATTTCTTTGACAGATACCAAGTACCAAAATTAAATCAGGATCAAATAGACCATCTAAACCGTCCTATAACCCCTGAAGAAATAGAAGTTGTCATTGGAAGTCTTCCAACCAAAAAAAGCACAGGTCCAGATGGTTTTAGTGCAGAATTCTATCAGAACTTCAAAGAAGACCTAACACCAATACTCTTCAAACTGTTCCACAAAATAGAAACAGAAGGAACACTACCCAACTCGTTCTATGAAGCCACAATTACACTAATACCAAAAGCACACAAAGATCCGACAAAGAAAGAGAATCTCAGGCCAATCTCTCTTATGAATATCGATGCAAAAATACTCAATAAAATTCTTGCCAACCGAATCCAAGAACATATCAAAACGATCATTCACCACGATCAAGTAGGCTTCATCCCAGGGATGCAGGGATGGTTCAATATAAGGAAATCCATCAATGTAATCCACTACATAAACAATCTCAAAGAAAAAAACCACATGGTCATCTCATTAGATGCTGAGAAAGCATTTGACAAAATTCAGCATCCTTTCATGCTAAAGGTCTTGGAAAGATCAGGAGTTCAAGGCCCATATCTAAACGTAGTAAAAGCAATTTACAGCAAACCAGTAGCCAGCATCAATCTAAATGGAGAGAAACTTGAAGCAATCCCACTAAAATCAGGGACTAGACAAGGCTGCCCTCTCTCTCCATATCTTTTCAATATAGTACTTGAAGTTCTAGCGAGAGCAATTAGACAACAAAAAGAGGTCAAAGGGATACAAATTGGAAAGGAAGAAGTCAAACTATCACTATTTGCAGACGATGTGATAGTATATAAAGCGACCCAAAGAACTCCACCAGAGAACTCCTACAGCTGATAAACGACTTCAGCAAAGTGGCCGGATATAAAATCAACTCAAGCAAGTCAGTAGCCTTCCTATACTCAAAGGATAAGCAGGCTGAGAAAGAAGTAAGAGAAATAATACCCTTCACGATAGCCACAAACCATATAAAGTATCTTAGCGTGACTCTAACCAAACAAGTGAAAGATCTGTATGACAAGAACTTCAAGTCTCTGAAGAAAGAAATTGAAGAAGACCTCAGAAGATGGAAAAATCTGCCATGCTCATGGATTGGCAGGATTAATATAGTAAAAATGAGCATCTTACCAAAAGTAATACACAGATTCAATGCAATCCCCATCAAAATCCCAACTCAATTCTTCATAGAGTTAGAAAGAGCAATTCAAAAATTCATCTGGAATAACAAAAAACCCAGAATAGCTAAAACTATTCTCAAGAGTAAAAGAACCTCTGGGGGAATCAGTATCCCGGACCTCAAGCTGTACTACAGAGCAATAGTGTTAAAAACTGCATGGTATTGGTACAGTAACAGACATGTAGATCAATGGAACAGAATTGAAGACCCAGAAATGAATCCACACTCCTATGGTCACTTGATCTTTGACAAAGGAGCTAAAACCATCCAGTGGAAAAAAGATAGCCTTTTCAACAAATGGTGCTGGCTCAGCTGGAGGTCAACATGCAGAAGAATGCAAATTGACCCATCCTTATCTCCTTGCACTAAGCTCAATTCTAAGTGGATCAAAGATCTCCACATAAAACCAGACACACTGAAACTAATAGAAGGGAAACTAGGGAAGAACCTTGAACATATGGGCACAGGGGAGAATTTCCTGAACAGAACTCCAATAGCTTATGCTCTAAGATCAAGAATAGACAAATGGGACCTCATTAAATTACAAAGTTGTTGCAAGGCAAAAGACACTGTCAAAAAGACAAAGCGGCAACCAACTAACTGGGAAATGATCTTTACCAACCTTACATCCGACAGAGGGCTAATATCCAAGATATACAAAGAACTCAAGAAGTTAAACTCCAGAGAGGCAAGTAACCCTATTAAAAAATGGGGTACAGAGCTACACAAAGAGTTCTCACCTGAAGAATATCTAATGGCTGGGAAGCACCTAAAGAGATGTTCATCCTCCTTAGTCATTAGGGAAATGCAAATCAAAACAACCCTGAAATTCCATCTCACATCAGTCAGGACGGCAAAGATCAAAAACACAGGAGACAGCAGTTGTTGGCGAGGATGTGGAGAAAGAGGAACACTCCTCCATTGCTGGTGGAATTGCAGGCTGGTACAACCACTCTGGAAAGCAGTCTGGCAGTTCCTCAGAAAACTGAGCATGACACTCCCGGAGGATCCGGCTATACCACTCGTGGGCATATACCCAGAGACTTTACCTGCATGCAATAAGGACACATGCTCCACTATATTCATAGCAGCCTTATTTATAATAGCCAGAAGCTGGAAAGAACCCAGATGTCCCTCAACGGAAGAATGGATTCAGAAGATGTGGTATATTTACAAAATGGAATACTACTCTGCAATTAAAAACAATGAATTCACGAAATTCCTAGGCAAATGGTCAGATCTTGAAAATATCATCCTTAGTGAGGTAACCCAATCACAAAAGAACACACATGGTATGCAGTCACTGATAAGGGGATATTGACCCAGAATCTCGGAATACCCTAGACACAATCAGCATATCAATAGATTTCTAAAAAGATGGAAGGAGAGACCCCTGGTCCTGGAAAGACTGGATGTAGGGGAACGCCAGGACAGAGTAACAAGAGGGGGTTGAATGGACAAAAGAGGGAGGAAAGGGGGCTTATGGGACTTTCGGGGAGGGAGGAAACGGGAAAGGGGAAGTGATTTGGAATGTAAATTAAAAAAATAAAATAAAATAAAAAAAAAAGAAAATCTCGAGGAAACGGACAATTTCCTTGACAGATACCAAATTCCAAAATTAAATCATGATCAAATAGACCATCTAAACCGTCCTATAACCCCTGAAGAAATAGAAGTTGTCATTGGAAGTCTTCCAACCAAAAAAAGCACAGGTCCAGATGGTTTTAGTGCAGAATTCTATCAGACCTTCAAAGAAGACCTAACACCAATACTCTTCAAACTGTTCCACAAAATAGAAACAGAAGGAACACTACCCAACTCGTTCTATGAAGCCACAATTACACTAATACCAAAAGCACACAAAGATCCGACAAAGAAAGAGAATCTCAGGCCAGTCTCTCTTATGAATATCGATGCAAAAATACTCAATAAAATTCTTGCCAACCGAATCCAAGAACACATCAAAATGATCATTCACTACGATCAAGTAGGCTTCATCCCAGGGATGCAGGGATGGTTCAATATAAGGAAATCCATCAATGTAATCCACTATATAAACAATCTCAAAGAAAAAAACCACATGGTCATCTCATTAGATGCTGAGAAAGCATTTGACAAAATTCAGCATCCTTTCATGCTAAAGGTCTTGGAAAGATCAGGAATTCGAGGCCCATATCTAAACATAGTAAAAGCAATTTACAGCAAACCAGTAGCCAGCATCAATCTAAATGGAGAGAAACTTGAAGCAATCCCACTAAAATCAGGGACTAGACAAGGCTGCCCTCTCTCTCCATATCTTTTCAATATAGTACTTGAAGTTCTAGCGAGAGCAATTAGAAAACAAAAAGAGGTCAAAGGGATACAAATTGGAAAGGAAGAAGTCAAACTATCACTATTTGCAGACGATATGATAGTATATTTAAGCGACCCAAAGAACTCCACCAGAGAACTCCTACAGCTGATAAACGACTTCAGCAAAGTGGCCGGATATAAAATCAACTCAAGCAAGTCAGAAGCCTTCCTATACTCAAAGGATAAGCAGGCTGAGAAAGAAGTAAGAGAAATAATACCCTTCACGATAGCCACAAACCATATAAAGTATCTTGGCGTGACTCTAACCAAACAAGTGAAAGATCTGTATGACAAGAACTTCAAGTCTCTGAAGAAAGAAATTGAAGAAGACCTCAGAAGATGGAAAAATCTGTCATGCTCATGGATTGGCAGGATTAATATAGTAAAAATGAGCATCTTACCAAAAGTAATACACAGATTCAATGCAATCCCCATCAAAATCCCAACTCAATTCTTCATAGAGTTAGAAAGAGCAATTCAAAAATTCACCTGGAATAACAGAAAACCCAGAATAGCTAAAACTATTCTCAAGAGTAAAAGAACCTCTGGGGGAATCAGTATCCCGGACCTCAAGCTGTACTACAGAGCAATAGTGTTAAAAACCGCATGGTTTTGGTACAGTGACAGGCATGTAGATCAATGGAACAGAATTGAAGACCCAGAAATGAATCCCCACTCCTATGGTCACTTGATCTTTGACAAAGGAGCTAAAACCATCCAGTGGAAAAAAGATAGCCTTTTCAACAAATGGTGCTGGCTCAACTGGAGGTCAACATGCAGAAGAATGCAAATTGACCCATTCTTATCTCCTTGCACTAAGCTTAATTCCAAGTGGATCAAGGACCTCCACATAAAACCAGACACACTGAAACTAATAGAAAGGAAACTAGAGAAGAACCTTGAACATATGGGCACAAGAGAGAATTTCCTGAACTGAACTCCAATAGCTTATGCTCTAAGATCAAGAATTGACTAATGGGACCTCATTAAATTACAAAGTTTTTGCAAGGCAAAAGACACTGTCAAAAAGACAAAGCGGCAACCAACTAACTGGGAAATGATCTTTACCAACCTTACATCCGACAGAGGGCTAATATCCAATATATACAAAGAACTCAAGAAGTTAAACTCCAGAGAGGCAAGTAACCCTATTAAAAAATGGGGTGCAGAGCTAAACAGAGAGTTCTCACCTGAAGAATATCTAATGGCTGGGAAGCACCTAAAGAGATGTTCATCATCCTTAGTCATTAGGGAAATGCAAATCAAAACAACCCTGAGATTCCATCTCACACCAGTCAGGATGGCTAAGATCAAAAACACAGGAGACAGCAGTTGTTTTTGAGGATGTGGAGAAAGAGGAACACTCCTCCACTGCTGGTGGAATTGCAAGCTGGTACAACCACTCTGGAAAGCAGTCTGGCGGTTCCTCAGAAAACTGGGCATGACACTCCCGGAGGATCCGGCTATACCACTCCTGGGCATATACCCAGAGGCTTTACCTGCATGCAATAAGGACACATGCTCCACTATGTTCATAGCAGCCTTATTTATAATAGTCAGAAGCTGGAAAGAACCCAGATGTCCCTCAATGGAGGAATGGATTCAGAAGATGTGGTGTATTTACACAATGGAATACTCCTCTGCAATTAAAAACAATGAATTCACGAAATTCCTAGGCAAATGGTCAGAACTTGAAAATATCATCCTTAGTGAGGTAACCCAATCACCAAAGAACACACATGGTATGCAGTCACTGATAAGGGGATATTAACCCAGAATCTTGGAATACCCTAGACAGAATTCGCATATCAATAGATTTCTAAGAAGATGAAAGGAAAGACCCCTGGTCCTGGAAAGACTGGATGTAGGGGAATGCCAGGACAGAGAAGCAGAAGCGAGAGGGGGTTGAATGGGGAAAAGAGGGAGGGAAGGGGGCTTATGAGACTTTCGGTGAGGGAGGAAACGGGAAAGGGGAAATGATTTGGAATGTAAATTAAAAAAAAACTTAGAAAATAATAAAAAAAAAAAACCAAAAAAAAACCTGAATATACTAAATATAAGAGAAAGTGGGAGACTGTATTCAAAGCCAATGCTTTGTACAAAAGTCAATGTACAGGAAACAGTTTCCTGAAAAGAACATTAATGGCACAGGCACTATTGATAAATGGGATCTAATGAAACCAAAAGCTTCTGTAAGGCAAAGAACCCTGTCAGTAGGAGAAAAGGGCAGTCTACAGAATGGGAAAAGATCATCACCAACCCTATATCTGACAGAAGACTAATGTCCAAAACAAATAAAAAATTTGAGAAACTTGACTTCAACAAACCAAATAATCCAATCAAAAAATGGGGTACTGAGCTAAACAGAATTCTCAAAAGGAGAATCTCTAAGGCTGAGAAACAAAGAAATATTTAATGTTCTTAGTCCTATCAGGGAAATGCAAATCAAAACAACTCTGAGATTCCACCTTACACCTATCAGAATGCTTAAGATCAAAAACTCAAGCAATAGCACATGCTTTCAAGGATGCAGGAGCAAGGGAGCACTCCTCCATTGCTGGTGGGAATGAAAACTTGTACAACTACTCTGGATATCAATCTGGTGGTTTCTCCAAAAATTGAGATCAGTTCTACCTCAAGACCCAGCTGTACTATTCCTGGGCATAAAGCCAAAAGATGTTCCAAAAGGACATGTGCTCTACTATGTTTATAGTAGATTTATTCCTAATAGCCAGAAACTGCAAACAACCAAGATACCCCTCAACAAAAGAATGGATAAAGAAAATGTGTTTCATTTATACAATAGAATACTACTCAGCTATTAAGTACAAGGAAATCATAAATTTCACAGGCAGGTTGATAGAACTAGAAAATATCCTAAGTGAGGTAACCCAGACCCCAAAGGATATGCATGGTATGTTCTCACTTATAAGTGAATATTAGCCATAAAGTACAGGATACCCATGCTTCAATGCACAGACACAAAGCTAAACAAGAAAGAAGGCCCAAGTAAGGATGCTTGAATCCACTTAGAAGGGAGAATAAAATGGTCATAGGGTGCAGATGGGTGGAGAGAACTGGGAAGGAGAAGGATGGGGAGGGAAATGGGGCATTCAGGATCAGGTGTAGGGGGAGACCTGGGAAAATAAATGGAATTTGGTAGCTGGCAGAGAGGGAGCATCTCTAGAACATACCAGAGACATGGAATGAGGGAGGTTCCCAGGCGTCTATGGGGGTGACTCTAGCTGAGGCTCCTAGCAGTGAGGGATATGGAAACTGAAGTGGCCACTTCCTGTGGCTAGGCAGGACCCCCAGTGCAAAGATAAGGATACCAACCCACCCACAAAACTTTTGACCCAAAATTTGTTCAGGGTACAAGTGCAGGGGCAAAGATAGAACAGAGACCAAGAGAATGGCCAACCAATAACCGGCCCAACCTGAGACCCATCCCATGGGCAAAAACCAATCCCTGACACTACTAATAATACTCTGTTATGCTTGCAGACAGGAGCATAGCATAACTCCTTCTGAGAGGCTACACC
Source organism: Tokudaia tokunoshimensis (assembly GCA_036184795.1). Lineage (NCBI taxonomy): Eukaryota > Metazoa > Chordata > Mammalia > Rodentia > Muridae > Tokudaia > Tokudaia tokunoshimensis. The sequence continues at coordinate 32,787,235 of BTHU01000012.1, read as the reverse complement.
CAGCAGCTGACTAAAACAAATGCAGAGACCCATAACCAAACATTAGTTAGAGCTTGGGAACTGTCACGGAAGAGTTGGGAGAAGTACTGAGGGTCCCAGAGGAAATACGAACTCCATAGAAAGACCAACAGAGTCAACTAGACTGAACCACCAACCAAAGAAGAGCACAGGCTGGACTTAGGTCCCTGCACATATGTAGCAGATGTGCAGCTTAGTCTTCATGAGGGTCCACCAACAACTGGAGCAGGGGCTAACCCTAAATTTGTTGACTGCCTGTGGATTTTGTTCCCCTTACTGAGCTGCTTTGTCTAGCTTTAGTGAGTGAGGATGTACCTAGTCCTGCAGAGGCTTGATCTGCCAGGGTAGGGTGTTACCCAGGAGGCCACCACACTCTCAGAAGAAAGGGGGAGGGGGAATAGAGAGAGATGCTATTTGAGGGGGGACAAGAAAGGGAGTGATCAGAATGTAAAGTAAATAAATTAATTAATGAAAAATATTTAGAAACAGAAAAAAGAAAACAATAACTAAAAAGGAAAGTATTGAAATGAGCATTTGTCTTGCATTTATTGAATAATTATTTTAAGGCTGAAAGAGAGAGATAATTCTGAGATGAAGAATCTAAAATGTTTTTCATCTAAGACCTCACAGTTGTGTGAGAGAAATAGGACAATAAAAGAAGTTGAAAGCAACAAATCCATATTACTGTGAAGATATCTACCATAATGTCTTAGTACTGAGTTTATTTTACATTTCCATGCATAAACAGCTTCAATCAGGAATATTATAAAGGTCAATAAGGAAGCAGAGAGTAACTCTATAAAAAAGAGTAGAGTTTGGGGGAGGAAGAAGACAATTGAAAGACAAGATAAAACTTTTGAAGGAAGTGAATAAAGATGGAAAGAAGAGAAGGGATACACAGAAGGAGCAAGAAACTTAGAGGCAGGAAAGAGGGGGTTGGTGTGCTAAGCAAGTGGAATTTGTATTCATGCTCCTCAGATTCCCAACCAGTTTACTAAGATATATAGCAATGTGTTGGCGATAACTAAGAAATCCACCATAAAACATGCTTGAAAAAAGAAAGGAAAGAAGGAGGGGGAGAAAAGAAGGAAGAAAATGAGTATCATGCCTTGCTTTTTGCTATGAACTTTTTATTCACTGAGAATTTCATACATATACCTATTTTTTGCTTGTATCACCCTCCTATTTCCTCTCCAACCCTTCCAAGACCCACTAACACCTCCCTCTCTAATTTCATAGCTTTTTTCAACTGAAACATAGCCAACTGAATCCGATCAGTGTTCTTCTTACATTCATGGGTACAAAACCATTCACTAGAACATGAGTCATTTCTCTGCAGAAAACTGGTTCTCCCTACCCCAATAACTTTCAGTTTCCAAAGCTCTGCAAGTGGAGGTGGGATTTCATGAGCCCTTCTTCCATCTGAATTTTTGATTGACTTGATCTTGTATGGATCTTGTTTATGTTTTGTGAAGACAAGGATAACTATTGTTGAGTCCATGAATGCAAAGACTCTGACATGGCCAGACTGCAGATTGATAACAGTCCTCCCTTATCTCTGGCTCTTACAATTCTGTGTGAGCCACATAGGGAGAGAGTATAATATAGATATCTCATTCAGGGATGAACACTCCACAGTCACTCATCCTCTGCATTCCAACTAGCTATGTATCTCTCTAAAAATAGCTGTACACTACAAAAAAGAAACTACTCCGATAAGAATTGACAGCATCACTAATCTGTGCGGATGCAATATTTAGAAGTAGTTAATTTGATAGTATGTTCATTTAGCATAACAATAGCAACAGTTTCTCTGCTACAGTCTATGGTCTACCTATCAAGTATTCTTGGCCAGGTTTAGTACCAGGCATGAGTTTCTTTCTGTTGAGTAGTCCTTAAATCCAATCAATGTTAACCCCATATTGGATAACCCAAAAACTTTTGTGTCACTATTTCACCCAATGAGTATATATTATAAGGACAGTTGTTATTGTAACTCAAAATGTTCACAGCTGTGAAAGATTGGTAATTTTTTTTCCTTCATCCTCCTTTATAACACCTTCTGGCACTATGAAAGCTAACCAATGGAGATGATGATTGCATATCAGCTCCAGATTAATATTTCCATGCCCTCTGACTCAAGTGTGCAATGTTTTCAAAAATAAGCCCTTAGCATCTAGTTTTGGTAGGTAGCCAAGAACAATGCCTTGCTTTTGAAGTATGCATAATTAAATAGGAGGCTCCTGGAGAAAGAATTTCTCTAAAAACTCATGAATCACTATAAAATGAGAATATCCATTATTCTTCACTAGCTTTGTGATTTGTAAAGAACCAAAAATAACTTGTTCTAAATCCTGCTATTTCAGTATACATCTGCTTATCACAGAAAGCCTCTTTAAATTGGCCTGCTGAAACAAATTCAATTCCAAAAATTAGAAGGGACATCAAAAAGTTAAATAAGGAAGTTCATGAATGATAAATTCTTTGTGACCTATAATCCTTCATGGTTTTATGTAAAAATTGAAGTTTTGCCCCATTAACAATTTTATAAACTTCCAGTTAAACTAAATTACTTATTCTATTCTGTTCTAAATAGAATTTTCTGTTATCTTCTTCTGATCTATAATTTTAAACCTTTTAATCCAATGGTTTAACCACTACATATTTTATATAAACACCCTTCCCAATCAGAATAAATCTTTGCCCTCCACAGCTCCCTGTTTGAGTAGCCTGTTACCTGTTCATGTGTTCTGCTCCTCATTTAGGTTAAAACTCCACATTTTATCTCCTTTGATAACCATTATTTTATGTAGAATAGTACTAAATCTGAAAGGAGCACTAAGACAGAGTCTCCCACTGAAATTGACAGCCACCATTCAGCTACACAACTGGCCAGAAATTCTCCAGAATCCACCTGTTTCTGTCTCTGTTCCTCCAGAATGGGAGAAGGGTCAGAGGAGTTTACAGACTTGTGCTCCCACACTAGACTCTAAATATAGGTGCTAGGATATGAATTCAAGTCCTTATGTTTTAGCCAGCACTTTACCCACTGAGCAATCCCTCCATCCTCTTGTCTCATGTATTGTATTCAAACAATATTCCACACTTTCAAATTTGTCAATATCCAATTTATTTACATGCCTAAATATTTTTGAAATTTTAACTGCACTTCAAATACAATTTTGATTATTTTCATTTTTCAATTCTCATTTAAAACTTTCCTTAGTCTAGTCTTTATAAGAAAAACAACATTATGGAACAGAACTTTATCTTCAAGTTCTTACACATTGCTCAGAAGTCTTCAAAAACCCATGGGAATGTGTTAGCTATAGCTAAGAATCCCTCTATAAAATCAGCTAGAGTCAAAAGACTAGAACAAATTGCAGAATTGAGAGCTGTTGCCTTTCTGTGTCTTATGTTGTCACTCATGATTAAAAAAAAAAAGGAAAAAGGAAAACCTGTGTAAAATATACTTTTTAAATAAAGACTTACAAGTTTCTATATATAAGAAATTGAATATAATTAGTGTCTGGCTGCAGACAACACTTGAAGAGCCTCAAATGATAAAGCTAAATATCAGTTGAATAACTAATTTGCTTGTAGTTAAAAGTCCTCCATGAGACTGGACATAGTCTACGACACTTTCAAAACAAATTTACCCAAACATGTGTATTGCTTGAAGCCTATTTTAACAAAGTAGGTATTCTGAGAAATAAATATTCAAACCGTGTGATGGATTCTTCTAAAATAAAGGTAAATATTTTCATTCCCACACTTCAGATATGGGATTTTTTTTAAGCAAGAGACCCAATGCAAATCTTTTTCATTTATAATATGTAAGAGATGAAAAAACATATTTTCTAAAACATAAAAATGCTAACTACTGGGAAACTATGTTCTAGGAACTATATTGGACATTGCATACCTACACTCTCTTAGTGTTATTCTCATGAAAACCAACAAGGTAATCTCCTTCACACCCATGTCTCCAGTCACCACAAACATCATCTTTTTTCCAAATGGAAAAGTAGGTCACACCTAAGGTTTTCTTCCCAGCATAAATGAAAAAGTTCAAGCAGCTATTTATTACAGTTTGGTTTGTGTTATCAATATAGACTAGCAATCAAGTTAAGAACAAGCTTCCTATCAGTTGAACAGATCTAAACAATTCGATGGATAGAGTCCTTTAACATTATTTTATACAGGATTGATTAATATGAGTTTTGTACATGAGAGAATTTAGAAATAAAATCTTTTATTCAGTTTCACATTAACACCACACTCTCAATAAATGTTTCTTGAAGCCATAAATAAATGAGTTAAGAAAGAGAAGGCATTTCCTGCTTAAAACACATGAAAGATGAGTTATAAGGACTATTCTAATCTCTATTCCTTTTATTTTTAACATCCTTTAATGGTGTTATAAACTTGCTGAAATACCTATATGTTCTTTATTGTTTATACTTAAAGTATTTGTTTATATTGCTCCTTTTATTTCCCTTTAAAAACCCACATGGTATTTGATCTGCTGAGTAGATAAGCAATAATTTTAGTGACTACAGTAACAGATCAAATGAGGAAACATCTGAAAACCAATGGGGCTACAAGGCATATTCTAGGTCATGAACAGTCAGAACAGATGCTCATGTCTCCTGACAATTCTCTTAGTTTTTAATTAAGGTAGTCTACGTCCTAATTTTCATCAACTAAAGTTGCATGCTCTCTAAAACCAAAGGTGTGCAAATTCTACATGGTAAGTGGAAAACAGCAAGGTGTATTAGGTTTAAGTTTTTGATGGTCAATATTAACATCCCTGTAGCCACAGATTTCAAGGTCAGTGTTCCAGGCTCATACGGCAGCTCATGGTGTTTGTCATACAAACATCCCAAGAGCAGCAACACACTACAATATCCCCTTATGTTGCTTAGCACTATGGGTTTTAATTCACAGGGATTTTGACGTTTATTTTCATGCCAACCGCTTTACTCTGTGGCACACTGCAGCTCCTAAAAACAATTCCTGCTAACAAAATAGAAGAGTAAAACCTCTTTGGGGGCCATTTTCAAGAGTTAACATATTTTGAAACATCTCTTCTCACAGGGAAGCTTTTGTTAATGTTTACAGTGTAATTTCCTTAAAATTCAGAATCCCTATATGGAAAAATCCATAAGGAAACCATCCAGGGACATAGCCATAATTTAACGTGTAGAACTGTTTTTCTTTAAAAGAAAAAAATCTAAAATGGTCTCACTGTAAGTCTGTATTAAGTAAAGATCCATTGCTAGAAAAATTCACTATTGTGGGAGCATATGTGCCTATTGGTAAGTGAAAAGAAGCAATCTTGGAAAGCGACAAAATACAGTGTGCTTCCAGCTTTCTGATGCTCTGGGAAAGCAAGAATATAGTGGCAATAAAAAGACCAATAGTTACCAGAGCTTTTAAAGAGTTGAGTGGGGAGAAATAAATAAATGGAATAGAGGAAAATTTCAAGCAAGTAAACCTACTTTCTTCTTTGATACTATAGTGGTGCACATATGGAAGTTTGTACACAGAAATCCCTTTGGAACTTTACAAAGCAAAGGTGAAGCCTACTATAAATGTGGACTTCAGTGAGCAATAATATATGAATATTATTTCATCATATAGCTTGAGTAGTCCAGTGCAGGGTGTTAACAATAAAGGAACAAGAAGCCATGTGCAGAAACACTTTACTTTCTGTTCTAATTTTTCTGTAAACCTAAACCTATCCTAATAAACAAGATCCATTAACTTTTTACAAGTCACAATTATAAAAATGTTAAAGGTTTATAAAAGCTGTGCTCTCATGTCTTAAGAATTTTGATTTATGAAGCATTTATAGTTCTTAAGCAAATACATTTGTGGTCTACACAACTTTACTACACTGCATCTTTAGGAATTATTGGCCTTGTCACCATTTAGTCTTTTGTAATTACTTTCAGAGTTCTTTGTATACAGTGCCCAAAGTATTTCTGGATATAATTTCACTCCATGATGGTTTTTTTATTAAAGTCAATAAACTTTCCTGTTAAAAATAATTTTTATTATGATAGTTTGAAAATTATGTGTTGGAGTTGGGGAGATAGTTTAATAGTTAAGAGCATACACTACTTCTCCAGAGGATCTGAGCCAATTCCCAGAAACCACATTTGATGACTCACAACCACCTGTAACTCTAGCTCCAGGCCAGAGTCTCTGTGCATACCTATACTCATGTGTGCATACTTATATTCACTTAAAAATATAATAATAAAAATAGCTTTTAAAGAGGAAAAATTTGTGTGAATCAAGTTTGTATTGGGAGAAACAAATCAATGTATACCCCAAAACTGAGCTAATTTTTATACTATAATATTATAAAAATTAAAATTTTCCATCAGTAAGTTTGTTGTCTGTCATTCTCTAGTCCACTACCACTCATAAAAAAGAGGGAAAATATGGGATAGGAAGAGATATTTTTAAAATATATATTAAAATATTTATGCAACTGTCTACCAAAATGATTTTTAATAAATTAAGTACCAACTAGAACACGTATTTACCTAGCTGACAATAAAGGTATTAATTGGCTCCACAGTTGGTTCTTGTAAATAAGCAATCTTCAAATGTTGACTATTAATGCCAATCCTGTGAAGCATTTTGCAACTTCTCCTACTTATGAGAACAGTTGGTGACTGATGGTCATGATGGCCACAGTGGCAGTACATGGAGGAGATTGTGTGTTATACCATAAACTCGAAAAGATAAGGAGAGAAACAACTTTAATTTTTTCCTATTGATGAAAATATTCAAATATTTTCAAGAAGTTTGTTGAAATGTAATAAAATAAATAGATGCCTAACTAAATTTAAGTGATTTTAGTCATATGAAAAGGTCATTTCACAACACACTGGAGAAAAGAAAGTTTTTACTTTGAAACTGGGCAAAATAGTAAAAGAATATAGTCAGGAAGAGGAAATAAGATAGATACAGAGGGCCTTCCCTGTAATCTGAGCATTTGGAAAGAAGAGGTAGGAGGACCAGGAGTTAAAGTCAGCTTGGAAGAGAAATGCCATAAACTCCTAGACTTATCAACATAAATATAAACCCAAACACAAGAAATTATGATGTAAATGTTTAAGTGATACTAGGTATATAATCAGTAAATACTGTCAGTACAGAGCACTGATCAAGTACTTTGGAAACTACCAAGACAGTTTCTAAGACAGTTTCATGCACAAGCTCAGATAAACAAAGAGGCAACAGAAATGTAGTAAATGCCTAGTGAGTGAAATTCAATAGTAAGTGTGTTAGTCATTCGACAGACACAGCAAGCAGAAAATGTTCAGAAACGTAGAAACAGTGTTAGAATTGGATGGATTAAGAACAGAAAAAGATTTAATCAGGTAGGTGAGAAGAGCACCAAGGAAAGAAAAGATTGTGAGAAAATGAGAAAATATTAGTTGGGAGAGAGTAGGCTAGTTTAGTTGTAGGGAATTGTGGTATGGTCAGTCTCAAAAGCTACAGTAGGTAAGGCACCATTATGAAGGCACTGACTATAAAAGAATGCATGGATTAGAAAATCCATTATGAGGAAGAATCCACCTACTTCACGGTGTGCAGATCATGTCAGAAGTTAGACTGCATGAAGAAAGATGAGATTTTAGATATACTGAATTCAAGTTAATGAGCTCTAATCCCAGATCCCACATAAAAGTAAGAGTCAGCCATGAATGTCTGTCCCAGCACTCTTACAAAGAGTTAGAATACTGAGATTCTCTCCATTCTTCAGGATTCTCTTGAATCTCCAGAAGCCACAGGTAAGTTAGTGTCACATGTGCAGCAACAAGAGACCTTGTTCCAAACAAGACAGGTGAGAATTACACTGAGATTTTCCTCTGGACCCTACACATGTACACATGCCTTCATACACAAACATGCTCATGTGCACACACAGTAATACACACAATAAACAAAGGAATTAATGAAAATGGATGAATAAATAAATAAAATGTTGCTAAGAAAAACATAGTAGTGGAAAGTTTGACCCTCAAGTCATATTTTCTAACCATTAAGTCATTTAACTCACAATCCAAAATGGAGAAAGGATTATATCTGACAGCAAGGTTACTTAAGGAATAAATTGTCTAATCTATGTACAAACTGTTTTTGATAAACATACCCCTAATAAAAATTGGTGTTTTCAAAATTATTAGGCTATTAAAATTAGAATTTGAGAAAAATAAATTTTGCTGTCAAACTCATGCAGTTGAGAGCTGATAAGATGGGTAAAGGCATGTGCCTGACAGCCTGAGTTCAGTTCCCAGGAACCAACATGGTGGAAGGAGAGAGTAACTAACTCCAGAAAGTTGTCATTTGAAGTCCATTCATGGTATGAACACAGAATCACTCATGAAGAACTTTTGAAAGGGAGATATATGACCATATGTGGTCATATTCACTGAAATATCGTTATTTTTTAAAACCAAAAAGAAAGTATGCTTTTCTAAATTCATATTTATATATTAATATATAATACATTATATGATATAGATATATACATTTATATCATATATTTATATTATATAGCATATAATATGCTGTATAATATATTATAATATATTACTGTATAATATCATATAAACTCATGAATACACATATGTATATAAAACCTTATATATATAACATATATATATCATATATAACATATATATGTGTGTATGTGTGTATATATATATATATCATTGTGAGATACAATTACTATGTCCATTTTACATTGCAAATTAAATGACATAAGGCCATAATGCATGTTTGAATAAGTAAAAGCTTAGAATTGTTGCTTTAAAAATTAATAAAATTTGGGCTTGGACTATAGCTTAATGGCAGAGTGTTTATCTAGCAGGCACGAGTTCCTGGGTTCAGTCCCCAGCAGTGAAAAAGGAAACTAGCTAAAGATGAATGTAATTTTAGTTAAAATGCCAGACTCACTTTTGACTTTTCAAGTTTGTTTCTTTAACACTAAAAAAGATATAACACTGCTAATGTGGCTAAGAACTGAGATTAGGCAAATCACAGGTCTGGAGGAAATCTCCCATTATTATTCTGCTAAAGAAACACAGCAACAAAATGACTCCTGATAACATATTGCTATGCTGCTAGATCAGAACATCATTCAGCTCTCTGAGAAGCTGCCTTTTGGAGTTGGTGGTAATTAACAAAAAGATTCATAACTGCAGAGAGTGAGAAACTCCGGATCACTTAGTCTTAAACAATACTTTTATCAAACCCCTCTCCTCAAGGCTCAGGTACCTTTGCAGAAGAAGAAGCCAAAGAATTCTAAGAGCCAGTGGTTATGTATGACTCTCAGAAAACAAACAGTTGACCAACACAAAACAGATTTCATGGGTGTGTGTGTGTGTGTGTGTGTGTGTGCGTGCGTGTGGGTGTGTGTATGGGGGAGGTGTATGTGTGTGTGTGTGTGTATGGGGGGGTGTGTATGTGTGTGTGTATGTGTGTGTGTGTGCGTGTGTGTGTGTATGTGTGTGTGTGTGTGTATTTTTGTTTGGTATATTTTGTCTTATTGATTTTCTTTTTGTTCTATGTTTTTTTTTGTTTATTTTTCTGGTTTTTTGAAAGAGGAGAGAGAGAGAGAGAGAGAGAGAGAACAAGAAGTTGAGTGAGTAGTGAGGTACGGAAGATCTGAGAGGAGTTAGAGGAAGGGAAAGAATATGGTCAAAATACATTGTATGAAAAAAAGCTCTTAATATGAAAAAGGTTTTCTTTCCATTCTTACACTTTTAAATATTTAAATTTCTAAACTGTTGAATTAATATACTATAATAACCAAATCTAGTGTAAAAATATAGGGAATGAATGAAAAGGTAAGAATAAGATTCAGTGACAAATATGTATATTAAGTGTAGTATTCCTAAAACACCTATGTGCTTTATAATAATATTACCATTCATAGAAATATGTAGTGGCAAGAAGCTTTTAGCCATTTACAGTAACCAATGAAAAGGGAGCATTTGATCAAGTTCTAAGGACGCGACAGAGTGAGCTGTACTGCTGGCTCAGCAAACGTTATCAGGAAGGACAGCAAGTGCACAGAGAGGTAAGACCTACGTTTTTTTGTTTTTGTTTTTGTTTTTTTTTTTTTGCTATTTTCTTTATTTACATTTCAAATGTTATCCCCTTTTCTGGTTTCCCCTCTGAAAACCCCCTAACCCATCCCCTGTCCAGTGCTCAACAACCCACCCACTCCCTCTTCCCTGTCCTGGCATTCCCCTATATTGGGGCATCAAGTCTTCTTGGACCAAGGGCCTCTCCTCCCTTTGAGGTCCAACAAGGCCATTCAGGAAAGGCTAGTGTATCTTTGGTGAAACAAACAAGGACACACTAGTAAGGAGTTTAGGAATGTGATAGTTCTTAACCACCAAAGTAAGAATTTGACTCTTACTCAATATAACATAAAGACTTTAGATGATTATATTGCATTGAGTTGAGTAGTAACATGCTTTGATTTATATTGCAAATATTATTTCTGGATACTACATTCAGATAAGATGGAAGTGAGAACTGAAGCAAGAAGCTCACTAAGTAGGAACTCAATTCTATTACAGTTAGTTGAGCAAGGAAAACCAAAGTGATAGGTCAGTTGGAAGTTAGGGAGGCGGAGAGATGACTCCAAAGTTTTTGCTCTGAGCCACTTAATAGAACTCCTCCTCCTTTCCAAAATGAGAATTATATGAAGGGGGAACTTACAGAGAAAACAGAAGGAGCTTATCCAAGACTATGACATGTTTGAGGTGCCTGTTAGAAGTCAAACCGACAAAGAAGGAAACCATGGAGGCTGGAGTTCAGGGATCCACAGTACTTCATTTAAATTGTTCCCCAAGGCTGTGAGTTTATTCTTTTGCACTGAGGTTGGGCAGATGGATGAGCTGAGTATTTCTTCCAAATGCTCTCCTATAGCATATGCTATGCCTTGAAAAATAAATGGAGTATCTATCTAGCAAATGATGGTGCTTCCCAAAACAGTGGGGAAAATGATTTATTGTCTGATATGTATGTGGTGTGTGTATAATGTATATACACATACATTTACATATATATTATATATATAATTACATATATTATGTATATATTTCCCCTAGTCCAAAAAAGGTATTTTATTAATGCAAAAACTATCCCTGGAAGTAATATATGTCTATGTCAAGAAAATATATAATATCTACATAATTAGAGAAATTTCTCAGAAACTGGGCACAGTGGCACTCACTAATCCCAGTATTTGAGAGGCAAAAGTGTTGGTGCAAATTTGAGGCCAGCTGGGCTACACAGTTAGATCCTGTCTGGACTACCGGGTCAGAGAAATAAAAGGACAGAGAAGAGGCATGATAGATGGGAGAGAGAAGGAAGATAGGAAAAGGAGATAAATATTCTAACTGCCCATTATTAGGTAATTACCATGTATAAATACATATTTATGGTTAAGCACTAACATTGTATCCAAGCTGTTCCAAGTCCACAACAAGCATTAGCAGGCTCAATCCTTACATTTATCCAATAGGATATTACTATTCCTTTTTAGATGGGATGATTTGCCCAAGGTTATAGAGTTTTTAAGAATGCTTAGAGTGGATGTCCATTGTTTTCTCCAGAAAAATAACTGAGTACTGATGCATATGCTATTTAGCTAGATTTAGCTATTCTACAATGTATGTACAGTGATTCAAAGATCACCACCTAAAATACAAACAACTTTATCTGTCAACATGAAATGTAATCTTTAACAAAAGAAAAAGAATTTTACATGACATAACTGTTGCATGACAGGAGTAGAATTCCATTCATTTATACTCAAAACAATAGGACTATATACTGGGAGCAGGTACAGTTTAAAGAACTTATAACATATTTCAGGGGACCAAATAATCTGGCTTTCAAAATGTTTGCATTGGGCTGAAGAGACTGCTCATCAGTTAAGAGCAATGGCTGCTCTTCCAAAGGACCCAAGGTAATTCCTCGTATCCACAGGGTAGCTCACAACTGTCTGTAACTCCAGTTCCAAAAGATCTGATGCCCTCTTCTAGTCTTCAAAGGTTCAGCCTGTGCCTGGTACACAGACAGACATTCAGGCAAAACATTCATATACCAAAAAATATTAATCAGAAAATTTGTAAAAACTTTGTTTTAACAAAGTTTAACTTCAGGTATTCCCTGCTGGGTTCTCCAGCAGAGAATGGATGGAGGGATTACAGCAGGATACTGGAGTTGGAAAGTGTTTGCTGGAGGATGGAACTTAATGAATAGAGGCAACTTGAGGTTTGAACATAGTGCGTTTAAAATATTTACTAATGATCATTTCATCCAACCACATTTATATTGTAAATTGATGCACTTAAGCTTACTTGTGGATGTAACTGCAAAATATACTGAGGTAACCCTGGCCTTGTTTGCTGCTCTTATGTTTTCTTGATACTTCCTTTTATCTTAATTTTTTTCTATGTGTCTTAATGTTCTATTGCTGTGAAGAGACACCATGGCTAAATCAGCTCTTATAAACTCTTATAAAAGAAAACATTTAACTGGAGCTAGGTTACAGTTCAGAGGTTTGGTCTGTTAACGTCATGGTGAAAAGCATGGCATCAAGTAAGCAGACATGGTGCTAGAGAGTTCTACATGAAGATCACAGGCAGTAAGAAGAGAGTAAGTGCTAAATACCTGGGCTGGATCATTTGAAACCATAAAGCCCACCTGCAGTGACACATTTCCTTCAACAAAGCCACACCTACTTCAACAAGGCCACACCTCCTAATCCCTGTCAAGTAACAACACTCCCTAGTGACCTTCAAATATATGAGCCTACTGGTGTCATTCCTGTTTAAACCACCATAGTATGTCGAGAATATTTATTTGTCCAGTATTTTTCAATATGCTTTATTCTTTTGATTATTACTTTTAAAATACGTATATTCTATATTTCTTTACAAATATCAAGCACAGGAAGGAAATTACAGCACAAGGAGGCAAGAGAAACAAGAGTTCAAGGTCATCATCCTCAGTTTCACAGGGAATTCAAGATCAGTCTGAGATACTAGATAGATAATACTGTGTAAAGGGAAGAAGGAAGGACTGAATGGAAGGAAGGAGGGAAAGAGGGAAGGAGGGATGAAGGAGAGAATGAAGGTTCTATATCCCCGCCAAAATGTAGGGAGTGTGTTAGAACAGAGATGAATTACCCTTTTATAAGCCACAGACTCTTTCAGAAAGTAGTCAAAGTTATATATTTTTTCTCTACAAAGGGATTATATGCATGTCATGAAAACTAAGAAGCTGAAATTGTTTATATGATAACAAAAATACTTTAATGTATATATTGATCATATGACATGAAATGGCAGTAAAAAGTTTTCTTTTAAAGGTAATTAAATAATTTATACACAAAAAGAACCTCTCCACACTTTAAAAAAAAAAAGCATGAAATCTGCAAGCTGAAGGAAAACACTTATACAAAGCAAAAAATAAATCATTCCTAAACATGCTGAACTGTTCAAGTCCAGAAGCTTCTTGTAAGTCCTTACAACTCATTCATTTCAGATAAGGATGAAGCTGTTTCAGCCTAGCTCTTCTTGACAAGCCAACCCTAATCGGACAGCTGCATGTCTTAAGAGGCTGTACTCTGGAAATCCCATGCGAAAAATTTCTGCCTGCAAAGAGGACAACATAATTTATAGACTGAGGCAAAAATTACCAATATGCTTAAAAGTCCTTATTCTAATCATGACACTAGCCGCATTTTCCAAGAATTTACATAACAATCACTTTAAAAGCAGTATTGTACTTAATCTTACTATATCCAGTTCTAAAGTATAGAAAGGCAAATACAAGACTTTATTTTTTTTAGTATGACTTTAATGCTACATTATAGTAAAAACACTGTCAAGCCATTGTTAAATCTAACAAAACTAAACAGCATGACTTCAAAGTTGAGGAAATTTCATATATCTATGTAAACACTGATGAAAAAGGTTCCAAATTTAAATTACATATAAATAATGTTCCTGAAAAAAACAAGACAACCCTCCTAAGAATTTATAAATGCATTTTAATACTCGATTTAATATTAAAATCATAAATTTAATGATAAGCAAAAGTTTCATTACTAGAGTTTTAGAAATCTTTTAAATGTAAAGGGATACTCAACTCTGACAAATTATTGAGTCATGTTGATGTTAGTATGTTTGGTTAAATATTAGACAGTTTTAGGAATTTTATATAAAATGAACTTCTTCATTAAAAGATTATTTCAGAACAGAGCAAAATTAATCATCTATTTGAGTTCTTTCTCAAACTATTATTTCCTCTTTTATATTTTAATGTAACAGTGACTTATGGTAATTTTACAATGGATGGGAAATTATTACACTATTTCCATAAATAGTAGGACTTTGTAAAATAATGACCTTTCTCATTAAGCTATGTGTTGAAACTATATTCCTTTGTAAAATAAATCACAATCCTTTTCTAATTGTTAGATGCTTGGTTAATTTATTGTTCACAGTTTTTAACAAATCTAAGCATTCCAGAATACTTTGTGAAATTGCTCTTAAAGTCAGTATTTAAAAATATGTCATGATTAGCTGGGTATAGTGGTGCTCGCCTTTAACCCCAGCACTGGGGAGACCTAGTCTACAGAATGAGTTCCAGGACAGCTAGGGTTACTAAGAGTTTGGTCAACAGACTAACAACATCTGTATCTGCTAGGAAACTGTTAATAATGCAGAATACTAGAACTTGACTACAGTGAAACAGAATCCTTCAACAAGATCTTCAGGAGATGCACAGCACATTAAAGTCAAAGCAACACTGGCCAAAAGGACATATAAAATTCCTGGTGAACTGGTAGCTGCCACATAGCATGCAAGAACATAGATGTGTGTTCTTTCTCCTCCTTCTATTCTACATCAAAATAGGTTCCTAAAGCCAGATGTTCCCTGTCTTCTGTGCAACCTAACTTTTTAGATTCAAGGAATATCAGTCCCTCTGTCATCACTTATTCCAGAGAAGAAGACACTACCTGTAAACTTTTAAGCTTCCAAAGGCATCAATTAACTGTAATGTAGCTGCATTCTTCTTCTGATGAGAAGCATACATATACATATATATATATATATATATAAATTATGACTCACTAAAGATATTTGAGTGAATATATTTTCCTTTCAATGTAGCCATTTTAGATGCAATATTATTGTGTAAATCTCTGAAAATACTATAACTTCACAGTTTCCTAATTTTAATCCTATCCTTAATTATATACATTTGTACCAGCTAGAATAAATATTAGATTTTGCTTTATTCTTATATCAAAAACATCTTAGGTAAGGATTATTGGCAACTGTTAAATTTTGCTATGGTTGTTTTCCTTAACAGCATATTAAGAATAAAAATAAGTATAATAGCCATGTTTAAAAGTCATATTAACATGTAAATAATAATAAATAATTGCTAGAGTATTTAGGCCTTCATTTCTGGCCTCAAACCTGTACCAAATTCTCCTGTCAACGCCTCCCTAGTGCTGAGATTAAGGTATGAGCTACCATGTCCCAATCATTATTAGTAAATTGTTTATATTTATAAAATATCTACATGAGAAGATACATAAAGGTAAAAAAGTATAGAGCATAATGGGAATGTCATTTCAAGAATGGGAATTCATCTGGGATTCTCCTTTGTTTGATACTTTGTTGATTAATAGTACATACACAACAAATCAAACATTAATAACACATCTTATCATTATTATTGTCATACATAACTACAAATATTTAAACATACTTTGCAGAGGACACCTTCCAGTATTATTCTCATGTTTAGCCAGTTTCTACATATTAGAATTAGTAACTTCTTGATACTTTTCAAAGTATGAAATTTTATATTTGTTTTCTACCAACCATAGTAGTTTTATCATGTTCAAAAAATATGACAGCCATCTGAAAACATACTCCAGAAAATAACAAAAGATCTTACCTCCCTTCAATAAAGCTTCTTTTGTACATTCATCAGAAGAAAAAGTAGGGCTTTTAGGTAAAGGTTTCTTATAATCTGAAAATAAACATTAACATATTATAACTCACTTATGACACTCCATTGACTAGCTGGTTAAGGCTCATTTTAGAAAAAGTGACTTTTGACTATAAATGTTAACAACATTGACAAACTAAGTTTTTATAAATTCTACCTTCAATTGACTCCTAATATTTAGAAAAATTAAATAAGACTCCAGAGCTTTTTTTATTTAAGAAATTTGTTTCCTTCAACTTCAGATTATTGTCTAACATTTTAGTAGATCTTTGTGGGAAATAGTATACATTAATGAATGGTCTTTTCTATTTTGTTGCCAAAAGTATTTTCCTTACACAGGAGAAAAATTCAGTGACTTTTTAATCATGAGTAAGAAATTATAAGACAGGGAATGGTTGTGCACGCCTTTAATCACAGCACTTAGGAACCAAAGACAGATGGATCTCTGTGAGTTTGAAGACAGCCTGGTCTACAGAGCAAGTTCCAGAACAGCCAAAGTTATACAGAAGCTCTGTCTCAAAAAACAAAAACAAAAATAAAAAACAAAAAAAAGAAATAAAACTTAAATGGCATACCTTCCTCAGGAGTAGAATGGAGTAATTCTCCCTCTGCTCTTGAACAACACTCTTCGGGAACTGCCTGTCCTCCATGAGTAGGTATTCTTTTCCAATGAAATAAACTTTGATGCCTTTTATGTTTGTTGAGGCCTGCTTTCACATCACAGGGCAAAAAAGGTGCATCTCTTGTGTTGGTTTCAACCATTTCCAATTTTTTCCCTATCTCCATTCTTGCCTCCTTACTTTCATTACTTTCTCCAAAGTAATTTTCTTTCCTATTGTTTGTTTCCATGGTACTTGGAATTTCATTTTCCTTACTAATTTCATGAAACATACGAAGTTCTTCAAGTACTAAATCAAATTTGCTCTTCATCTCAAACTCTTTTGCTACTGGCAGAGTTTCTGTTGATAAACATTTAGCAGTTAAGCCCTGAAAACATTCATTGTTCTCCCCACTTGAATCTCTTTCAAACTGATAATTAGCATACAATGCAGATTCATTCTTTGGATGAAAATGCTTTGAGTTAGCTAACTCACTTTCTTGAAAAATACCTACATCCTCTTTTGTGCTAGTTCCATTATTTTGATTAACAGATTTGGTTTCTTCCACATTTATGCTCTTACTCACTAGTGAAGCTGACTGCACTGAAGACATTCTGTCCATTGGGGGAGAACTATTCTCTTCCTTCTCTATGTCAATAGCTTTATGAGTTTGGCAACTACTTGAACTTTTTGTGACCTTCATTTCTTTCTTCAAAACAAAATCATATATTGTCTCTTCTATTTCACTTAACAAATTCTCCAAGCTGAGATTCAGAGTTATTGCCATAGCATTAATCTGGTCACCGTGTGATGTATTTTGGCATAACAATGTGCCCAGTTGCCTAACATTAAAGACATCTTCAAATATGAACTTAAAAATAAAATGAATGGTCTTATTATTCCATTTTCTTTCAGTATCTAAATCTAGATTGTACATACCACTTTCATAATATTTTTCATTAGTATGTCCACAGTTATTCTGTATAAATAGAGGATCAGACTTCACATGGGTGTTGCCAATACCAAAACTATAATAAGCCAAATTTTCCATATTTAGGAGTCGTTCAGCACAACTTGTATTCTCATAACTAGGTTTTTTTGTATAAGAAAGTTCTTCCATATTATCAAAATCCATTAAAATGGGGACATCTTCACATGCTTTGTAAATTAG
The DNA here is from genome assembly GCA_036184795.1 of Tokudaia tokunoshimensis. Taxonomy (NCBI): domain Eukaryota; kingdom Metazoa; phylum Chordata; class Mammalia; order Rodentia; family Muridae; genus Tokudaia; species Tokudaia tokunoshimensis. The sequence goes on along the minus strand of BTHU01000012.1, from coordinate 32,769,361 downwards.
AAAACTTTTAGTTGTCATAGTAAAAGAATTGATGTTTTGTTTCTTAGACCCTTCAAGAACATGTTCCACTTTAAGTAGCTTCCTTTTCTTTGCTGTAGAGCTTTGAGACTTTTCTTGTCTGGTAGGTATGTAGTAGTCTTGATTCCTTTCTGTCCCCTCCCAATATGCATTTTGTAGTGTTAGAGTGAAATTCTTTCTAGAGTCTCTTATATCACACTTGATACTACTGGGTCGATAGTAATTTGAATTGATCAAGTCTATTTTCCCTTCAATGGTGAGTGACTGGTAGTTACTTTGAGAATAGTAAGAAAAATCATTTTCCACATACACATTTTTTTTATCCTTCTGTAACTTTTGTTTCTTAGCATCAGGTCTATTTTGGGACCAGAAAATGTTTGTGAAATCCCTAACATATGCCACAATTTTGTCATTCTTTTTCTTTGCTATTTCCTTTAAATAGACAAAGGACATGTTGCTATTTAAATCCCTTGGAAACTCAGGGAAATTTTTTGTGATGCTATCTCTAAAATAGCTGGGTTTGGCACTTTCCAAGCAGGCCTGGTTTTGAAATTTTGATATTTTTAATGTAGATGATGAAACGTTTTCTTTTTTCTCTGAGGTTATAACACTGTCAACTTTACATCTGTCCTTAATTTCATGTAATGCTGACTTAGTTTCCTCAGAAAATGTTACATCTAGAAATAGGTTTCCCGGCTGCCTCGCAGAATTCTTTTCTTTCAGAATAGTTTCCTTCTCAGGAAGTTCTTCAGGCTCCTGTTTGACTCCTTGGGCATAGGGCATGGGGGTATTGGGTGGAGTATGACTCACTTCTGCTTGGTCACCAAGGCACACACCCTGAGCCTCCCTGTCCCGCAACCCGGCTTCCCGAGACCTTCTCGGAGCCCTCGAACAACCTGCTCTTCTTCCTGAGATTCCAGACTGCCAACAGCTCTGCGTCTGGAATGTTCTGTCCTGACATCCCAGGTCACACCGCTGCCTCCCACCGCCTGAGCCCCACAGGATCTTTGGAATGAGGAACGCTGTGAAGGGTTTGAGCGACCACTCCCAGACTTTTTCTACCTCCGACAAGCGAGGCACGAGAAGCAGCGGCCATCCCGCCTCAGAGACGCCGTCAGGCTCCTTCAGACGCCGCCGCTTGCTGCTGGGGGACGCCGCAGCGGGGTCCTCAGGAGGCGGCTCTGAGGAGACAGGCCAGGCAGGCCCCGCAGGCCACGCGGGGCGCGACAGAGACATGAGCGCCTACCGGGACCATCTGCCGGAGATTCCCGCCACGGCCGGCCTTTTAAAGGGCGCGAGCGGGCTCGGCCCCGCCCCCCGCATCAGCCCTTGTCACACCTCCACCACGCCCCTCGAGGCCAGACTTAGGCCATCCCAGTCCAGGTCCCGCCCCCGGCCACGCCCCCGACACGCACCCTCCCCCGCCCAGTCTCTCCACCCCTACCTGTGTGTGTGTCAAGGCCCAGAGCGTGACCGTTACACCGACTTTTAGCGCCCTTTTGAAGACAGGAACATTAATTAGCAGATCTACGCGTTTCGAACCTTCCCGTAGAACTGAGGGGGAAAGTCGGAATCTGTGTTTTGAGTTTTGCGGGGGCAGTCTTAATTTTTTTTTTTAAGGTCGTAAATCGATGCTTTCCTCTGAAGCGGTTTTTCCTCAGGCATTTTGTTTTTTGCTTTTGGGGTTTTGTTTGTTTGTTTTCTGGTGAACTGTCCCATAAAATCCAGTGGCTCTGTCAGCGCCAGACCAAATCTCTCTGTATCCAGAAATAAAAAAGAAAGAAACATCCCACTTATAGGTAAAATCAGTTTTCCCATTTCATTAAATTAAAAATGTGGAGAAGGGGTTGGTACTTAGCCATATTTAGGGGAAAGTGGGCAGAACTTACTACCTAGAAAATTATTTTTTCTTTAGTTAAGACTAAGACTATATTTCACAGATGTTGTAGAATTTACTTCCCAAACATTGTGGATAAATTAACTTAGAAATTAAAGTTACATGTTTGAACTTCATTTAGTGTAAATACAATCATCCTGTAGTGGCTAATATTAGTGGATTTTTAATGCTCTTTCATTTTTCCCTCTGCATTAAGAAACTTTTCTTTATGATTTCTGGTCAGTGCCAATTTTTGTAAATCCTGTAATCATGAAGAAGAAAATGATCCTTTAAATGTCTATTGTTATATATATGTTTATTAAGAAACATGTAGTTACTGCTAAGTGAGCATAAACATCAGTCTCCTTGATGATTGTTCCAATGTATGCTGTATTTTCCTTTAAAATACAAGAGCACACTCTTTTCTAAGCCCTCTACCACACCATTATTTAACAACTGTGCTGTGTTAAAGACTAGAAGTCAAAATATAAATGTGGTAAAACTTAATTCAATAAATTATTTGAGAACTACATCTAAGGCATTATTAAGTGTATATAAATGTTTAATGCTTTCTTCACACCTGTCTCCATAGACATGGTTATAAAATATGTGAATATCCTGAAGAAATACACAGCAATTGAGACCAAAATAGATTAATTTTCTTCTATTCACGCATTTAAAATTTCACTAATGACCACTTCCATTTATAAATAATGCCTATTCTAGTTACTTACTATTTATATTTTTTCCTTTTGATTTTAAATGCTACCTCAAAAGGAAATGGGATGTAAGAAATACAGAAGGTTGTATGCTCGACTCATAGCTGAGGCTTGTTTGAAAGCTCGTCTCAAATGTCACACCTCTCTGTATCATGTTACCTCCCTGTCCTTTGAAAGTACTTGTCTCTTTTAATAACAGTAAACTGAGATTCCAGGGCAGCTCCTGTCTGCTTCCTTTCAGCCAGGTGTCTTATTGCAGTTCAGATCTGAACTGAACAAGAGAAATACTGATTGAGTTCATGAGAAAAGCCCCACTAAGGAGCTTTGCACTGGCGCCTGTCAGAACCATTCAGAGTTCATTCCATATGTTGGGATGCCAGCACTTAATGCCACTGTCCTCAGCATGGCTTGCCTCATCTTCAATGAAGACTTACATCATCTTCTTCTACTCTGTGTTGTTTGTTTGTTTGTTTGTTTGTTTTTAACCACTTGCCTCAGAATGTTTGTTTGGTACCATTCTATTCCATGCATGTTCTCAATGTGCTACTCTTTCTCCACCTGGCCAATCCCTACCACCATTGGGTTTCCTGTAACTTCTGAGTTACAGGAAAGTCTCTCTGCTTCATCCCAGCTGTATTGAATCCCTAGGCAGATGACCTGCAGACTCAGCACCCTTTTGACAGTGGATGGAAAGCACTGTCCAGCAAACAGTAAAATATGATACTGTGTATATCTTTACATTCAGGAGTCTTTCAGCCTAGAAATAGTGGTGTGTCACATGTCAGTTAAAGTGAAACAATGTATCTGTAAATGTTTTAAACCAGGAGCAGTCTCCTCCTCCTCTTCCTCTTTTAGTGTAGCTCTTTTGGGCCAACCTCTCTCCTAAATTAGAAACTGTGAGTGTTATCTCTTCTGCCTAGTTGCTGCCATTTTCCAGCACCCAACACCTTGACTCTACACAAAACGTGACCCTGACATTAAGCCCCATGATTTATTCATAATATTGTATATTTATTTCAACCCCACACCATTCCTTTATAATTCTCTATAATGAGTTTTCTTTGTTTAATTAGGTTCTCCTCAATTGTGTAATACAAGCATTTTCTTAATAAAATATGAATTGTTTTATTTCTTTACTTTAGAACTTCATTGAACACTTGGACACTTTAAGATGATACACATTTGGGGGGGCGGGAAAGGGTATAACATTTGAAGTGTAAATGAAGAATATATTCAATTTTTTAAAAAAAAAGAAAAGAAAAGAAACAAACAGTTACTATGTAGCTATTTCCTCTGAATTGAAACACTTCCTCTTCTGAGGAAGAGTGAGACTTACAAGCCCCAAGAAGTCCAGGAAAGTTACCAGACTCACAAGCCCCTCCCAGGCTACATAGAGAATCCACAGCTGCTGGGCTGAGGTGAATCTTGCAGAGCTGCCTACAAGGACAGCAGCTGTGGAGCAGAGTCCTTTCAGTCACCTATGTTCTATAAGTGACTCCAATAAACCCTTTGGCTCGTTAGGCAAAAAAAAAAAAAGATGATACACAAATTCTAACTTAAAGGGTTTTGTTGTTTTGTTTTGTTCTATTTTTTTCTTTTTTTGTCAACTTGACACAAACCTGAACATACCTGCTTAGAGGATTCCCAACTGAGGAATTGCCTCCATTGGACTCTACTGGTTTTAGGAGGCCAGTTTCTTTATGATTAATGATGGGAATGGGTTGTGTAAGAAAACAAACTGAGAAAGCCAGGAGGAGCAAGCCAGTACAGCCTGTGCTTTAGTTCCTGTCTCCAGATTCCTGCCTTGGCTTTCCCTGATAATGGCCTATATAAACTATAAACCTTTTCTTCCCCAAGTTGCTTTTGGTATTAATGTTTTATCATAGCAATAGAAAAACTGACTAAAACAAACTCTGTGATGGTCCAATAAGAACGGCCCCATAGGCCCATATATTTAAATCCTTAGTCATCAGGTTGTAGCATTATTTGAGAGGGATTAGGAAGTGGCCTTGTTGGAGTAGGGGTGACCTTGTTGGAGAAAATATGTGTCAGTGCAGATGGGCTTTGGGGTTTCAGAAGCCCAAGTCAGGCCTTGGTTCTCACTCTCTTTCTGTTGTCTGCAGATCTGAATGTAGAACTCTCCACTACTTCTCCCGTACCATCTGTGCCTCCATATTGCCATGATCTGCTCCATGATGACAATGGACTAAACCTCTGAAACCATAAACAAGCCTCAAATATTTTATAAAAGGTGTCAAGGTCATAGTTTCTCTTCACGGTAATATCACACTGACTAAAACAAACTTCAAAATAATTTTTGCCTTCCATTTCTTCTCATATATTATTCATGGGTCTCTAAAAGAATAGAACTCATAGAAAAATATGTATGTAAATGGGTCTAGTAGATTCACCTACTTGTGATCTGGGTCATCCAACAGTGGCTGACTCACACAAGAGAGGCCAAGAGTCTAGCTAGTAGTTGCTTGGTTCACAAGGCTGGATGTTACAGCAATTACCATCTGATGCTGAAGGCTTGGAAATTTGGGAAGAGTTGTTAGTCTTCATGTTAAAAGCTGAAGAAGCTTGTTCTAATATTGTCAGAAGAATTCAACAAAGGCAGCATCAGGGTAGAAGAACTTGCTTTCAAGCATAAAGGGAGGCAGAAAATAAGCAAACGTTTACTTCTTATATGTATCACCCACACTTAGGGTGGGTCTGCTCACATCAAAAAATCCCATCAGTTGGTTCTCTCTTCTACCATGTAGAATCTGGGTATAGGACTCTGGCTGTCAGGGATTGTCCCACCTTTACCTTTTGGAACCTTTACCTTTAGAGCACAGTGTAGCCATGTCTATCAATAACTATTGAATGGCACTGTCATCTGATTTGATGTTTTGATTTAAGTCTCTGATGATATTTTAATGGTTATTTTGTAAAAGAAGTGTATCTGGTATTGAAGTAAACAATGTAATATATAAATATAAATATATATGTATATGGAGAGGAGGAACAGAGAGAGGGAGAGAGGGAAGCTAGGGCTGCACCTGGAAACATGGTTCAAGTGGCAATAAGCTTTCTGCACAATCATGAGAAGCTGAATTCAAATCTCCATCAAGCACATAAAAGGCAAGATGTGTTGGCATGCACTGGTAATCCCAACTGCTGAGGACATGAAAAGAGAAGGATAACTTGAGGTTGCTGGCTAGGCAGGGTTGCCAATTCAGTTAGCTCCTAAGAGATGAAAGAAAGAAAGAAAGAAAGAAAGAAAGAAAGAAAGAAAGAAAGAAAGAAAGAAAGAAAGAAAGAAAGAAAGAAAGGAAAGAGAAGAATTAGTGAGGAAAATATCTGACACACTTGATCTATACATACACACACACACACACACTTCACAAAAGAATGCATTCTGATAGAAGTTGTGCATATTAAAGGATAATGAAGAATGCATGGCCTAGAAATCAGGGTGTTCTCAATTTGGTTGAGAGCCCTTTGCTAATGTTACCTCCAGCCACTCCACTCTCCCCTCCTGTCTTTGCAATGCAAAGCTCCTTCAAATCTCACATGTCTGGGTTTTGGTCTAGTTGTTCCATTCAGAAGACATCACAGGATATCAGAGTTAAACAGTCAGTGTGGTTTTAGGTGAGATTGGTTCAAATTAAGAGGGTCTTTTCTTCCAAGATTTACAGTATGGGAGGGGGACATGCATACATGTCAGTAAACCAGTAAGTGCCACATTGAAGATATCTGAAGGTACTAAAGAAAAGGAGAAACTAATCTGAAGACTTAGAAGACTACAGAAGTAATGGTACCCAATATCTAATTTTTATAAAATATATTCACTCATTCACTCATCCATTCAGTTTCTCTAAGCTTACTGTTTCTTTATCTCTATACTAAGCAACTATTCATCCATATCCCTATAGCTTTGCAAACATCTACCATAATACTCAGAACTCTACAATGATCAGTTGTATACATTCTATCCCTTTTTTGCCTTTGAACATCCAGCATTTATAACACAAAACTTTCCGTATGGTAGATAATATTTTGACTGGCTTAAATTAATATCAAATGGGTAATATGTAGAATAAATAGGATTTAAATATAAATGAAATTTTATCTTAAAATATGAAGAATGGATGTATGAATGTAGCAGAAAATTTTTAATTTAACCAGCATGTAGACTTTCACTATGGCCTGTATATAAACACTCCTGAAGTATAAAGACTGGCGATATTCATATAAAGAATAAAATGGAAGACTATTTGAACTTTTACAAAGTCTTTAGAAGGCTAGAATTAGCTCCAAGGAAGCAAATGGAGAAAAATGAAGACTGGCACATGCACACAAGTATGTATACACAAGCACACACACAAACACACATACACACATACACACACACACACACACACACACACACGCACACACACCTGCTTAAAGCAGGATGTAAGCATATTTCTTGGATTTCAAATGGTTACACTGCTTGCCAAAAGATGATTTCTGCATCTATTGCCAACTGTAAACACAGTTGCCCTGTCAAATAAACTTAGAAATTCCCTCTATCAAATCCAAGTTCCTTTTTCACAATCTAATTACAGAGAAATTAACTCAAACAGTAAGTCACACTCTATTTAAGTAATTCTAAATATATTCCATTATACATTGCACAACCTGTATTGTTTAATAAGAAATATAATCACTTACTAAGCCATCTCAGATTCTTCCAATAGATACTTATTATGATATAACAGTGTGTTTAATAAATGAATGCATATATAAATTTTAAGAACAAATGTACATAATTATTTACAATTATAATTTGTTGAACAATTTAAAAAACTAAAATAAAGTTGTCTTAATTTTTTTCTCTTCAAAGTCGGCATAAAGACAATTATTTTTAATACATTTTGGTAATAAAATTATATACCAACAATGTGTATACCAATTATAAAATAAAATGATTCTTAATTTGTAAGAATACTATTTTTAAGATTTAGTTTTATTTATGTGTGTCATGTGTGTGTCTGAGTGTCTGTGTGTTTTAGTGACTATGTAAGAGGATCTTCAGAAACCAGAAGAGGGCATCATGTCCCCTCCAACTGGAGTTCCAGGCAGTTTTGAGCCATGCTCTGGAAGAACAGCAAGTGTTCTTAAACCCTGAGACATCTCTCCCAGAACAGAAGAGTCTTTCAAATTGTCAGAATTGGGATAGCTATGTAGTTCTATGGTAGAATGCTTGTCTGCCATGTACAAAGGCTTGCTCTCTACACCAAGTCTCCTCATAAAGAGCCAGACATTCCAATGGATTAGTTCAGCTAGATTATAAAACCACAGAAAAAAAAATAGCTCATTGAACATAATATATAAAGAAAAAGAAAAATTACTTGGCCAAATAATTGTGGAGATATATCTTGGACCAGGACCCTGGCAATTTAAATGATCCAAGGAAGAACTCTACCCCATGGCTTCTGATTCATAATAAAGTTGAATATAAAGTCAAAAAGAACTCGATATCCTGGTTAATTTTGTTGACCATTCTACATATCATGAGTCCACTGAAATGGGGATCAAGGAGAAGGAAATGTTGTTCTAGGAGAGACAAGAAAGATGTAAGATGTAACTAAGACCTTAAAATATGAGCTGGGATGTTTGCTATAGGAGACTATAGGAATTTAACTATACGTTATAATCCATATTTTTACATGTAAATCTTTTAATCCATTACAAACTTCTTCATTTGGGATACAAATCTGGAAGGGATCCTTAATACTACAGAGAAAAGACAGGGCATTCCTATTGCTATGGAAACCCTCTGAGTGAGTCTTGGGTGGTTTCTTTGGAGTCAGCATCATCTAAGGGCCCTGTTCTCCTTCAATGTAGACATGGGATTTGGTGTGACCACTGACTATCACAGCATGTCACTTATTCTACTCTGAGCTTATCCCACAGACGTTATCATCATACACCCCAGAGAGTGCTGTCCTCTTCTGAGGGCATACAGTTTGTCACAAAACTGAGGAGATTCATCTTTAGCACCTTTCCACACAGTTACACTATTAAATAAAATACACCAGCAAAAGGTTGGGGAGATGGCTCAACTGGCAATTGATTGCCCCACAAACATGATAACCTGAGTTCAGAACCCTACCTAGTGCCCATGTAAAAAGTTGGGCATGGTAGTGTCTGTTAGCAATGCCAGCACCAGGTAGGAAGGAAGAAACAGACAGATCCCAGAAGCTCAATGGCCAGTTTACCTAGTCAGTCAGTGAGCTCCAGATTCAGTGAGAGAGACTCTTTCTAGAAAAAAATATAATGGCGTTATTGAGAAAGACATTAAACTTGGACCTTTGACCTCTCCACACACCTACACACATGTGCAGATGCATCCATAAGCTCAAGAGCACACACCAAAGTGAACACATCCATATACTACACACACACTAAATAAATTAAATAATTAAATTAGATAGGTAGGTAGGTAGATCGATAGATAGATGATAGATAGATAGATAGATAGATAGATAGATAGATAGATGATAGATAGATAGATAGATAGATAGATAGATAGATAGATGATAGATAGATAGATAGATAGATAGATAGATAGATAGATAGATAGATGATAGATGATAGATAGATAGATGATAGATAGGTAGATAGATAGATGATAGATAGATAGATAGATAGATAGATAGATAGATAGATAGATAGATAGATAGAGAGATAGGTAGGTAGATCGATAGATAGATGATAGATAGATAGATGATAGATAGATAGATAGATAGATAGATAGATAGATAGATAGATGATAGATAGATAGGTAGATCGATAGATAGATGATAGATAGATAGATAGATGATAGATAGATAGATAGATAGATAGATAGATAGATAGATAGATAGATGATAGATAGATAGATGATAGATAGATAGATAGATAGATAGATAGATAGACAGACAGATGATAGATAGATAGATAGATAGATAGATAGATAGATAGATAGATGATAGATAGATAGATACATAGATAGATAGATAGACAGACAGACAGACAGACAGACAGACAGATAGATGATAGATAGATAGACAGACAGACAGACAGATGATAGATAGATAGATAGATAGATAGATAGATAGATAGATAGATAGATAGATAGATAGATAGATAGGTAGGTAGGGTAGGGTAGTGGTTTGAATATGCTTGACTGAGAGAGTGGCATTTTAGGAGGTATGGCCTTGTTGGAGTAGGTATGACCTTCTTAGAGGAAGGGTGTCACTGTGTGGGTGAGCTTTAAGACCCTCCTTCTAGCCATGAAGGAGTTAGTCTTCTCTTGTTTGAGTTCAGAACAAGATATAGAACTCTCAGCTCCTCCAGTGCCATGTCTGCCTGCCTAGATGCTGCCATGCTCCTGCCTTGATGATAATGGACTTAACCTCTAAACCTGTAAGCCAGATCCAATTAAATGTTGTCCTCATAAGAGTTGCCTTGGTCATGATGTCTGTTCTCAGCAGTAAAACCCTAACTAAGACAGACAGACAGACAGACACACACACACACACACAGACAGACAGACAGACACACAGACAGACAGACAGACAGAATTTCAAAAAATAGACCAGCACATTATTCATTATGGGAAAGATCAAACTGAAAAATCCAGAGAAAGAAACAAGAAACCCACTCCCAAGTGTCATCCCTTTGTCTAGATTCCCTGAATATCTCTGAATAGTGTTTTCCCCATTAAAATGACCCTTCAAGTTACATAATGGCTGCTGGATAACGTATAACCCCTGCTATGAGAACCAGAAGTCCATATGACAGAAGCAGAGTACAGTGACTCTGTTCTTTCCTCTAGACTGAAGTGGCAAACTGTTCACACAGCTTTTAGGGTAAATAAATACAGGCAGAAATAATATCATTAATTGCCTGTTCTCTTAGATATGTTTATTACCTTAAATAACAAGAAAAGGGCATTAGAAGAGTCTATTTTTAATCATTTGATTTAGACACCTACAGATGATGGAATAAACTTGAGCTTTTTAAAATTGCCCTTAATCCATCAGAATCCAGCTGCTTTCAGAGTGGATTCACTCTCAATTCTAATTATTTATTTTTCAAACAGAAAAAGACATGAAAATTTTCGTGTTCTTCCCAGGTAGCAAGATTTTAGGAGATTGTGACTGTTATAAGTATATTCTTAGGCTGTTCACATTTAAGAATAATAACCCTGACAATTATCATAGCAGATAATAATATATCTTTTTGGTAAAACTAAAATGTGAATATTCTACAACTCTAAAGCTGGTACTTGTAATTGAGTCTAGTCAACTGACCAAACTATGTGTGCTGTTACTATTTTTTATTATTTATTTATGTATGCATTTATTAGTCTATTAACAGGAATAAGAATATGTACTATATTCAAGAATTTCTACAGTTTAATGCATTACTTTATGATATTCTTTAACCAACCCACAATCAGTGTATTTGTGCTGACTCTAATTTACACAACCAAATTCCTTTTTCCAAATTTACATGATTCCCTTCTACCCCTCCTCTCTATACTCATTCCTCTTCCACCACCATCAACCCCCATGTCCTCAGCTGTTTACCTGCCTGTGAGTAACTGCTAGTTCTATATTCCTAACACAGACCTCTCACCAAAGTCTCATCTCTGCCTAATGTCTATTGACTTCTCTATGTGGATCATGCTCCTGAAAGGCAAAGGATGGCCTCTGGTGTCCTTGCTGGTTTTCCACTGCATACTTCAGGGCAGTTGCTGCAGGAGTTTCTGGGGACTCTTTTGTCTCCTTCTCCTCTTCTGGAATTTCAAATAATAACACTAGAATTTTATGCAAGTTCTGGGATTTGAACTCAGTTCCTCACAGTTGCCTGACAAGCCTTTTTTTTTTTTTAATCTTACTGGGCCATCTCTTAGTCTCTCTGTTTATTTAAAAATGGCTTCTTTTATTTTCAAAAATCAATATCATGGTTTGGGGATCCCAACTCCAACTGGATGATTGTGCTTCACTCTACCTTCCTCTTTCCATGTAAGTGAGCATCGAATTCTGTGGACCTTCCTTTAGGCTTAGATTTTTTAAAACCTACTGTTTTAGGTTTTAAATAAGGGTTCTCAAACACTTTGACACCCCTTCCAGCCCACCATCCAAAGGTAGGGGAGAAAAGATGGTAAATAGGACAAGGGAGTATGGACCTGTCTAAAAGTAATTCATTGGGGGTGATTCCAGTCTCCATTTGTCAGAATACCAACAGTCCAGTTCAGTAGTGTCAGAATACCAAACATGAAACAGCAACAGCAGCGAGATCCAGCAGAAACTGCCAGGCCTCAACTGAATTGGTGCAAGTCGACAGGAGTGACCAGAATTAGCTAGGACACCAGAAAAAATTCTCTGCTGTGCCTCTCTGTGTGAAGTGAAGATCTGTGAAGACATGAGACCAAGAAAGTTTTGCAAGGCTAGCTATACAGGTACCCTGTCACTGTCTACTGAGTCCTATTTATACTCTCTCCAAACATCTCACATCCTCCCACAGGTCTTGCCTCAGCAAAACACCACATAAATCTGCATCACATGACACAATTAGAAATTCCCACTTCACCTTCCCCTGGCATCTTCAAATCAATACAATTTCCATGTCCTTGGCAATTTTTTTTTTGATAAACCTATAGTCTGATGTGATTATAAAAACTTTTTTTATAATTTTTTACAATTCTCTTTACCTCCAATTAGACCTATTTTATTGCCTTAGTGATTTAAAAAGTTAAAAATAAAACAAAATGCAGGAGTGCAATTTTGCCTTCTAATAAAATAATACATAAAAATTTATTTACATAAGATACATATATTAATTATTTTTCTATTACTATAAAAAGATTCCATGACCAAGGCAGTAACTTATAGAAAAAAAGGAGCTTATTAGAGACTAATAATTCCAGAGGGTGAGTGGGAGGCATGGCAGCAGGCAAGCAGGCAGGTATGATACTGGAACAGTAGTTGAGAGCTCTCATTTAATCCACAAGCAGGAGATAAAAAGGAGAGGACTAACTGGGAATAGCACAGATTTTGGAAACCTCAAAGTCCATCCTCGATATTATACCTCCTCCAACAAGTTCACACCCCTTAATCCTTCCTAAACAGTTCTACCAACTAGGGAACAAGCATTCAAATAGATGAGACTATGGGGATCATTCTCATTCAAACCACCATACAAGATAAAACTGAACCTGCCTTTGTTTTAAGTGATAGTGTTTCACTGGTTTTATTTTAATACTGTTTCATTAAAATGCAATATATAACAAGCCAGACTGAAATGACAGAGTAAATGATTTGATAGACTTCCTTAGAAGTTATACTTTTAAGAATTTGCCAGTGAAAAACTTTACTTTTTTCTTTATTTTAAGTAATTTGTATTAAAAAATATTCCTATACTCCTGAGTTCTGAAAAAATATAATAGATAGATAGATAGATAGATAGATAGATAGATAGATAGATAGATAGATAGATAGATAGATATAGAGAGACAGACAGACAGACAGACAGACAGACGTGTGCTTTAAAAACTCTTCAATAAGTGCTTTGGCTTTCCAATTTAACTTTTCCATGGAATTCAGTGACAAATGGTTAATAAAATGTCTGTGTATTTTTAATGTGTTCTTGTATCCTAACCAAAGAAAGCAAATTGAGCTAAATAATTTTATTTTATCTTCTGGGAGTGTGGGTAATAATAATTCACATTCTTTTTAAACTTGAATCCACTACTGAATATTGTTGTGATTACAAATAAGAACTTGGACCTAGGAAAGATAGAAATAAAAAAAGCCATTCTGCAACCTCAGAAGAGTAACTGAGACATATGATTAGATTACTTAGTCACACCTACTTCATGAACATTATAGGCATATAACCTTTAGAAAGTATTATCATATAGTCTTTCTTTGAAATTGTAAAAATGAAGATACTGATATCTGGAGATCAAATAATATAAGATTGTGAAGTCATGTAAGAGTTATAAAACAACAGATTTTCTCTTGTTGACATAAATTATTCATTCATTTTATTTTATACAACTTTAAAATACAGTGACTGCATGCATAAGATCTGAACAATAGCAATATCAGTAGATATGCAAACATGGAGGTGGGAAATCTTGTAGCTTTTTTTTCTCTGTTTAAAAACTACTATAATATTTGCAGTCATTCTTTGAGTGCCATACAATGTATTTTGACTATATTCAGCCCCTTTCCAACTCATGAACTCACAGGAACTGTGGTTGCCTGCATAAAGCCTGAACAAGATCAAGCCAATTATGGCTTCTTGGGGAGGAAAAGTCTGTTTTGTTCAATGGTGTGGACTCTGGTAAGTCAACATGTTCTACTGAATGGCCCTCCACCCATGAGTACATGAGCAGTACAAACTAGACTCGGTGGGAAGAAGAAGAAAAAGAAGAAGAAGAAGGAGAAGAAGAAGAAGAAGAAGAAGAAGAAGAAGAAGAAGAAGAAGAAGAAGAAGAAGAAGAAGAAGAAGAAGAAGAAGAAGAAGAAGAAGAAGGAAGAAGGAAGAAGAAGAAGAAGTTGGGAGATTGGGGAAGAGGATTTCTCTATCTTGAAATTTTCTTTTGTGACAATTTCATGCATGCATACAATATTGACAATTGAATATATACATGCATTTTGAACATATTCATTTCCATTATTCTTTCTTTACCCCTCCTTCTTCTGGTGAACCCTTTATTATTTCCAACAATTTCCCCTCCTACTTTCATGTTGTCTCTTTAAATTGCTACCCACTGGGTTTATGAGTGGGGTGGGAGGTTGAGACATATTTGCCAGAGTTTGGGAAACTTACCATTGGTCACAGTACTGAGGAAAATTCATTACTAAATGGTTTGTCATTACATTGTAGCCTATCTTTAATCAGAACTGTACAATTTGTATTTTGTATATGTGCTTGGGTGCCCTTTAGAGTAGCCTTATGAAATGTCTATGTGCTATGAGGAGAAAGATTTTTCCGTTAAGGAATGTTTTCTCAGTTTAACTTGAAGGATTAATAGGACTCTTAAAGGTCACCATTAACTTCCAATCGCTTCTCAAGAAAGAGTAGAGCTTCTTAAATTCTTTTTCCACCCATGATGGAATGTTGTGTAAATCTTATGCATGTAAACTACCTACTATGTGTTTATGGTCGCACCAGGCGTGACACATCCAGAAGACATCATTTCATAATGTGATTATCAGACCCTTATAGTCTTCCTTTCTCTTCTTCTATGATGTTCCTTGGGCCTCAGAGGGGGTGATACGTATATCTCCTTTATAAGAGAGCACTCAACAGTCATTTATTCTTAGCACTTGGCCACTAATAGTTCTGCATTAACTGCTATCCACTGCAAAGCAAGCTTCTCTATCCAAGGTCAAGAGCAGGGCTATCTGTGACTAGAAACATGAATATTTAGAAGGCATTTTGACAGCATGTCTATTTTGCAAAACAATAGTAAGTAGATTCCCTCATAAGCCCTATAACCTCTCCAGCCATGTGTTTTTAACCAGGCATACAATATCAGGCATGAGTTCCTTCCTACAGAGTGGACCTCAGGTCCAAGCAGAAAGTGGTTGATTGCTGGACCTATATACCAATTGTGACACTATCACAACTGTGGGCTTATCTTGACTAGCAGGTTGGTATGTCGCACAATGTCGACAGCTGAATAAGACTATGGATGACTTTTCTCCCTCAACAGCTTGCCTTGGGTCTCCTTGCCCTATGTACTAGGAGTGCAATATGAAGAAAGCTTCCAGTTCAGTTGCAGTTTGAGTTTTCTGTGTCTTGCAACCAAAGTGTGTGGTGTCTTCAGCAAGAGTCTCACCATGGTGAAACTTATAATTTACTCCTAATGTCAAGAAAACAAGCTGGACAATGGTGGCACACGCCATTAATCCCAGCACTTGGGAGGCAGAGGCAGGCAGATTTCTGAGTTTGAGGCCAGCCTGGTCTACAGAGCGAGTTCCAGGACAGCCAGGACTATGCAGAGAAACCCTATCTCGAAAAAAAAATCAAAAAATAAAAAGAAAGAAAACAATTAAAAAATGAAAAATCAGTTTGTTAATGAAAGTTTTTAAATATTTTGAATATGAATTCCCCACTTGATCATAATACAAATGAAAGTAATTTGACCAAGGCATTCATACAATGGCTATAATGTTTCTTCATACCGTAAAGATTTTAAATACAGTTGAAATGACAGTTTTAAAACAATGTAACATATTCATTTTGCTTTGTGAAAGGAAAAGTAGACAACCTAAGCTTTTCCTTCACAACTACTAAATGGCTTGTCATTACATTGTAGCCTGTCTTTATTCAGAGCTGTACAATTTGTATTTTGTATATATATTTGGTTGTCCTTCAGAGTAAACCTTGTGAAATATCTATGTGCTATGAGGAGAAAGATTTTTCTGTTAAGGGATGCTATCTCAGTTGGACTTGAAGGATTAATAGGCCTCTTAAAGGTCACTCAAAGTAAAAGAGAATTTTCCAGAAGAAGGAGTTCTTGCAAAAGGAGATATGGGTAGCACATTAGTAGGTAGGCTACAAGTGCCACAGTCTAATAGGGCATAGGGAGCTAAAAAGACACAGCAAGAAGGGAGTCTGTATTCGTCCATGGGAGCTAGAAATGTTCTCAGCTAAGAGGGCTCTTTTGGTTTTATTTAATTTATTCTGTTTTGATTTGATCAGATTGAAAAAAAGACACTACATAATGGTCTTAGTCACAAAGGTAACGAACATCTGTATTTGCAATAATCATGAAAATGGAAAAAGATTGGAGATCTTTTGGTCCACATGCATGAGTTGGATTCCCCAGCATCCACATTAAAGTAGCTGAGTGCAGTGAACTAACTACCTCAGGGCTGAGGGGCTGGAGAAAGAGAGATCCTGGAGGCTCGACAGCCATCCAGTCCAGTCAGTCAACCCTTGTTTGAATGAATAACCCCATTTCAAAATAAAATATGGTGGAATGAATGAATGAGGTCAATATTGACTAAGAAAGATATTCAAAGAAGACTTCTGACTCTATGCATGCCCATATGTGGATATGTACACACGCATACACCCACAAACATGTATACATACAACACGCATACCAAAAGAAAATGAATGAAAAAACTAATCTCGGGCAACGATGAAAATCTGAAGAGTGCAGTGATGTGAAGGATGGATTCAAGTCAGAAGATGATATTCATAGGATTTCAGTGATGGTTTAATGAAGACAGCTGTAGATATGCTAATTTAAATGACTTGCTTGGCACTATATCTATGAATTACACACACACAAAAATAACTGCACCTATTCTTTGTCAATTTAAATGAGCTTCACCCACTGATTAAATTAACTTACACTTCTGTCCCTTTTCATTTCCTTGCTAGGTCCTTCACTTAGTTTTTCTCCCAGTTTTCTGAATACTTTCATGTCTTAAGTTCCACGCTAGCTTATGTATTTTATACATAAGCATTTCAAATAAACAATGTCACCATGAGGTCACAGACCCATAAGCTTTGACTGCTTGTCCTGATGGCATTTCATATATCCACTAGCATTCCTGTGTCACTCTTAAAGTTGGTGGGAATATTAAATGGGGTTGTGTATAGCTATTCTTGGTTTTGTTTTGTTTATTTTAATCTAGAAAAAAACAGAAGTTCTAGAATCTTCTCTAAAGAATATAATTTGTCAAGATGCTATGGTACTTCATCCAGCAATCTTGGTATTTGAATGACTGAAACAGGAGAATTGTTGCAAGTTCAAGGTAAGCCTATGTAGCCTCTTCCAGGTCTCTCTGGTCTACAGAGTAAAACCAATATATATATGAGAAGATAAGTTTCAGTTATTCTGTGGTAGTAGGGAGTATCTGGGGTGATTAATATGCTAATTAGCTTGAGTAAGTCGTTTTACATTGTATGTATACACACATATAGAATAGAATCATTTTGTATCTCATGAATGCATCTTTATAATTTGTCACTATGCAGTCCATTTTTAAGACTATAATTTGCAAGGAGGAAAAGAAACATGACCCTTCAATTGTTTCTGATCAGTTGAGGATTCATCCTGTATCTGTGAAAAACAACCCCTTCCTCCATACAATATCTTCCTGGTATACTCACCCCACCCCAAAGTCATCCCAAACACCCAACTATAAGAGCAGCCAATTGATTTTTTGATATTAAGGAGTGGTGTCGTGTAAATGACACTCCTCAGTCAACATGAGACTGTATTCGGTCCTGTATCCTTATGCACATAGCATCCATCTCTGGGCTACACATCTCTGCTCTAGCTCGTGGTCACTAGGGACACCTGCATTTGAATGCAGGAGGAGACAGCAGAAGCGGACTCTCTCACAGTGTAGGAACCCTGGACATTCCTATCCCAGAGTTGATTCTAAAATCCTGAAGAGGGGGCATCTTTCCAACTCTGCAGACTGGTGTTTACTGTCTTCTAGAGCTGGTCACCCTCCCATACACCCGTAACTCAATAAAAATCACTTAATTTTTATTAATGGACGTAACATTGTAAGTAAAGACTAGATTAAGATGCCATACTTAGGACACCACACAACGCTGTGGAATTAAATGGAATTATTTCTGAAAATACAACCTGCCTTCTGAGAATAAGCAACTAAAGTCAAATCTACAAAGTACACGTATGCATTTTTCCCTAAGCATAAAAGCAAAGTAATTTATCTAAAACTGAATGTTGTCACCAGTGGACCCTCAGGGACTCAATAAGCTGGTTGGTCTGGTTAAAGCTGAGAAATAGCATCGTGACCCCTTCAGTTAATACAGACTGCAGTGCTTTGGCTGTTCTCTAAGAAGACACTAGACCGCTTCAGTGGGGGAAATCGACAAAAGATGGGGCATTACTTTGAATACCCTCCTAAGCGGTCTCCCTGGTTAACAAAAGAGACTTATCCAGACGTGACTTCAAACACTGGACCATCTGGAGAAACTGAAAAAACCCGCCTAGCCCGCGGGGATGCCTTGCTGCGCAGTGCGCACTGCGGCCTGAGAGTGCAGGGGGACGGTAGCCTGCCAGATTCGCTCGGCGCTCGGCTCCGCACCGCACTTTGTTGGAGCCCGGGTTTTCCACTGTCACCCACACATAGCGAAAGAGCTCTGCCGGGAAGGGATGGCCACTACCTCTGTTCTGGGATTCCCGAAGGTGCGCTATCTGTCTTTGGCACCTTTCTGAGGAGTCTGGCTTGGAAAGAGCATTCATTCCTGAGTTGGGTGAGGTTAGCTTTGAACCTGTTTAGCGCCATGTCCTGAGACCCTCTCCCAGCTTCTCTGGCCTGATTCTCTCTGCTTGCTCCGCCTTAGCAGCTTCAAATGCTTTCCAAGCCGCTCTCCCAATTTGGAGCCCGCAGCCGCCTGGCAACCGGTTTAGAGCTGGTTGGCCACTAGGGGCGCTCTAGGAATTGCAGTTTCTTTGATGGTACCAAGGTGTGTAAAGACCATGGGCAAAATGCAGAGCACCGGGATAAAGGAAAACACTAGTTTTCATTAGGTTCCCAGACCTTCCTTCCCTGGAAAATGAAGTTCCCACATGAATGAAACTCTAGAGGGATTTTCGTGAAAGTCTTCAACCCTGAAACACAGTGCAGTGCCGGCTAGTGGGTACTCCAAAGAAAAATCGGAGAGTGAACGAAACAGTAAATGGAGAAACCTCTCAGTTGAAAGCATTTGAGAATTCGTCCTTGCTTTCCAGGTAGAGAAGGCACCAGCATTTACTAGGCACTATTCTTTGCCAAGTTTTCTAGGCTTTGGCAAGCCAGTGGGCAGCGGGGTAGAGCTGGCAGATGAAAGCCATTTAGGGAGAACCTTATGGATGAGGACCTGAATCTGAAGGGTTATTGACTACTTTCTCTGTACACCTAACTCTTGCCCAATGCAAAGAGAATATTCAGTACGTATGTGCTTTGTGTATAAAGATGGTACTTTTCAGCATTTGTCGATAATCACCAAGATTCAGAAGCCGAGTCCAGATCTCTTTAATACACATTGCTCCTCCATGGCCCAGCCACCAGGCACTTGGCTCTCCCATTCGCCAGTCATTCTCTCAGTGGCGCAAGGACCGGTGCTTACGGCCCACCTGGAAGCCTTCTCCCGCGATTTCTACAGTTCTCTTCATCTTACAGTCTGACAAGAGGTGGCCAAAGGCCGAACTAAAACTGAGAGCGGCGGGGGAAAACAAGCCCACGTGTTCTTGTCTCCTCTGGCATAGCTTTTAGTCACTTGGTCCCAGAATCTCAGGGCGTGGTGAATACCATCCGCCCTACCTCATGGTCATCCTGGTACAGGGGCTAGAGTTAGCCAGGATCCTTTTCCCAATCTCCTATAGAATGTCTGCTAAAATCCTGAACCTAGGAATCTGCAAAAACTCCGAGCCCTGCATCTGAGCATGCGCCATCGCCAAGCGGCTTTTGGTCACAACTCCCCAGGCTGGGCTGCGGAGCGGCGGGAGGAGGGTGGAGAGAGAAACGAGGGGGCGGGAGGAGTAGAGAGGTGGAGGCTCGCGCGCTTGCGCACGCAGCTCCAGGGACCCTAGGTTTTCTATGGGATTCCCAATCTGCAGCAGAGATTCACCCGAGCGTGTTGCAGCGGCCGCTGGGTTTGCAAGGCGCAATCCAAGAGGGATTTAAGCAGCCCGGAGCTCCTAGAAAAGGAGCGAGAGAGAACCACTCACAGAGACGGTTTAGCGGTTAGCCTGAATTAAATTTATATTTTTTGAAAGAACTGTTGAGTTTTATCATTTTCCTTAAGTGACGGTGCACAGCGCTATAACTGTAAGTGGAAAATATAATCTTCATTGCATTTTTTGCATGTGAGGCGCAGCAGATTGTCAAAAGATGCTTTGGCTATTGTCACGTATTTTGCTTTGCATAGATGCGACTAAATGTATGGTGACAGTTGCCTTGGTTAACGTTAGTGGGTCGAAATGTGCTGCTGGTTCATAGGGGACCATTTGGGATAATGCGGTGGGGGAAGGAATGTTTATACGCGGCGTGTTCAGGGGACTTAGGCTAGATTTCAGACAGGTGAGACTAGGCGCTTTTTTAGTATAAGACTACAAATAGGTGAATTTCCTTTGACGGACTTAAGTAGCTAATTAAACGATTGTGAAGTTTCCCAGTTGCTGATAAAACTATTGAGCGGTTGCAGTTAAGTACCAACCTGTCATAAGTGAGATTGGTGCACCATTTTTTTTCACGGTGGAGAAGCACAAAAGGTGTTTGCTAAGTAAAATTGAGTGGACAAGGCTGGTGTGGGCATCACCATTGGTTGCTATGCAGGATGCTAGTGTTTAAAACCCAAGGAGTTAGGCGCACAAGTATATTGTTAGTACTTGGAAAATGCTATTTTCATTTTCTTTTCTCTATTCGTCGCAATGATGAATTGTTAAGAGAAAGGAAAGCTGTTGTACAGCATCTTTAATTTTGAGCATAGTCAAGAGTGGCTGGATGAGGACCTAACTAGCTACCTGACTCTGCATTCCGCATTCGCCTTCCGGAATGCAGGGCTGGGAACTGCACCCCTTGGCATGTTGCATTTGGTAATGTTGCTTTAAAGGAGAAAAGGTCGTTCTGTGTTTTTAACTTAAATTGGGTTGTTACTAGCTCGGAAAGTGGAAGAAGGGTCTTCACAAGGTCAAACCCTGTTTGGGGGAAAAAACAGATTACTGAAGAATACCCTCCAGGGTGTGAGAATGTGTAAGGGAGGGGGTAGAGATTCAGGGATGTTTCTCACAGGCAAGGAGAGGGAGAGAGCTCATCTCTGCACGGATGTACTCAGTGAGATGCCAGAGTGGGAATCCATTTTTCCAGAGTTGCCCTCCTGTCCATATTTTGGAGACTAAAATGAGACAGAATTGCTGGTGGGTGTGGAAGGCACAAAGTACAGTCTGTAAGCCACGTCCCACTTGAAGGCATGAGAAGCCAGGGACTTTTATTTCTACCTATATTTTTTTTCTTAATTTAAAAGAATTTTAGGCTGAGATAAATTTAAAACGAAACTTGTGCAAACTCATTTTAGCCCATTCTCATTTAAAGTGTGGTGTGGGGGTGGGGTCTGCATCATTGTAGACCTTACTCACCAGTGTCCTCTCACCAAGATTGAAGAGCTAAATAACCCCAGAAAAATGCTGCATTGAAGCAGATTGGCAGACGAGTATGAGGCAGACAAGAGAAGAGGGACTGCTGTGTACTGGATTTCCACAGAAAAGTCAATCTGATCTCTGGGATAGAAATAAATAAATGTGCCCCTAGCCAGGAGAAAAAAAAACATTTTGTGCATCTTTTGATGGTTTGATCAGTCCAGCCATTTTCAACCCCTCAAAGGAATATGTGATTTACTTCAATGCATAAAATTTGGGATAGAAAATTCGAGAATAGCCTCTCCCTGGAAATCCAAAGTAGACATCACATAGCCTCTCCTCTTCCTTACTCCAGGGCAGAAAGACCAATCCTGGTCACGTTTGAGCCATACTCATTGCCATCACTGAGTTGGCATTGGTTCAGTGACCTGTGTATGTGTTGCTCTGCATTGATAAGTAGGTGGCAGAGGAAATGGGCGAGTCACATATTAATGATCGTTGATGCTGGGTCTCAGATTCTCTGGCTCCTAGGTTGACAGGTATAGAGACTCAAATCATCCAGAGTCCTTTATATAGCATCTATTCTAAAGCTCTTGTCTTACAGATTTGGAAATGAGGCCCAGAGCCGTGCAACTAGATAAAACCAATTAACTTCCGATCTATGGGACAATGAAAAAGTCATGTTGAGTGCAAATATTCTCTTCTCCTCTGCAGTGTTCAGCATCCTCAGCCATACTGCTGTAGTCTTCAGATATCTATGCCTTGTTCTTTCCATATGGTATGAGATGGTCTTTCTGGGTGAGGAGGGTCTTTTACACTCTCCTTTGCATCTTTGCCATTGCCCCTCACCTCTAATAAACCCACCTCATTGGGTTATGTTTGTTTCCTTTTTAATTTTTAGTCTGCTCTCCCTGGCGTACTGTGCATCTCAATCAATTTATTTAAGACCTTTAGTGTTTCTGGGAGGCATCAGCAAACCAGAGGCAAGGGTAGCTCCTGTATGAGACCTGCCTGGGGTGGATCCATTTCTCCTGGCTCCACTCCCAGAATCCCTCAGGGGCTCCAGGCTCCAGAGATACTGCAGGTGCCATCCCCACCCCTCTGCCAGTCTAGCCTCCTCCCAAGCTGCTGCAGCTGCAGGAATGGGGATGTTGTGGAGCAAAGAAGCTGCAGGATAAACATACAGTGGACTCTGCCAACTCCCCTGGCTCCTGGAAGGCAGAAGCCAAATCAGAGATGTGCATCTCCAGGCTGTATGGAAATCCTCCAAGGGATGTCACCTGCAGTGGGGAGGGGCATAAAGACTATTGAGAGAAGGCTTCGTGGGGTTAGAGAGGAGGGTAATGAGGCTTCACCACCCTGTTGGAGCTTTTCAAGCATGCATACGCACACAGCTTTTCTTTTGGGTGGTACATTCGTCCTTCTTCTTGCGCAGCTCCACTCATTAGCTGAACTAGAGCTAGAGCACATACATGGCCCACTTCATCCCTCCCCCCACCTTCTCTGGTCTTTTCCTTATCCTTTGCTTTCTCCATCCACCCAGATTTTCTCATTTTTTCCTCTTTTCATCCATAAAAAAAATATTTCTAGAGTTCCTACACACGGTTCCATGCCTTTAAAAGATAATCTTGGCCCTCCTGTTCTTTCTCCAAAAATATAATCTCCCAGACACTTGGGAAGACAGTTACAACCAGCACAAATGTCCCCAGGAGGCAATGCCAGCTATTCCTGTCCCCCAAATGATGAAGCATGGGGGTAGGGCTGTGCAAGGTGGAGCAGGGTAGAGGAAAGCCTTGGTGGTGCTTTTCCATCCACAAAAGGAGCTAAACAGTCTTAGATGTTGTTTAATCTGAGGTAGCAAGTGTTCCCACATATGTACCAGTTGACAGCATCTTACCCCTCCTTTCCTGGTAAACATCTTCTAAAAGGGGATGAGCTCGGTCCTGGATAGGTTCTGTGTGTGTGTGTGTGTGTGTATGTATATGTATATGTATATGTATATGTATATGTATATGTATATGTATATATTCTTAGTTAATTAGCTGTGATGTTGGAGTTTTGTCACAGACTGTTCAGGATACCATGTAGCCTCAATGGAGACCCAGAGACTTGTGGCTGCTGAGGGCATTGCTTTGGTTGGCTATATGTGAGCCATGTTCTGTAAGTAATAAACACGTCCAGGAACATTAATAACCTTCCTGTATAGGATTTTCTGTATAGAATAGCATGATCAGGAGGGCTGTGTTTAGCAGAACTATATACACATGTGGATTCTGAACAGTTCAGAGGGACTTCCAAAGGAATTTTGTAGAATGGCCTACAGCATCAATATCAATACAAACATGCAATTTCTTATTGCTAAGGCCAGTATGTTAATGTCATTCCAAAAGGTCATTTTCATCATACAGAGTGGTTTCTGTGCACCTCAAATTTGGGATTATTGAGAATGTAAGACAATTGTTTTTATAGAGGTAATTGAGTTCATGGGGGCTTAGGAATGGTTCAGTTGGTGAAGTACTTGCATGCAAATATGATACTCCACATACAAACACTAACGCCCTGCATGAAAACCTGGGTATAATGGTGTATGCTTATAATCCCAGTACTGGGGTGACAGAGACAGGCTGATCCTTGCAACTCACCGACTTGCCATCTTGGCCTAATAAGGGAGCTCCACATCCCAGTGAGAGACCCTGTCTCAAAAACAAACAACAAACAACAAAAAAACGAGGTAGATTGAGTTTGATTTATGGCTTCCATGACTTCCAGACATGTAAGCACAGACATGCACACTTACACATATAGATGGATACACACAAAGAAGGGAACACATCCAACAACTCTAAGTTTTAAATAGACATCATCTACCTCAGTTATATATAATAGGTATATCACTATTCTGAAAAAAAAACACATAATGCTGAAGAATGATTGCTGTTTTTAATCTGCCTCATAGTTATCTAGTCCATTCCTCCAATACAAATAATGTAGATGGTATTTAAGCAAAATTATTACCTTTAAGACTTTTAAAACAGTATGAAATCAAGGTTTTAGTGAGCTTTATAGTATTTCTACAATATCTACATATATTTCATAGCAGAAACTCTAATATTTGTTAATTGAATATTTGCATGTAACTTTCAATTAAAGTAAGTAAATAATTTCTGTGAAGACCATGTGCACAATTAACTGTTTTAAGTATCTTTGGGAGAACTGGGGAGATGACTCATTGGGAGTGTGCCAGCTACAGAAGTGTAAGACCTGAGTTGGATCCTTAGCACCCATATAAAAGTCAGGTAGAATGGCGTACATCCATCACCCTAGCGATGACAAGGGCAGAGACAGGCAAAGCTCTGGAGCTCACTAACCAGCAAGCTTAGTCAGTTGACTCTGGGTTCAGTGAACAGTCCTGTCTCAAAAAAGAAGATGTAGGACAGTAGAGGAAGACGTCTAATGTCAACCTGATATCCACAAGCACACGTGCTTCTAAACACATGTACCTTCATGTGCATACACACAAACAGACAGGAATACAAACATCACACACATACACACACACACACACACACACACACACACATACATACACACACATTTAATACGTTTTTACTAAAATTAAATACTATATACTAAAGAATATTTTTACAACTTACTTTCAGTAAATATATAAAATATTACACCAGGTTTTTTTTTTTTAAGTAAAATGCTGGGCTAGAGAGACTGTTCAGCTATTAAAGGCTAGACTCCCAACCTAAAAGACAAGAAGAATATATCAGTCCACTCTTTAGCGATTTTTCTTTCCATTTATTGAAAGTGGATTTTTTTCTCACATAATATATCATAATTACAGTTTCCCCTCCCTCTACATCTCCTAATTCCTCTCCCCTTCCCCTCCCATCTGGATCCATCCCATTTATGGCTCTCATTAGAAAACAAACAAGTTTCTAAGGGATACCAATAAAATATAATAAGATAATATAAAAACTGCTTATTAATAAGCAGAAAGATTACTTATATTGTCTATATACTAGACATTGACAAGTCATCAAGGAAAAATAAGCCTAGACAATGACAGCTCTGCACTGTATTTATTTAGATTGTGGTCTTTGAAGCTATGAAATTATGTTAATGTGTTCCCACTGTGAAGGAACCACAACATTACATTTCCTATTTATGGTTTGTTTCTAATGATGGCTTTGCTTTCCTGGTTCAATTCATTGAGAACTTTACTAGGTGAAGGATCTTGGTGATGCATTAAAAACTACTTAATGAGTGAAACAAAAAATGGAATAGCAAATTACTTAAGACTCTTCAAGGAGATTTGACGCCTTAATAATAAGGGGCCTGTGAGTACATTACACAGATGCTACCTTAACACACACAAACCAGGTAAGTTTCTTTTCCTGGGTGTCTCCATTGCCTTGCTTCAGTACCAGCCTTACAGAGATGATCTGATATGTAACCATCGATTGTTTATGTTTGATAAAGCATATAATAACGGCCATTATTTCCCATGACTTGTTGGATAATGTCTGGGTGAACATTTTATACTCTTTTGTTCAAATTACAATTAAGATCTAGAGTGCTCTCATCCACCAAGTGGCTCTCGATCTCAAGATAGATAATACAATAATTGCTAGTCTTTTAAAAAATAAAAATTAGGTCTCTTTTAATTAAAGATATTTCATTTTAATGGTACACGCCTTTAATCCCAGCCCTCAGGAGGCAGTGGTAGATGGATCACTGAGTTTCAGGCCAGCCTGGTCTACTGACAGAGTTTCAGAATAGCCAAGGTTATACAGCGAAATCTTGTGTAGAAAAAAAAAAGCCCAACCATTTTTTAAAATATTTCTCATAAAACACACTGTTAACAGATCAATTGAAAATATTATCAGTTACTATAAGCCCATGGACAAAACTTTATTTTTCGCAATTACTGCTAATGGAAGTACCTTCCTAAAGTAGAAACTATTTCTATTTACTCTATTTACTGTGTCATAGGTTCTGAAAAACCTAACATTTTTGAAGAGTTGGGTATAAATAGATTCTTTGTTTTCCACATTGTTAACAGGTTGAATGTATTTCAAAGTCTAGGTAAAATTTCATTAAGGCAAAAATAAGACCCTAATATTTCTATTGTTTTGTATGGTGGAAAGATTTTTAAAGTTGGTGGTTTCTTAAATAGTAAACTTTGTGTTATAGGATTCTCTGGTGTTTTAGATTTGGCGCTGGTTGTATTAATTTGTTGCATGCATATGCTTGTTTCTGATTTCTTGAGATCCAGGATTTAAAGTATAAGTAAAATGTCCTGAGGAAGACTAATCAAGCATTACCAATAGTGTTGAAATGTGCTTATTAGTGTAATATTTATTTTTAAGCATCATCTGGTATTGTTCACATCTGACTCTTCAGTGGTAACTTCTGCTTGTTGGAATTTAATTAGGTTTTTGGAGGTCATGAACAACTTAGCTCATTTCAAAATTTCAATTGTTATTGTAATTTTTACATAAAGTGTTTGATGTTTGTTTTCTTTCTCACATAGGAAATTTTATGAAAAGCTAAAATGTGAAATCAGTTTAATTTGCTGATATGAAATTGTTAGTTTTTCTTTAAGTGATCATATAAGTATTCATATCTCCAAGGAAGATGAAAACCAACCTTTTAATCATCCATCAGTTTAGGCAGTATTTGGAAAAGTCCTCACTAATACTTCACTTGGCTTTAAAAATATGACCAGAAATATAATCAAGAATATTCAGGAGGGTATGGTAGCCCAAGCATATAATCTCAACAACTTGAATAACTTAGGAAGAAAGGCCACAAGCTCAAAGCCTGGAGCTGACACAGGAAAGTGCTTGTTGCATAAGATAGAGAAAAACTAAAGAAGACACTAACATCAACTTCTGGATCTCACACACACACACACACACAATCACAGAAACACACATGTAGACCCATGTGTCAGCACACATACATGAACACATTCAAATACATAAACACACACACTCCTCACATGGCTACAGAGTACAATCAGAGCCAGTCTATGCAATCTAGTAAGACTTTACTTCAAAATAAAATAAAGGGAGTGGGAGAGGGAGAGCATAAAATCCTAAATTCAATCCCAAGTACTGAAGGAAAAGAAAATCTTCAAGCCAGATTCGGTCGGAAAAAAACCAATATTTTGTTGGGTCTATGACCTTCTATAAATTAACCTCTTGGACTCATTTTCTATAGTAATTTGCAGCCCTCTTGAATACAAAATAGACTGTATGTAACATAAAGGCTTGTTGCTGAAAATATGTAACCGATGATAGATAGATACCCTTTGTAATAGTCCTTTTCATTGGGAATCAAGGCAATTTGGTCACTGTAGCACCATTTAGTTAACTGTAAAACAACCTCAAACAAGATATTGCAGCAACCCTAAAGAAATCGTGCCTAGTAGAGAAGACAGACGCAATTCAGTAAGTCAAGTGAAATAAACTGGCATGGTCCAGCCATGAGAACATACACCTGTAACGCCAGTATATGGGAAATAGAGACATGAGGCTTAGTAGCTCAAGGCCAGCCTGGGCTACATGACATCCTGTCTTTAAAAGAAAAAAGAACAAAAATTATTTCAAGGCATAGGAGGAGAATCTCAGAAAGAAAGAAATGCCTTCATGAAAACCTCAAAGCCCCAGTTTCTCTCAGTCCTTCTTTAGATGCACTCTCTTTATTTTCTCTTCATCACCCCACCACACAATGTCTACATATGGCTGAGAACTGCAAAGGCAGCATCATTCATTTCCTTACTGAGTGCATT
This sequence comes from Tokudaia tokunoshimensis, assembly GCA_036184795.1. Lineage (NCBI taxonomy): Eukaryota > Metazoa > Chordata > Mammalia > Rodentia > Muridae > Tokudaia > Tokudaia tokunoshimensis. The sequence goes on along the minus strand of BTHU01000012.1, from coordinate 32,740,790 downwards.
TGAAGCTCATCCACAGATTACTATTCAATGCAGGTAAATGACACGGCCTTTGCCCTCCCTTACCACCCTACACTGAATTGAGTAAAAACAGCTCAAGAGCCCTACCTTGTCAAAGGATTAAATGGTATACTCCAATACTGCCATCCTTCACTACCTTCCGAAACACACCCTCCTCACACCCACCCCATTACTCCAACTCACCCCATGACTAATCTTTCAACCCAGATCTGTAGGAGGAGACTTTTAGAGTCTACTCTTTCATTCTTTTCTCTCAGGGCTTTTACGGTTTAAAAGAAAATCCGAGCAGCTTTTTCCTATTAAACCAAAAACTTATTTGCATATTTTTCTAGACACACACACACCATAACCTTACTGTTTTTAACAGTTCTAAGAGCTGTTTTCCCTTTCTTCTAATTCTTCTTCTATTTACTGGGGGAATTTAAGTGATTTCTAGTCTGCAGACATAAGGAACATCTTTTTCTCCCTTTGTGGTTGACAAATGTTGGTCCTCTATTTCGAGGTTTCCATACATAGTACAAGGAGTCTAAGATGAGTATGAAATGGGATTTTTGGTTCCAATCTTTTGTGCTGACTTTCTTAGTTGTAAAAAGAGGATTTCAAGTTACCTTATAAGAGTGCTGAGGTCCACCCTATAAATGTACATATAGCAACTGAAATAGTTTAGCATCTAGTAAACATGCAGACCTTCTTTGGCACCCATCCCTCTCCTTCCTGTCCACCTTCTCAGTTTGTATTTCATTATTTCTCCTACTCTAGCATAGATGTGTTCTGCTATTTTTTCAACTATGTCTGTCCTACTGAACCAGGATCGGAGCAGAATTATAGCTAATACACACATATGCCGGGTAGTGTCAGGAGTGCAACATTAGGAAAACTGTGTTAACCCAATTAATGTCCTAGCTTAGAGCTGAGTTTCTGCATCTATTTGAAAAAAAATCTCTTTTATTGTTGTAAGACATACTTTGTACTATGGAATCCAAAGTTTCAGCTGGGTAACATTTAACTGATGGCATGACCACTCCAATGGTGTATTTAATAGTATCAATGGTGTATTTAATAGTATCTTTTCTTTCTTCATGGTTTCTTCCAAGGTGCCTCTCCTGTATAACACTGAAGGAAGCACCATACTTTACTCCCTGTGCCAGCTCTCTCTCAGTCACTTGCATATGCTTTGTTCACCAAGGAAATGCCTATGAAGTAATACCAAGAAAATGGCAGAAATAGGAGACCATAATGATGCATGCAGAATATATGCACATCAGGGTTAGATGCCAAAAGCCTTTTTTTTTATTTTATTTTTTTTATTTACATTCCAAATCACTTCCCCTTTCCCGTTTCCTCCCTCCCCGAAAGTCCCATAAGCCCCCTTCCCTCCCTCTTTTCTCCATTCAACCCCCTCTCATTACTCTGTCCTGGCGTTCCCCTACATCCAGTCTTTCCAGGACCAGGGGTCTCTCCTTCCATCTTTTTAGAAATCTATTGATATGCAAATTGTGTCTAGGGTATTCCGAGATTCTGGGTCAATATCCCCTTATCAGTGACTGCATACCATGTGTGATCTTTTGTGATTGGGTTACCTCACTAAGGATGATATTTTCAAGTTCTGACCATTTGCCTAGGAATTTCGTGAATTCATTGTTTTTAATTGCAAAGTAGTATTCCATTGTGTAAATATACCACATCTTCTGAATCCATTCCTCCGTTGAGGGACATCTGCTGAGGGTTGTGGAAGTGAAGTCAAGTGTAAATAGGCCATGAGCAAAGGGCAGTTCTCAAACAGAGGTCTCCGAGAAACATACACACATAAAGGTAGATCAACACATACACACATGGTACACCCTCAGTGTCTTCACTGTAGATTATTTACTAAGTTTTTAAGCAAAAACACTTTAAAGGGCTGGAGAGATATCTTAGTTGTTAAGACAACTTACTGATCTTGCAGAAGATTCAGGTTTAGTTCACATGGTAGCTCATAATTGTCCATAATAACTCCGTTTCCAAGGGATATGTTCCCTTCTTCTGACACCAGTGGGCACTAAGCATGAACATGGTACATATACATACATGCAGGCAGCACTTACACACATAAAATAAAAATCAGTAAATCTTAAAAGCTATTTTAGAGCAATTGATATATAACAAATCAGTGCTCGTGAAAATCCCATTAAGATGGCGTCTATTGAAAGGTCCCCATTTTGCATAGTTGGCAGTGATGACGAAAAGCTGGTAGTAAGGGCATTATAGACTTTATTTCTTGAAGATACTTTTGTAAAACTTTGATGGTTACTTTTCCTTGAAGACTTCTATAGAAACATTTCTGGAGGGGAAATGATCTATTTAAGTCCATACTCAATGTGGAACTATATTTCTAAGGCTGTTTGCAAAGAGATCTTGTATTAGAATGTACTTACTAGCATTTTGTTTTGTTTCTGAAGAACTCAGTCAGGAAACTTGCTTTAATGAGACCAGAAGGTGAACTATAGGGGAAAGATAGCGTGGGGTCAGGACTAATTACACGACTAATTAGAAATGTCTTTTGCATGTGAAAGCTATGCTCTAGGCACCACAGGGTGCAGCCTTGGAAAAGTAAATTCACTTCTCTGAGTTTTAATTTCCTCTGGTGAAAATTTGACCCAGCCTGATTAATTAGGGGTTAGTGAGAGATTGACATATTTGTGAACATACTCTACACGTTATACCCTGTGAAGAAAAGGAGATTATTATTATTATTATCACTTTGCTTTAAAATCTTAGTTTAACCTTGGTTTTTCAAAAAGTAACTCAAGAATCAAGATACTGATCTTGTGGAAAATTCTACACAGAGATTATATCTGCTAAAAATCAGTCTTTCTGTCCCATGTCCACACTAACTGCAGGTCCATAAACAGACTATGTATGTCTATATACATAGTTTACAGACATATATACATATATGTCTATACATAGATGAATGTCACATAGCTTCAACCAGGCCTTCCTCTTTTTGGTTTTGTTTTGGTCTTTGTTTGTTTTTTTGTTTGTTTGTTTTTATGCCTTTGAATAAAATAGCAGGCCTGGTGGCATAAACCTTTAATCCCAGCACTCAGAGGCAGAGTCAAGTGGATTTTTGAGTTCAAGGCTAGCCTGATCTACAGAGGGATTTCCAGCCAGGGCTACACCGAAAAACCTTCCAAAGAATGAATGAGAGAGAGAGAGAGAGAGAGAGAGAGAGAGAGAGAGAAACAGAAGAAGGGAAGTGAAGGGAAGGAAAGGAAAGGAAAGGAAAGGAAAGGAAAGGAAAGGAAAGGAAAGGAAAGGAAAGGAAAGGAAGAGAGAAGGAGGGGGAAGGGAGGAAAGGAGGAAGGAAAGGAGGGAAGGAGGAAGGGAAGGAGGAAGGAGGGAGGTAAGGAAGAAGGGAGGGAAGGAGGGAGGGAGGGAGGGAAGGAGGGAAGGAAAGAGAAATCCACTCTGAGAATCCAGTGCCTTCTTCTGACCTCCAGATGAGGCACACACATAGCACAGAAATACAGAAAGACAAAACATCCATACATGTCTTAAGAAGAAAGACTAACTAAAAGTTGACAGGAAAGCCTAACTCACCAAATGTTTAAGAAGAATCTACATTATCTCTGTGAGATTTCCTGTGTGGCTGAAGAACCTGAGCCCACAATCATTTCCCAGTAGATCCTCTTTTTATAGAGAGGCTTTTATGGGAAGAAAGGCAGCCATGTTTCATGCCCACAGGTTAGTTCTTCCAGGGACCATTTAGAAGTAGGATTTTCAACCCACGGAGATAAGAGGCTTAGAACTGTAACAGCTCTTTCTTCTCTTAGATTCAGCATGTGTATATAAACCTAAATCATGCAAGGACATCATGGCTTCTAAGAGAAACAGAAGCCCTATAGATGTCCACACCCACAGAGTATCTGTTGTAGTCTAGCTCTGTGCCTCCTAATACAGTCAGGACAAGTTTCCTATGAGGATAATGGAAACAGCTACTTCTGGGCTGTCTTCAGCACTGATAATCAAAATCTGATCCTTTCTTAGGAACCCTAGTCTAGGCTTGCTAACCAAAAGCATCTCTGTCCACTCTTGGCAGATCTGGGCACATACTATAATCACTGTGCTCATAGCTACTGTCTTGCAAAATTGAAAGATACTAGAGAAAAGAAACTACATCTGATAAGCACCTTGCTCCTTTAGGTGACATGTCACTAGAGACCAGTAGAATAGGAATTATTAGTAAGTTGATTGTACATTGCCCCTCATTCAGGTGAAGGTTCTTCCTCAAACACCTCAGAACAGTGAGAAGTGGCATGAATCAGACTCCCAGGACACTAATGCCACAAGGATACTATGGAGATACTCACTTAAGGTCTTCCTGTTTCCTGTGTGAACCTCTTCACTCACCTTCTGTCCAGAACAAATGAGAGAATAGAGCAAGATACATTTCTATTTCTTCTTCATGACCACATCAAAATTGGCTGGGAGGCAGATGTGGTGGTGCACACCTATAAAGCACATGTGATGGTACATACCTGTCAAGAGTCAGAGAGAGGAAGACTATGTTGAACATTGCCTCATCTACATATCTACATAGTAAATTCTAAGCCAGCTGGAACTACAGAATGAGACCATGTCTCAGAAAACCAAAAACAATAAAATGATGCCAAAAGAAAAAAAGAAAAGAAACCAAGCTGAACACAAAGCACAAATTAATGTCTAAAGGATACTAAAGTTTTTAATTTCTAGAAACAACCACTTTTCTCATACTCTCAAAGTAACCTGAAAAATCATAGATTAGGAACCAACAAGATGGTTAGTGGATAAAGGCACATAGTGCTGATCATGCTAACCTGAGTTCAATCCCCACAGCCCTTCCCCAACACACATATATGTGCAAAATTGTAATGAAAATAATTTTAATATAAATGCAGACTAGTCAAAAACACTACCGTAGGAGAGAAGAGGAAAATCTGGTAGGATGTGTTTGAAACAATAACAAAAGAAAAAAGCTAAGCAGCAAACCCACTCTGTAAACTGGTTTTGTCTTTAAGGAATAAGACAAAATGGTGTGTGGTTCTTAGAACAAAACAACATGGCCAGAATTGCTGTCTGGATATTAAAAAATGACATGTGAACTGGGAGGGCTAATTGTCAGAGGAAAGAAACCTGGACTGAGGTTACTTAGAACATAGGTGAAACTTGGAAAATTGACTCTCTTCCAAAGAGGTGTTGGTAGAAGACAGCATGCATAAAAGATTTCTATCGTTCATCTTTGGCTGTGAGCCATGACTGGATTCATGTGACTATTGGAAACTATCCTTGGGTCGTATTTGGAGAGAAATGAAATCAGAAGTCATTTGTACCTTGTAAAATTAGTCAGTTATTTTGTAAAGAACTTAGCTTGTGCTAGCAACTGTGCTGGGTGTTTCTATTTCTGCACATGGCTTCCTTGATTACACCCTGGCAGATCTATCAGGTAAGTACTTTAAGGTAAGCTTCATTCTATAGCTGAGAAAGTGTGTCTCAGGAAGGAAAAAGGTTGTCCAGGTTCACATAACTACTCAATGGAAGTCTTATTCAAACACAAGGCCCTCTCTCCCCCAATCCCCAATCATACAACAAATATATTTTTTATTATGTTGAAAGTATACATAGTAGCAGAAAATGGTATTTAAAATCTCCATGTGCCCTTCAACTGGCTCTAAGAATCATTATCAAGAACACTTGATTTATCTTCCAGCACTCTCTATTCATCCCCTCCAGTGGATTAGATTCAATGTATTAAAGCATACTATAATTTTATATATGAATATTTAAATGTATATCTTTATCGTCTCCTTAAAACATCAACAGGACTTTTAAGACAGGGAAAAAATTACCTAATGTTTTCAAATACCCATTTACTGCTTGAATTTCATGATGATTCATTTTCATTATCAAATTGACTCAGTTTAGGATCATCTAGGAGATATATCTATGGGCATATCCATGAAGGCACTCCAGAGAAGTTGCACTGAGAAAAGAAGATCCACCATGAATGTAGACACCATTATCCTGTGAATGCGAGTTCAACACTCAATTTAAAGAAAAGAGAGGGCAAGAAATCTCGATGAGCACCAACATTCATCTCTCCCCACTTTCCATCTGTGATGCACTGTGACCAGCCACCTCACATTCCTACCACAATGCCTTCCCTGTCATGATGGCCACACTGTACCTTCTACCAGAGAGATAGAGTAACCCATCATCAAATGGTTTTCATGGCATATTTTGTCAAAAGAATGAGAAGAGTGACTAATACAAATCTTATTAGTACCCATATGGATTATGTGAATCAGAATTCAAATAGAGTCTACACGACTCAAGTAGTGAACAGTCAGCAGCCTATTTTATGCAAAACAAAATTGCTTTTCAACAGAGAGAAATACAGTGTAGATGGGAGAGTTTTAGGCATATATACAGCCCAGTTACTCTGAACAAGTTCTGTAAGCTTTGTAATACAAAAATTATACCCTGAGATTAATAGCAAGGACTACAAGTGTATATTTGGAAGTGCTTAGGACAGCCTTTGGCATGTGTAAGGTTTTCAATGAATTCTGATTTCCTTTCTGAAGAGGAAAAGGGGGAAAATTTTAAGAGTAGTCCAAGAAGCTTGAAGAAACTTCTTGGAGTGCTTTGGCTACTGATCCTTGGAGAGCATTCTCATTTTGTTTCTGGACCATAGTTGTGCCAAAGTGGCTAATGACTAACGGCTCTCAGTCTTCCCCACCAATGTGCCTCAAGCTCTAAAGCATTTTCCATGTAAAGTGGAAAGCTGTGACTTTAAAATTATCTCAAATTCAGAAACACTGTAACATTTAAAGTATGTTTATTCTCATACCAATTAAATATTTAAAATTATCATATGTCATTATATATTGTGATCAGAGGCTACAATTATGTGTAAGAGGTAAGCTGATGGAAAATAAATAAATAGGGCTGTGTTGGCTCCTTGTTCCTGTAATAAAATACTGTGATGAAAGGCAACTTGAGAAAGAAAGAGTTTATTTTGGCTTATAGCTACAGGGAGAGAGTCCACAATGGTAAGCGGGAGGTATGGCAGCAGGAACAGGAAGCTGAGAGTTCATTCATATCTTCAACAACAAGCATAAAGCAGAGAGTGAACTGAAAGTAGAGAAAGGCCTTAAGTACACTGAGCCCACCCCCAATGACCTACTTCCTCCAGTAAGGCCACACCTCCACCATAGCCTCTCCAAATAGTGCCACCAACTGCGTGCCAAGTGGTCAAATGCCTAAACCTATAGGGAATATTTCTCATTTGAACAAGGGCCAAGCTGATTCATGCCTGAGCTGACTTTTTGCTTTACAAATTTGAGCAAAGCCATTTTTTCATCAATGGTTCAGTTTAAGGTATAAAATAGAAGTTCTGCATAAGAAAATCTTAATGATCAGGTATCAGCACATTGGGAAGGAAGACATAAGCACATGTTAGAACCAAGTTTAAGTTGACCCTGGTCACTTAATGTGTATGTGGTCTCGTGCAAAATAATTTAGTCTTTCTGGACACCAGTTTTCACATCTGTTAAATGTAACTTAGTTCACAATGTTATTTTTAAGATAAAAATAATTTGCACTACATGCTTGGCAGAAGCCTAATCTTTTACTGCTACTTAATAATAGTTATTATATCATTGGTTGTTTTTAGTAAAATTAGTATTGGCTACTTGTAATTTTTAAAATGTTTTTACTTATTCTTTGAGAATTTTGTGTAGTACATTTTGATTATTTCTTTCCCCTCCCCCAACTCTTCCTAGCTCCTTCCCTACTTCCTTCTCTGCCCAACTTTGTTTTCTTTCTCTCTTAAACAACAGAACAGAACAAACAAAAATGACAGTAGTTACACAAAAACAAAACAACCACAGAGTCTAGTTTATGTTTGCCAACTACTGGGACCTACCCTGTAGCATAGTTTAGAAAAACAGTGCCACTCAATGATTTTGTTTCTGCCCTAGCAGCTATCCCCTTCAAATAAGTTCTCCATTAGGAGTGAGACTTTGTGTTCTCAACCTTCCTCCATACTGAAGTTTTGTCTGACTTAAGCATGTACGAGTCTTGTACATGCTGTCACAGTCTTTATGAGTTTGTATGCTGTCTGACATGTTATGTCTCAAAAATACTGCTTCCCTGATGTCATACCTCTAGCTCTGTAATATCTTCCCACTCCCTCTTCCACACAAATCGTGAGGCTTAAGAAGGGGATGATAAAGTCTTTTCTTCACTACACTTTCTCTGGTTGTGGGTCTCCGTAATAATTACCATCTACTGCAAGAAGAGGCTCCACTGATGAGAGCCAAGCTTCACAATCAGCCTTTGAGTTATTCAGTAGACCAGGGCTTGTTTTAACCTTCCTTCAAAGATTTGTAGCTATAAAATCCTCAGGGGAAATGTCCACATGACTTAAGACAAATTACTCTCTTTTGTGTTTTAACTGAAATAAATTTCTGGCATTTTTCTCCTTAGAAGTAAGATTTATTAACAAACAAACAAATAAACACAGACATCTACATGGAAATCTTGGATACAGTGGGTGACAAATTTCATTGCCTCTCATGCCAAGCCCAGTCCTGATTTGGTGGTCCCAAGAGAATCTTCCTGGATGGGAACTTTTCACACTCATACAGCTAAATCATGTGCTTCTACCATATGCGACAAACTGAGCTGAGCCCCAGATATACAAATATACTCAGGATAAATCAGTAAACCTGGCATGATGGCATATGCATATATATTTGGGAGATGGGAACAGACGGATAATCAGTTCAAGGCTAACTTCAGCTACATAAGACCCTTTCTTTAAAATAAAGTGACAAATGTCTATTTTCAAGGAGCCAAATGAAATAGGTCTAATATGACATTAGTATTAAATGGTAATATTTTGGCCACACAGAATAACTGAGTACCTTCTTTCCATTTGAAAACATAGCATCAACCAAGTATAGTAGCACAAGTTATAATCCCAAAACTGGACAGGATGAGGCTGGGGGACTGCTATGAGTTCCAGGCTAGCCTGGACTACACAAAGAATTCCAGAGTTATATAACAAAACTCTGAATATAAATAAGTAAACAAACAAATAAACATAATAGCAAATGTGTCTTGATTTTTAAGTAGCTCCAGGTCAGTAAGTTTAATAGCCTAAAGAATAACTGGATTATGACTTAGTTTCCATTTTAATTTTTTGGTTATTTATTTCTTTACACATTCATTTATTTATTTGAGACAGGATCCTATTTGACGGTCTCTATTGCACAATTTTGTCTCTCAACTTCTCCAGTGCTGGGATTATAGGGTTTTGCCAACATAACTTGCTTTCTTTTATAGTTACAGGTGACCTTTTGTGCTTTGAGGTATTTTTATTAATTTTTGAGAATTCCATACCAGTTATTTTTTAATATATTTATATCCCCTTCCCACTTATGAAACGGGCCCTAAGCCAGTAAAACTCTAAATTTTAGGATCTCCTATTATTGTATCAGTTATTACAGAATGATGTTTATCAAATAATCATTTATAGGTACAATCTAATAAAAGAAAGTAAATTATAAAACTTCTGTTTACCACTTCACAAACTGACTAGACCATTAAAAGTGGTTGAGTTCTAGACTGCACAGGAGAGAGCAAATTCTGACTGTGAATCACAACAAAAGTTCAAATCCCTGTGTCACCATCCCTTGGCTGCTCAGTATCCGCTTCTTTACCTGTAAAATATGAATGATTAAATCTAGTCTTCAAAACGCCTATAGATATCAAGTGAGGTTTCACATGTGGTGAACCTGCCACAAAGCTATGATTACAATTGTTTACAGTACTGTGCAAATAGGACTTCTAGGACTGACATAGTCAAACAAAGTTCTGAGACTCAACACTCAATTAATTCAGTGGTATGCTCATTCAGGGCCTTATTCAATGCCTAAGCAACTCTAGAATCTTAATAAATATACGTTCAACGACTCATGGAATGCCAGATGGTCCCAAACCCTTGTCTAAACGAACAGGATGGTGGGAATTTCTGAGCATCCGCAGAAGATATTTCAGGAAAAAAAAGAAGCATGCACCTGCTTTGTTTGTCACCTGGAGTCTGTGCTTGTCACATAAGCTTTTACCTTCAAGTGCTCAGGTGTTCTGAACACCCACAGCTAATCCCTCAAGAAAAGGAAGCGATGGTGTCATAAAGCATGCCAAGTCCGTAAACATCCGTTTCCGAGTGTTATCTTTTTGCCGGAAACCCCAACAAGTACATTAAGTACAGATTACATTACCCAAGCTCAACAGCAATCCATGAAATACCTGTTGTCCCTTCGCTGGGTGGAGAAATGGGTACAGAAATCAAGCAATTTGCCTAAAGTCCTGAAGCTTGCAAGTGATAACTCTAAATTCAAATCAGACCAGCTCGTTTTCAGCTCACTCCACATTGCTTTTATTCTTCTGCTCACCTTGTAGCTTTTGCATGAAGAGCTAGCTCTCTACTTTAGTTCTTTCAACATCTATTGAACATTCATCATCTGCATGAGACCGTCTTTCATCAAAAACAGTCTAGTGTAAGGTAGAAAATAATAATTTAAAAAAAGCATTCAATTCCAAATAAAATTAAGTGCCATCGAAGAAAATATGTGATGTTCATAAGAAAATACAAGAGGGAGACCTATGTGTGGACAGCTGAAATAAGAGATTCCAGATTCCTGGGAAATCCACTGAGATTTGGGTTTCCAACTCCACCCCCTTGGGACTGTCTAATGCTTGTTTACAGTCTCCAGGCCTTAGAAAGAGGACTGTTGTTGCATTTCTCTCATTTCTCTCTGTGGACTCTGGATCTTCTCTGCAGTATTTATCATCTCCAACTTTATTCCTCACCCAGGAGGCCCCAAGTGACAGAGGACTGCAGAACTATTGATGTTGGTCGGTCTCCAATGGATCCTCAGCCTCTGATGTGAGATCTTCCAGAATGGCTTCCAAACAAGAAAATCTACAAACATCTTTGTGTTGGCTGTTCCTCTCAATAGGCTCCTCCCCTTTCTCATTTGGTGTGGATCTCTGGGTTGTTAAATGTGGCCAAGTACTTCTAAAATTTTCTACAAGAGGTAGAATCTCAGGGTTGTTTTGATTTGCATTTCCCTGATGATTAAGGATGTTGAACATTTCTTTAGGTGCTTCTCAGCCATTAGATATTCTTCAGATGAGAATTCTTTGTTTAGCTCTGTTCCACATTTTTAATAGGGTTATTTGGTTCTCTGGAGTCTAACTTCTTGAGTTCTTTGTATATTTTGGATATTAGCCCTCTGTCAGATGTAGGATTGGTAAAGATCTTTTCCCAATTTGTTGGTTGCTGTTTTGTCCTATTGACAGTGTCCTTTGCCTTATAGAAGCTTTGCAATTTTATGAGGTCCCATTTGTTAATTCTTGATCTTAGAGCATAAGCTATTGGTGTTCTATTCAAGAAATTTTCCCCTGTGCCCATGTGCTCCAGGCTCTTCCCCACTTTTTGAACCCAGATGTCCCTCAACAGAGGAATGGATACAGAAAATGTACATTTACACAATGGAGTACTACTCAGCTATTAAAAACAATGAATTCATGAAAGTCTTAGGCAAATGGATAGGGCTAAAAAATATCATCCTGAGTGAGGTAACCCAATCACAAAAGAACACACATGGTATGTACTCAGTGATAAATGGATATTAACACAAAAGCTCAGAATACCCAAGAAACAACTCACAGACCACATGAAGCTCAAGAAGAAGACCAAAGTGTGGATATTTTGATCGTTATTGGAAAGTGGATCAAAATACCCATGACTCAAAGTCAACCAATAGAATGAGCATAGGGTCCCCAATGGAGCAGGTAGAGACAGGACCCAAGAAGCTAAAGAGGTTTACAGCACTGCAGGAGGAACAATAATTTTTACCAACCAGTACCTCAGAGCTCCCAGAGACTAAACCACCAACTAAAGAGTACACATGGAGGGACCCATGGCTCCAGCTACATATGTAGCAGAAGACCATTTCGGACATCAATGAGAGGAGAGGCCATTGGTCCTGTGAAAGCTTAATTCCCCAGAATAGGGAAATGCAAGTCAGGAAAATTGGGGAGTGAGGGGTGAGTAGGGGGAGGGGGAATAGGATAGGGGGTTTTTTGGAGGGGTAACACAGAAAGAGGATACCATTTGAAATGTAAATAAGGCAAATATCTAGTTAAAAAAGAAGAAACAAAAAAATTTTCTACAAGAAACAGAGTGATGGCAGAGCAGAGAATGCAAGGGTACATAGAACTAAACTCACAAATATAAGCACACACACATACACACATGTAAACACACATACACATGCACACGCACACACACACACACACACACACACACACACACACACACACACACCTCAAACTTCCATAGTGAGAGGGTTATAGATGGGACAATTTTCCAGTTTTAGAGATGTCAGGACCAGGCATTAGTTTCATGACAGACAGAGGCAGCAATACCATTATCTGAAGAGGGAGCAGAAGAAAGTCATGTACAGTAACATCAGGAAGAATTCTGCAGACCTGTGTGCTCCTACATAATGTTTTAATGCCATTAGACAAATTCTTAGTCTAATACAATCAACATGGTATCACAGAAAGAAATATGAACTCTGTAATCAGACTCAGGTCTTAATCCAGCTTTCCACAAAATATTTTGAATTTAGGAGTCATTTTCCTTGTGAAATTCAAACAAAAGATCATTGAAACAATGATCTTTATATGACAGTATTCCTTTTATTGATATAAATATTGGCACATAGGTATCATCTGGTGCCTTAGCTTTGGAGGTGGTAGCTAACTATGACTTTAATGGTAAGATCAGTAATATTAGGAAAGGCTAACTGGTAATGTCCAGTTCGCAGGCAATGAGACCTTAGTATTGTGCAGATCTCAGAGCTGTTCAGGAGATGAATGTTAGTGGACTATATTAATGGAAAAGGATGTAAAGATGAAGATTATATTCATGGACATGGCAGTGGTGTGACTTCCAATAGAGCCCCTACTTGTGATTCTTAAAAGTTAAACCATAGAAGCTAACCCAGGAAATACAGTCCCTTTGTACTACTCTAACAGGTTACCATCAGAATGCAAAATTTGGCTCACACAGAACTTTCTCACCCAGCTGACAGGGTCAGTGATACCCCAACCTGTGCAATGGCTGTAATTCTGACCTATCAAGGTTTTTCTCCAGTATGCAGTCCATAGCTGGGGTCCCCAGTCTTCTCAGGATTCTAAATGATGACTTTTTCATACTCTCTGTGTTAGTAGCTGATTGGAAGAATATATAGTGTCAAACAGCTGTCATAAATCCAGTAACATATAAAATCAATTCCTGTTTTGGCCAGGCATGGTGGTCACAACTGTAATCCCAGTACTCGGGAGACTGAGGCAGGAGGATTCATGTGGATTCAATGCTAGCCTGAACTACAGAGTGAGACCCTGTCTCAGGAAAAGAAATCTCTCGTTTAATAAGAGCAACGATATTTTGTATGTGTTTGAAAACTATGCAATGATATGAAAACTATACTAGTCTATTTTCCAAGGCCAAATATTTTCACATATTCATCAGTCCTTAGGAATAATCCAGTAGATTTCCCCACCACCAGACTTTGCCTCAACAACACAAAAACAAACTACATTCTTCAAATGACTGTAAACATTTTTGTTTGATATAAAAACAGAGTTAATGTTAAGACTACAGAATTCTTTAGAAATCAAAGCCACGAATGTTTGCTTCCTAATGATGGTCTTCAGACAAGGACAAGGCTTATATAAACAGGTATCCCTTCTTCCACTCCCATGTAAGTTTAGCCCTAATGTTACAACCAACATTTTGTCCCAAGTAAGTGAATGTGTGTTTCACCTACATCTTAGTGTTGTTCTGCAAAGAGGAGCAGCAAAGCCACTGGAAACAGAACTCTGGGTAATTTTTTTGTGGGATCTAAGAAGTGGCTTTATGTGAATATTCAATTTTAACTTTTCTCTCTAGAAATGGCTTCTGCATTTACTTATTGCTTTAAAGGACAGACTCTCATGAGGCTGGCCTCAAGTTCATTTTGTAGGCAAGGATGCCCTTGAACTTCTGATCCTTCCACTTTTATCCTCTCTGAGACGGGATTACAAGCATGAACTATGATGTGTGATTTATGTGTTATGGAAGATTGAACATAGGGCCTCATGCGGGCTCTTCCATCATTTGACCAACTGAGCCCTTGTATCCACTGTTGATGAATGATTCCATTTCATCTGATGTCCATTCCAAATTCTTAAAAGAGCACATCTATTTTTATCTCTCTTTGGAGAGTCCTTTCTATTCTCTGAGCTCCCCAATCTCATCAGTTGGCCTGGGAAGGGCCCCTCATGTCAATGATCCAACCTTGATCAAAATTAAGGGCATCTTGGTGTAAAAACCACTTACCACTGCTTCCTCTGGACATGAAATATTGATAGAGCCATTTTGATGAAAGAAGAAGTGGAACATATTAATAACTGATATGTTCAATGCTTGGGAAAAGGAATAATCAGGAAGGTGAGATGAAGGGGAAGGAGAACTAACTGCTTCCTGGCCAAGAATAGCTGACCCATCACAACCAGTTGTTGCACAATACAAGAACCAAAAGCAAAGTCCAGCAGGAGGGCACTGGTCTCTTCATCTAACACAGTGCTTCTCAACCTCCATACTGATGAGACCCTTTAATACAATTCATTATGTTGTGGTGATCCCCAACCATAAAATTATTTTCACTGCTACTCCATAGCTGTAATTTTGCTCATGTTATGAATGGCAATATAAATATGTGATATGCAGGATATCTGATGGGTGACCCTGTGAAAGGTCCTTTTGACCCCCAAAGGGGTTGCACCCCATAGTTTGAGGGCTGATGTTAGATTCTAACAGAAGAGACCAGTGAAGCTTTAAGAGAGTGACTAATATGTTTGGTCATCCGGAAACAGAGGATGAACTTGAACTGTTGGCAAGCTCGTTGAAACCAGATGTTAAGCTATGCCTAGAAGCACTCAGTACTGAATGCCTAATGCTGAGAGGGAAGATCATTGGTCAATCAATCATTCAATAAATCACCTGTAAGACTAGGGCAGCTGAGACAGCTCTTAATATCTGAGGGAAATAGGCAATTGTTGAACACTTGAGAATTGCAGGTTTTAAATGTGAGTTTATAATCTTAAAAAGCAACAGCTTCCCTAAAAAGGCCAACCTGAGCTACAGAGACCCTGTCTCAAAACAAAACAGAACAGAAAAAAGGAAAGAAAGAAACCTTTCAACAACAGAAGAAAGAAACCAAACAAGGCTTTCTTCTGCTTTGCTGCTTTCCTGCTTTGTTCTAGCCCAAATTGCTAATTGCTAAATAGAAGTTTTCCTGTGTGGCCCATCAACTTCCTTTGTGCATCTTCCCTGAGTCCTTCCAACCTAAAAGGCACTTTCAGAGTTACAAAGCACAAAAAAAAAAGCAGTGACTAAATAGTTGACCAAAGATTGTGTGCCTTTTGACAATAAAACAAATATGGACAAGTTAGATCTGTATCACACCATCCTATGGGGTTATTGAGGTGCCCTCTAAGAAGTCATTCCATCACTCATGGTTAGGATTTTATAAGGACAACTACAGATGACCACAAGTTCATTTCATGTGCACAGAAATACAGGAGGCTGAAGGGAGTACTCATTCCCCAGTGCTATCACTTTGTGTCAGAGCATCAAGGTTTCTCAAGTTTTACTTGTTTAGTTACTTAAGTCCAAAACAAAAAAAAAAAGAAAACAAAACAAAACTCATTGTGAGATGCTCCAATTGTCTATTGAGATCAGGCAAGTGAGCATTTATTAAAAAGCTCAAAGGCTAGCTTGAGAGTACTAACTGTAGATGCAGTTGTGGTACCAAGGAAGCATCCTTAACAGTACCAAATTTAATTTGAATTTCCATCTTGGTTTGCTATATCGTATTTGAATATCACAAGAATGAAACGAGTTGGAAACCTGTAAGAGGTGTGGTGGTAGGCAATAGGGATGGATGGTGAGTGGGGGTAGATGAGAACAAAGTAATGAAGTGTGCTTCTGAAGTGCAATAGTAAGATCTATTACTTTGTATGCTAATTTACATAAGGCAGCAGGGAGTTTGATTAGTTAGAGGGCACAAGTGTTCCTTGGACCTGAGTTCAGATCTCCAGCACCCAAATTTGGAACCTGATTGCTGTGATTCCAGTGCAGGGAAAAAGTAGACAGGAGAAACCTTGGGGATTATGGGCTAGGCATTCTAGCCAATCAGTGAACTCCGGGTCTCTTGAAAGATCTTGTCTAGAAAAAAAATAAGAGAAAGCAACTAAGGAAGGTGCTTAGTGTTGACCTTTAGCCTACACAAACACATGTACTGATGTGTATACACTCACCCACATGAACATGTCCATACACATGCAATAGACACAAGAATATAAAACAAAATAAATGAAATAACCTAAGAATCTCTAATAGAAAGTAAGGAGGATGATCTCCTAAATTTAGAATTAGCACACTTTAAGTTGGTAAAATCCTCGAGCTTAGGGCATGGTGTTTCATTAGTAATCTATCCCTTTCAAGTGAGTAATTGCTCTCTATGACAAGAGCTAGAAGGAAACATGATTATCCAGAATCAGAGATGGCCATTTGATTAGCAAATCATCAACATTGTGAAGCAATCAGAAAAGTCAGCCTGGATTTTAGAGAAGTCAAAACTACAAAACGTGACAATATACTTACATTTTAATTGTGAAACAATTAGCAAATATCCATTGACCTACTCACTAGAAACAATAGATGTTAGTGCCCTCTCATATTTAGAGGTTGTTTTCATTGTCCCCCTCCTCACTATCCACTAGCCCTCACAAAGAAACATCATTTCTTTCAACTTGATTCCTGTTTCTTCCTGACTTTTATGCCTTTTACTAAATGTGTATATCTGAATAGTATCAATTGATTGTTTTGGTTTTATATCTATTTTACTTTGTGTTTATGAGTGTTTTGCCTACACGTATGTAAGTATATCTCATATGTGCCTTGTGCTCAAGGATATTAGAAAAGGGTGATAGATCCTTGGATTTGGAGTTACCAATGGTTGTGATCCACCATGAGGTGGGTAGTGAATACAGGCTCTCTGCAAAAGCAACAGGGGCTCTTAACCACTAAGCCATTCCTCCAGCCTTTAATTTTACACTAAAGTGATTAGATCATTATATTAGCATCATTCTCCAACTTGCTTCTCTCAAAATAATTTAACATCCATCTTTTTTACGTTATTTTTTAAATTAGTTTTTGTTTACATCCCAAGCCACAGTTTCCCTTCCCTCCCCCCAGTCCCTCCCTCCCTCTTCCCCTCTCCCACTCCCATCCACTCCTCCTCCATTTCACTTCAGAAAAGGTCAGGCCTCCCATGGATATATCCATCTTCTTATTCATATAGCATTGGTCATTAGTTTTAACTCCCAAATGTGCTATTTAATTTTTGTTTCACTTCAGAGTCAATATACATCTTGCTCAGATAACCCTACTGTGTATATGTGAGATGTTTAGGATGAAGTGGTGTTACAGGAGCCTGTTCTATGAGCATCTCCTCCTGAGTTAGATACAGGAGCTCCTCAATTTCTAATGGGGTTAAATCCCAACAAACCTATCACAAGATAAAAATATCACAAGTCAAAGCAGAATTTCATACCCATAACCTAGCTTCATCTCACCTACCTTAAAGAATCAGACTGTATTGACCTAAGTCAACTTATATGAAGCCTGTTTTATAGCAAGTGTTGAATACCATCTCTATCCAAAACCTGCAGCAGCACAATTGGCTGCAAAGTAATTACTTATCCCTGTGACCACAGGTCTTACGGGGAGTTGTGGCCCTCCACCACTGCCCAGTCTCTCCAAATAGTATCTGGAGATTTTGCTAGCCCAGAAGAAGATCAAAATTCAGAGTTCTGATGCATGGCTTATGTTTCACTTTCTCACCATTACAGAGGTGAAAACTTGACAAGTTCTCACACCACTCAGAGTCGGGGACAGTCTTACTGCAAAACTATCCTGCCAAAAATAAAAAATAAAAAGATTCAGCAGTTTAGATTCCCTCTAGTAGCACATTAGGTAAGCAAGACATTTTTCTGCATCATTGCAAACACTGGTATCCACATGCTCAAAATAAGCTTTCCAAGCTGATAGAAAAACCTCTTTTGTGCTTTGTAATTATTTTAGATTCATCCTTCTGTGCAAATGATCCAGTATAGGGCTTACCTACTCTTCATTAAGATTCTTTGTCCTTTCTCGTCCCCTGCTCGGAATATTTAACACATTCTGAATACAGTGCCTGTGTTATAATCTTTGCAGAAAAGTTCTCTTAGCTTCCATCTGTTTACCCTCATTCGTGCTTGCTTCTGTCTTAGGAACAAAGTTTTTAATTTTGAGGTAGTTACATTTATCAATCTCTTAATCACAATTTGTCCATATTATTTGTTTGGGTTTTCATCCATTTTCTGATTGGCATGAGGTAGAAACCTAATTTTATTTCTCTGGACAAACACATATCCAAGACATTTTTATTGAATATACTTTCCTTATATACGCCCATGAACTCTTGAAATCATCAGTTCTTTTTACATTGTTTTATTCCTCTATTTTTTTTCAAGGTAGAAATGTATTAGGATAGTTGAAATGTGAAAGCCATTAGTATCGAGGATTGACTGTTTCTGGATTCATAATTTTTATAAGAATGAGTATCTATAGACTTATAGAAACTTAGAGCTGTTTTACAGATACAAATGTAGCACACAGACATGGTCTCCTGGGATAAGACATAAAAGGTTGTGGGCATCTCCTTTATCAGTTACTATGTTTGGCTCGTTTCTTATGTTACCTCTAATATTACAAAAATTCCTCTGAGGCAGTATTATCACAACTTTATGGATGATAAAAACTAAGTCTTAGAAAGACTAATTGCCAAAATGGTAAAACTAATTCACTCAAAATGAGCCAGTGACTTTTCCTTTATTCAAAATTGGGTGATTAAAAATTCTCTCCAAAACCAGTTTGATGTAGTTGAGAAAGAATTGATTCACAATCAAAAACTATCCAGAATACCAAAAGTTTTTGTTGTAACAATGGATTGGGTCAAAATAACCACTTCATTTTGTTACCTGAGCCAGTATTTTCTCTAGGTATCCAAGACAATGAATCATAATTATCTAAACAACATCTTAACCTCTAATCTGGTTTATGGCTGTTTATTGAATTTCTCCTTAAACTTGATAGTAATTGAGAACCCTTTTGAGATTTGAGCAAGCAAACTGGTGAAGGGAATTTGAAGTCCATCTTTCTGTCAACCAATTTGACAGACAGCCTCTTCATTTTGATATATGAAATGAGTGCTTTCCATGGTAACTATCAAATGTTGCTATCAAAACAGGTATCTTGTATTTTAAATTACAGAAGTTGGTGCCACTCATTTAGTAATCTGTTTGGTAGCACAAACTGATCTAGATCTAAATAGAGGTGATCAAACTAGGCCAGGGTCTCAACCTCCCAGAGTATATATTCCAGCATAAACAGAGTGAGAAAAATCACACACATTAATAAAAAATATTCAGTAAGCTGAGATAGTCTTTTATATTACTTTTGTATACTATAAAGCCAGGCAATGTATATGGTATCTACAAATGTGTCGGAGGACACATTCAAGTTGTCAGAGAGACCTGAAAAGTAACATGAAAGCATGGTCCTGAATGGTAGGAAGCCAGCCATATATACTGTCAGGAAAAGCAAATTCTATAGCAAGAGAAAAGATCATACAAAGGGCACCATATGAGAATGATTTCTCCAGGCCAGAGATTGTTTCAAGGACAGCTTTACTAAGAAATAGTCATCAAGGGTTACTATGACAGGGGAAGAGGTAAGAGGAGTTAATGAATATACACAGATTCTTAGAGTAGTCCTGAGAAAATACCTGGTATGCTGGTCTAAGTGGTAGTAATTCTTTCTCAAAAGCTTTTGGGGTACTAAGTTATAAGGTGTCACTGTGGAAATGCAGTAAGGTATAGATGGTAAATGAATAAGAACTTTAGGTGGCAAGTAAATTAGTAAAAACCATAGAGGATATGCTAGCTAGTTTTGTGTCAACTTGACACACAAGCTAGAGTCATCTGAGAGGAGGAAATCTCCATTGAGAAAATGCCTCCATTAGATCCAGTTGCAGGCAAGTCTGTAGGGCATTTTTTTTTAAATTACTGATTGTTGGAGGTAGGCAGCCCATTGTGAGTAGTGCCATCCCCTGGGCTGGTGGTCCTAGATTCTATAAAAAGTCTGCTGAGCCAGCCATGGTGAGCAAGCCAGTAAGCAGCACTCCTCGATGACCTCTGCATCAGCCCTTGCTTTCATGTTCCTGCTCTGTCTGTGTTCCTCTCTTAACTTCCTTTAATGATGAATAGCAATATGGAAGTATAAGCTAAATAAACCCTTTCCTCCTCAACTTGTTTTTTGGGTCATGGTGTTTCATTGCAGCAACAGAAACCCTAGTTAAGACAGAGAGTAAGTAGCACATTGTTTCCTCTTGCTCTACAGTGGATTCCCATTTTAGTGTGACCAGGAGCCAACTTGTTCCTGGCACACGCAAGACGATAGATAAGATGTGTGGATAGGAGCTTAGAGTCTGCAGAGAGCACTAAATGGAAAGGCTTGGGCATTTATAAAGTTGTTGGAACAGCCCAATATACTTACACTAAACAAAGTAATATACACTAAGGAGGAGGCTGACTTGGGGTGGGAGGTTGTTCTATGCCACTCGTCATTCAGTACTCATCCACCTTGTGTGTTTCTTCTTTGCAATTCCTTTTAGCATGAGATTGTGAAAGCTAAGAGAAATTCTGGGGCTTAATCAATGTCACACAGACAGTGGGGCTTAATCAATGTCACACAGACAGTGGGACTTAATGCTATTCTTACTGAGCCTTTTCAGTAGGTTATCCTGCCCTCCTGAAGATTTCCAGTAGTATTTCTTTCTCTCTGATCATGCCTGAACATGCCATGATACACATATCTATATTCTCTGTCTGACAGTCCCTACTCGTCTATCACAAAGATGTTTCTTGTGGAACCCTTTGTGAATTCCCACAAATATGGGTGATTGACACCTCTGCCTAGCTGTAACAAATAAACAAAATCTCTATTGCAATGGTTTATTCATTCATCTACCCATCAATGTATCTATTCAACTGTTAAATGCTCCATATCCATTAGTGAACAAGATAGACATAGTACTCATCTGATGGGTGAGCAGACCTAGAGAAGATGAATTAGTGAACTATCTATAAAATTAAGAAATATCAGCTCTAGACAGGGAAACAGATCAAAGTGCCTTGTTCAGCTATCATCAGAGAAGCTTCCTCCTGCAGCAGATGGTTAGAGACCCACAGCCAGGCATTGTGGAGAGAGAGAGAGAGAGAGAGAGAGAGAGAGAGAGAGAGAGAGAGAGAGAGAGAGAGAGAGAGAAAGAGACAGAGAGACAGAGAGAGAATGGAACACTCAGCCCAAAGCAGGTGTCACCCTCAAATCCCTCCCAGCAGAGCTCAGGGAAACCTGTTGAAGAGGAGTCAGAAAGAGTTTAAGACCCAGAGAGGATGGAGGACACCAAGGAAACAAGGCCTTCTAAATGCAACAGGAGCAACACACATATCACAGAAACGGAGGCAGCATGCACAGGGCCTCTGCAGGTCTGTACCGCATGGGGTCCTGAAGCTAAAAGGAAAAATGGACACATGCCCCTATCCCTAACCCAGAAACAATTGATAGCCATTTATAAATGAAAATTAAGTTTACTGTAAGAGAATCTAACTGGGGAAGGAAACCACTCTTAAGAGTGTCTACACACACAGCATTAACTGATGACAAGAGAAAGAGAACTCAAAGCAATCTTTGGAGGTTCCTTGTCTTATAATGTCATGTCAGGGATTTTTTTTTTCTCTTTCCCTCATTTTACCCTACAAGTCCTTTGCGTATATATTACAGTTTCCAGTTTAGTGTTTTTATGGAATTCCTGAGTGTGCAAACTGGGTCTCTTCATCTCTGTCTGTTGTTTGTGCCTTTTCTTGGGCTCTTTTCCTTCTGTTTGTTTTCTCCCATCTGTGCTGGTTTTGTTTTTGTTTTTGTTTTTTTTCTGAGAGACAGAAAGTAAGTGGATCCAGATTAGAAGGAAGATAGGGGGAAACTGGGAGGAGTAGATGGGGAGTCTATAATATGGACTTATATAAGAAAAATCTATTTTCAACAAAAGAAAAAAATAGCTAGATTTAAAAAAATATCTTAATCTTATTTTCACCTATTTGTCTATTCAACAAGTTCCACTGTGTTAATAGAGACTTGATCAAATATTAATATGATTTTCAAAATGCCAAGGCAGTGTGATCAATAGCCTGGGAGTAAGATTTGGGGTAGTAAAGACACTGTTATAGTTTATATATGCTTGGGCCAGGAAGTGGCACTATTAGGAAGTATGGCCTTATTGGGGCAGGTGTGGCATGGGCTTTATCACTCTTCTCCTAGCTACCTGGAAGTGAACATTCTGTTAGCAGCCATTAGATGAAGATGTAGAACTCTCAGCTCCTCCTGCACCATGTCTGCCTGGATGCTGCCATGCTCCCACCTTGATGATACTGGACTGAACCTCTGAACCTGTAAGCCAGCTCCAATTAAATGTTGTCCTTTTGAGAATTGCCTTAGTCATGGTGTCTGTTCACAGCAGTAAAACCCTAATTAAGACAGACACCATGCTTAAAAACTCATGGGCATCAGGGCAGCTCCTGTAGATCTCACAAAAGAGAAATCAAATACCTAGAATGGTTGGATGCTCATTCTAGCCAGATAGCCATGGTAGCAATGTCAAGCGAGGAGGAATGAAGACTAATTAGGTAGCAGTCACAAAAGATACTGTCAGAAATGAGGTAGAGTCAAAAAGATAGAGGACATAGGGTGGATTCACTCTTAGAAATAACACCATTTCTAACTAATTAGGACACAATGGATGAGGATTCATTGCTGATCCCTAAATTCTTAATTAAGGTTGCAAATTCATGACTCTTCCCTGAATTATTTAGTCATACACCCTCCATGCCTGATATGACTTTTCAAGAAAGTAGTCTCTTCTGAAGCCTACTTGTTTTATTGATAAATTAGAGAAAGCCACATTTAACAAGATCATGGGATTGGCAACCAAGATTTGCCATGGTTATTTTCTAAATGCTTAAAAAAAGTACTTGCTTCCTCTCTAGCCATTTTTTTTCTTTTTTTCTTATAGAAAAGGAAAGAACTGATCTACAGCAGAATCTTTAGATTCCCTCTCAGTTAATGAATTCTAAGATTCTGCTTTGAACTGCTAAGTGTCTGAATGTAGTTCTCAAAAGGCCAACATGCTATCCTGACAATCAGCTTAATTCGAACACCAAGGAAACTGTCTACTCAAGTTTGAGTTTATATTTATTTTCTTCTTCCTATTCCTCATGTACCTAACTTAAGCTTTTGAAATGTGTGCAGCTATATAATCTGTACCAAGAGTGTTGGTCAACCATATACTATTCCTCTTCTTGTTCAATAGATAGGTATGGAGAGAGAGAGAAAGAGAGAGAGAGAGAGAGAGGGAAATGGAGAGATAACAGATGGCGATAGATAGATAGATAGATAGATAGATAGATAGATAGATAGATAGATAGATAGATAGATAGATAGATAGATAGTAGACAGCACATAGATAATCAAAAGACATATCAGTAGATATAAGTGAGAGATAGGCTTCTATGGAAAAGTCATCAGAGTTCAATGATGAAAATTTCCCTCTGCCCTTACATTTTTTTTGTAAACAATTGTATAAAACCCAGAACTTCCAGTCCTTCCAGCCATATGAAGACCTTTTCTGAACCACTGTGTTCTTCCATGAAGCACAACTTCCTGAACAACAGTTTTAGAGGAGACTTACTAAATCACATATCTTATTCTTGTTTTCATTTTCCTTGTTCAAATTTAAACTAATTTTCTAGCTGAAAATTCTTTGGACACATTAACATTAGTCTTTTCAATAGAGCAACCAAATATAGACCATAGAATTTTATAAGCATAATCATTCATCATTTATTGAAAGGCACTCAAGCTGAGAAATTCATCCTAAGGCAATTTTATCATTGGGCAAGGATCCTAGAGTGCAGTTACACAATCAGACATGATACAGGTCAGTGACTCAACTTGACCACTTGGTACAATTAAGAAAGCAGTAAATGTGAAATAGATGAGGCTGTATCAGCCTAATATAACATACTTATTATTGCCATTATTATTATTATTTAACCATTTCATACATGAATTTAGTATATTTGGTTCATTTTCAAACCATTTCTCTTTCTCATCCCTCTGTCATTCCTAGTGATCTTTTTATTCTTTTTAACAACTTCCTCCAAGCTTCATGTCATTTTTTTGATACTCAATGTGTCCAGTTAGTACTGCCCATATGTTGGGGGTGGGGGTAGTATCCACTGGAGCACAGGAAGCCTATCACTGACCAGAGCCTTAAAGA
The DNA here is from genome assembly GCA_036184795.1 of Tokudaia tokunoshimensis. Classification (NCBI taxonomy): domain Eukaryota; kingdom Metazoa; phylum Chordata; class Mammalia; order Rodentia; family Muridae; genus Tokudaia; species Tokudaia tokunoshimensis. The sequence continues at coordinate 32,716,128 of BTHU01000012.1, read as the reverse complement.
AAAAGTATTCTCTTTTTCCCAGCCACTAACAATTGCCAATAGTTCCACAATAAGGGGTTGGGCCTGGAGATCATTATTCCATCCATGTCATGACTTCAGCTGGTTTGATTTTGACAGGTAACCACAGCTACTGGGAGTTTATGAAAGAGGTAGCTACATCATATCCAAATGATGGCATTACACAGTACTCCCCCACATCCTTTAGCTTTTACATTCTTTCCTCCTTTTCTGTGATGTTTCCTGATCCTTAGTAATGGTGAGGTAAATATAGATGTCCTCTTTAGGGATAAGCATTAAGTCCTTTTTTTGTTTTTGTTTTGTTTTGTTTTGTTTTGTTTGTTTTTCAAGACAGGGTTTCTCTGAGTAGCCCTGGCTGTCCTGGAACTCACTCTGTAGACAAGGCTGGCCTCGAACTCAGAAATACACCTGCTTCTGCCTCCAAAGTGCTGGCATTAAAGACATGCACCACCACTGCCCGTCTTATTCTTAGCACTTCGACCAGTCATACATCTCTCCATTGACAGCTACCCATTGGAGAAAAAAGTCTCTCTAAGGCCAAGAGCATCCAAGTCTGAGTATAAGCAGAATATTTAGAAGACAATTTGACAACATGACTGTTTAGCATTTGGTTTATTGAGATAGGATTTCATGTAGCCTAGCTTGACCAAATTTGCCTCTGGAGCCAAGGACAACATTATACTACTCCTCCTCCTCCATCTACTTCCCATGTAGTTAGGAGGTGCAAGCATGCACACCATGCCTGGGTTGTACATGATGTTTTGAGCTCCATTATCACATTAGATGGCTGTAATGTCACTAGACCATTGGAAAATTTCAACTACATTAAAATCATTTGGGACTATCATTGGTGCCCAAAATATGATTATATCATGCACAACTGTCTTCATTAAGGGATTCCCTAAGCAGAACAAGGAGCTGTCCTTCCTGGGATCGCATGGCAGTCCCACGAGAGTGTCCGGGTGTCCTCATGTGTTTACTTTCCCTGAATCCTTTCTGTTCCCCTATTGCAACAGCTGATCTTTGGTTTGGTCGTGGAAAAGGAAAGACCCTTAATGCTCTACTGTTTCACTCAATGAATCCATAAACATTTAAAGAATGGGCTAAAAATGAAACAGCTCGATTTGGTCAACTAAAGGAATAAAGGATACTTGGAGGAGATTCCACGGCTTCTGCTGTCACCTTCCAGACTGAGAGGGGAGAAAAAGAACTGAGCCCTAAAGCCATGAGAAAACAAACAACTGCCATCTATCATTAGCTTAAATGGGACCACCTATGTTTGGGTACTCTGGAGGTTCCATCCCTATAGGCATTCTAGAAAATAATAAAAAACACTTGACACCTGGATTGAAAACACTTGCCAGATTCCTAAGTGCAGTTCTCGGTCTAATGTAAAACTATTTGCTTACTCTTTCAACAGCTCCAGCTTCTCAGTTTCATAACAGAGAACATTTGTTAGATTTTTCCAGAGAGCCTTTCAGGTTCTCTGTTCAAATATAAGTTAATGAAGTAGCCTATAGGAGACTTCATAGGAGGATTTAACACTCTTCTGTTAGCAGAGTCCTCTGTGTTATGAGAATGCATTTGTCATTTCCTCTTGTAACTTCAATTAATTACCTTGCATATTGTGTATCTCTCCCATGTTGAATCATTGGCTTGCGCAGGATATAAGCACTTTATCTCATTCTATCTTCTCATGCATAGCATGGTTTCTGCACATACTTCACACTTTTTACCCATCAAGAAAAAAAAAAGGAGGAAAACAATTTTTACTTTGTGTATATGTGGTAATTATAGAGCACTATAATCTTGCATTTATCTTTTTTCCACTTAGCATATCATAAGCAATTTTCAGTGTTTCAACATTGCATTCATATTTTTATTTCATTGAGATAACATTCTGTAATTTACCACCCACTTCCCTAATGGGGAATGGTTATAGTTTAGCACTTTTATGATTTATCAACTCAAGTTGAAATAAACATATCCATGTCTATCACTTTTCCTCCTTGGATTATTTCCTTAAGCTACCTTCTCCAGAGCCTGGTGAGATGACCCCGTAGGTAAAGTGCTGTATAAGGATGATGACCTGAGTTCAAATCCCCAGCTGTCACACAAAAGCACCACATGTTTATAGCTTCAGTGCACAGATGGTGGGGTGGGAAGAAACCGGTAGATGCCTAGTCAGATCATCAAGCTCGAGGTTCAGTGAGAGACTCAATCTCAAGAACAAGGAAGAGAATGATACACGAAGATGCCCAAAGTCAAGTTCTGGCCTCCATGTACATGCACGCAGACAAACATACCTACACATATATGCATACACATGTACGTACAACTCTAACTCTCTCTCTCCCCACCAGTCCCACCTTGGATCAAATGAACTTGATGCTTTATGATTTCTAGCAATTTCTAGGGAACAACATACAATTTAACCACATTTCTCTGTAGGAGAAAATATTGCCAATGATATTTCATCTTTTATTTACATTCTGTTCCTGTGCTTTGCCCAGGTTATCCCCATTTCCTTTCTTTGTAGACTTCTTAGGTCCATAAAAGACATTTATATAGCATGTGTTTCTCTTCACTGTTATTTACATTTACCTGTTTTTTTAAGACTCCTGAAACATTGAAGTTTTATGTGCATATGACTCTCAGCCTTATAGTTGCTATCATTGCATGTAAGTCAGGAAAAGTCATCCTGACCTTAAGAAATAAGTCATACTTCAACCAGTTTGTTTACTATTTGTATTTACCCTTGAGATTTATCTATTCGCATTCATCTTTTCTGATGTTGGTGGTTGCGTTGATAATTTGTATGTGATTATCAACAGGCATGCAAATACAAAGCTGTGAATAGTTTCTCTAGATTTTCAGTTTCTAATAGTTTCTCTTGACTTTCCTTCATATTAAAATTTAATGCTATAGCTTCTAACATTTTATGCCAAATGTTAATGATTTTAAATATAGAACATATAGTGTGGTTAACTTACTTTTTTTTTTCATCAAATTTGCTCTCAAGGGATGATGAGGTCACATATAAAATATGTTTCCTCCCCACCCCTGCCTCGTTCAGAAAAGCTTCCTTCATCTTATATTAAGTGATTATACATAGCTGCATCTATTTCCAGCCTCTCCATCCTGTTATGCTGATCTATATGACTATTTTTGTGCCAGTAAGTCCTGCATTTATTTGAGGGGAGCTCATATTTCCTCTGCAGACACTTTGCTTCTGTAGACTGAACACTCTTTACCCTTTGAATTGCTGCTTTTGTGTTTTGTACCCAAACCCCTCCCTCTACTGAAGACTGGAAGTCACCCATAGGGAGATAAGGGTCTGAGTCTCTGTGTGCCTTTAAAGCTATTTCACATGGAGAAACAGGATCATAGAAAGGATAGTACCTAGGCAAAAAGAGTTGTGAGTTATTACACTGAAATGGCAGCTTCTATTCTACCTGTCTTGTTTCTTGCCTCCTTTACTGAGGCAACATGTATAACAGTGTATGCTGTTACCAGACAGGTTCAGATCCAGGTCTTCAATTGTTACGTGACCTTTCACAGGTGAACTTCCTAGCCAAAGATGAAAGACATGGTGGGACCTACTTCATCAAACTGTTAGCAGGGGAACCAAAGAGATAGCTCAACTGATAGATTGCTTGTTAGACAAGCATGGGGACATGAATTTAGACCCCCAGCATCCACATGGCATGGGTCGTCTACCTATAGTCCCAGAGCTGAGGCAGCAGAAACAGGAGGATCATTGGGGCCCATGGACAAACCAGCCTAGCATCACTGCTGAGCTCCAGGTTAAGTGAAAGCCTTTCTCATGCAATAAGTCAAAGGGTGATTAAGGAAGACAACCAACTTTATCCTCTGGCTACTACATGCACATGCACTTGCACACTCATACACACTCACATATATATGTGGGTCACAATATTAACTCTACTAAATAATTTTTGTAGTAACTACTATAATAAATCACCTTCCCGGGGAGGAAAGCATTTATTAGGCTTACACTACCATATTGCTGTTCATCACTGAAGGAAGTCAGGAAAGGAACCCACACAGTGTGGAAACCTGAGGCAAGAGCTGATGCTGATGCAAAGAGGCCTTGGAGAGGTGCTGCTTTCTGGCTTGCTCCTCATGGCTTGCTCAGCCTGCATTCTTACCACCAGCCCAGGGATAGTACTATGCACAATGGGATGCCCCTCCCCCACGCACACATCAATCATAATTAAGAAAATGCCCTACAGGCTTGCCTATAGTCCTATCTTAGAGGCATTTTTGTTCATAAGAGAAATGACTCTAGTATTTGTCAAATTGACATAAAACTAAGACAGCACACCTATACATACACTAACATGAAAATATACTTATGCTACATACATGTGCTATTGAAGAAAACAATCCACGAGCACATCATATGTACTCATCACTGTAAACTGCTGTCCTTACTGCTACTTCATCAGGCATATAGATTTGGTTTCATTCTGTAGTTCAAAGTAGTTATTCATATGCACAATTTAATGTTGACTGAATATGAAGAGAGAGAATTAGTAACTTTCCCCAGAACACCAGCTAACAGTTGTGCCTTCTCAATGTGACATGAGGTCTGGCTCCTCTCTGAAGAGCACGCCACTCCACAGCATGAGCTGAGGCAGGGATAACCAAATCTCTGGATCCTGACGTGGTTACACAGGATAAAACTGACAGTTCTCAGATAAACACCTGCAAAGTTCAGAAACACTCCATGGTTGTCTTGAGGCTCCCTAATGGTTTCAACATGGAAGGACATTAGATTAATGGGAAACAAACAACGCATTTTTATCTTAATCTGCAAATTAGCTTTGTAAAAAACAAGTATTGCCCAACATTCTGTTCCAAGTGACAGTGCTATGGGCCCAGAAGCATTTGTCATCCCCACGGGGTACCAAAAGAAGCAGCATCTCATCTCCTTCAACACCTGTTACCTGTGCTCTCAGAAGGCCCAAGGCTGGGAAGGAGGGTGCCATATTAGCAGCCTGCGCACAGGACTGCCAACTCAAACACAACCGGAAGGTCTAATTTTAGTCTTCCTAGCCTTGGCATTGTCCCTTTCAGCCAAGATATTTCTCATGTACCATAATGAAGTGCTTTGTTCCAGCCTTGCTGGATACTTCACAAAGGCTCATCAAGGACAAGGTGAGCCTAAGTCAGAACTGGCCACACATCAAAGAGGGTCAGCAGCCCTCTTAAAACCTTTGGGAAATATGACTGAAGCTCTAAGTCTCTAAGGGTGTGTCTCTCCTTCCGTGTGGCACCCCTCTCCCCCTTTTTTGACTTCCTGTTCTGTACCCTCTATTGGCTGCTCAGCAACAGGTGTCTTACTCCTTATTTCCTTTCTTTGTCCCTGTCTAAAAATGCCCATTTTTTTCTATATATCTCACATATCCTGGAAAACATAGCCAGTTAGGTGCTAGAAACAGTTGTCTCATTTATAAGCAGCATCCACAGATAATTTCTTACAATGACCTGCTCATTAGGGAAGGCAGAAGGTATATATATATATATATATATATATATATATATATATATTTGTGGACATGAGGAAGCTGAAGTTCATTGAAAACCTAGGCTTTTGTAAAAGTTGTTCAAATAAACCCTGTCAAGGTTAGGACTATGTGGTGGTTAGGGTTTTGTCAATTTGACATAGGCTAGGATCATCTACAAAGAGGGAACCTCAACTGAGGAATCACCTCCACCAGATTGGCCTGTGGGAAAGTCTGTGGGGGCATTTTCTTTATCAGTGTTTGATATAGATGTGCCCAGCCCATTGTGGACATTCTACCCCTGGCCTGGTTGTCCTAGGTGAGAAAGCAGGGTGAGCAAACCATGGGGAGCAAGACAGTAAGCAGCACCCCTCCATGGCCTCTTTCCCAGTTTCTGCCTCTGGATTTCTTCTTGAGTTCCTTGCCTGACTTCCCTTTATGACAGACTACAACATGGGATTGTCAGCCCAATAAATCTCCAACTCCTGCCTCCTCAAAGTGGTTGGCTTCAGTCATTGTTGCGTCACAGCAACAGAGAAGCAAAGTATAAGTCTAAACCATGGGCCTGGCACTTCAGAGAATGATGAGCCCCTCAAAGCTGTAGAATAATAAAAGATCAACCTACAAAGTTTGGAGGAGCTCTAGAAAAATATCTCCTTAGAACAGTGGTTCTCAACCTTCCTAATGCTGTGACCCTTTAATACCATTCCTCATGTTGTTGTGACTCTCAACCATAAAATCATTTTCATTACTGCTTCCTAACTGTAATTCTGCTACTGTTATGAATCATAATGTAAATATCTGATATGCAGGATATCTGATATGCAACCCCTGTGAAAATGTCATTCGGCCTCCACAAGGGTCACAACCCACAGGTTGAGAACAGCTGCCTTAGATTTTCTACAGGTTTTGAAGCCAAAAGTTGCAGGCTGGGTTCCCCCAATGGTAGGCTTCACTTTCAGGTAAATCCTCATTTTGTGTTTCCTGGAACAAGGACAGATGATGTTGTCCTGGAGAAGTTAATGGTTTTCAGGAGCTTGTAGGTTCTTTCATTTGTCCTGCAGATAGATGCTTTCAGCACTTTAATGGGAAACCCTAAACCTGGCCTTAGGCATCCAGATGTTATCTGTCCCTCCCTTTGAATTTCCTATTTTAGAATTCCAATTGTTAAACAGTATCCAGTGGTGCTTCAGCCTCTACTATGGTATTCATAATCTCATCCTTCACTTATGTTTAGCAAACGCAAAAGTTTAAGCATGGTACCAGCCTGACAGCATTGTTAGTCCAAGATGACTAAAACAAAGCCTCTAAGAGGTGAGTCCCTGGCAGTCCCTGGCCTAGTCAAGTAGACCCTTCCTCTGACATTATTTCTCCCTTTCCCAGCTTCTTTGCAGCATTGAGAAACTTTCCTGGGTTCTCTTAAGTACTGTATTCACTTCACTCAACTAACTGATGGTGTCAGAACATAGGGTCTCTGGCTGCCAATGAAACCTGAAATGATGTTGTGAATTGTTTTTTCTTTTTTAAAAAAATAACCAGTACTGAGGAAAAGCAACAGTACAGTTTTCAGCCCAAGACTGCAAAAACTGCTGTTTGTCTGGTGAAATAGAGATTGTATCCTGTTTCTTTTCAGACTATTAGTGTTTTTTGCACCCAGAGAGATGCAGGAGTCAGTGAAATGCCAGAATTGTATGGCCAACAGTTACAACCACTGTTAAGATTTTAATATAAATTAAAATGTGGCCAAACTTCCTGTGTATTTAAACTAGGCAAGTGTGTATGTAAAGGAAAGCAAGGTGATACTATGCGTGCCACTTTGTGACCTGTTTTCCCAGCTTACTAGGTTGTTGTGATGTCTTCTCTCCTCTGGTTTTTCTTTCAGGGACATCAGGCACACACTTGTGTTCATCTCAGCTCTGCATAAACTCGAGGTGACAAGTTCAAAGCGAGTTTGGGCTGCATAACACCCTGTCTCAAAACAAATAAATGAGGGGGAGGGACTAATTGATTTCAGCATCACATTTCTTCCCACTAAAAACATTTTACTTACAGAAAGCTTTCTTAATATGAGAATTTGAAAATTATCTGTACTAAAGATCCAGACAGCCAATCATGCTGGTTTATGCCTGTAACCCCAGCACTTAGAGATGAGAAGCAGAAGGATCACCCACAAGTTCAAGGGCAACTGAGCCTACAGAGTGCAGGGCTCATAGTTAAACAGATGGCTCAGATGTAAAAGTATTTATTACCAAACTTGACAACCTACGTTCAATCCCAAGAAATCACATATTAGAAAGATCAAAAAGGAAAGATCCAACATCCTTGAGAGTATACACACACACACACACACACACACACACACACACACAGTAAAAGAAAACTAAAACAAACAAATGACTCCATTATATGAATTAATGTACATTTTTAGAACTGCTATAGTGATAACATCTCAAAAGCATGGTAAGTATAAACATCTCTCAAAAGGAAATAAATATACAGTGGCTTGAGATTTGGAACATGAGGGGGGTTGAGACACAGCTACTGTGTAGGCATGTGAACATGTCACTGGCCCTTCCCATAGGACCAAGGCTCACCTAGAAAACAATGAGAGGATAGCAACCACGGTGCTCAGGGCCCAACACCATATCAAGGATGTGCTGGTGACAGGGGACAGTCTTGGCTTACTCCTCTCTCAGTAGCTCCCTGCTGCTCTGAGATAAGGGCCATGGTCCTTCCCCACTGGGTCTTGGCAGCACAGCCCAGAACACAATCTGTTGGACAGAAGGCTGTGATTATTAATGAAAGCGTTTCCTCTGTTACCTCATAGAACCAAGTGAGGCCCTGACAATGCCAAAGACAGCCCATTTCCTTTCATAGAAGCCATTCCTCAGAAATACATAGAATGGTTGGATGCACAGGAAAATGAAAATAAGGTGCAGGTTGCAGAAAAGTGGGTGGCTGTTTGGGTCAGACCCAGAGGAAAGGTCACCAGCTATTAATCAACTTGCACAATCAACCCTCACGTCTGTTCAGTGGCTAAGTCAGAAGCTGGGTAGAAATCTCATTCGCTCAACAGTTGATGCTTAGTCTGGGATGTGGGATCCTCGAGTGACTTTTCATATATCAGTGGCCCTGAGGCTTTGGAGGGATGACCTACTCCTGACTCCAGGCCCAATCTTATATAAAATATTTTTATTTGAAAGAAGCCAGATATATTAGTTATATCTATGTCACTGTCTTGGTTTCATCTGTATTTTTGTTATATATATATATATATATATATATATATATATATATATATATCCTGACAAAAAGTTATTTGACTTGTAATCCAGGTTACAGTCCATTGTTTTAGGGAAGTCAAGGCAGGAACATAAAGTTTCACACCTACAAACAAGATCAGAGAGAGAATAAACATGTCTATCCTTGTTTACTTGTTTGTTTTCAGGTAACTTTCTCCTCTCATAGTGTTCAGAAGTCTGCCTAGGGAATAGCACTGCCCACAATACTCAAGTCTTCCCACATCACTTAGCAATCAAGACAACTCCCTCCACCAAAACACACACACACACACACACACACACACACACACACACACACACACACGCATACACACACACACACACATGCACGCATGCACGCATGCACACACACATTCCCACAGGCTAACATGATCTAGAAATTTCTTCATTGATATTTTCTTCCCAGGCAATTATAGGTTAGAGCAAAATGGCAACTTAAAACTAACCAGAACATTTACTATGACAGAAAACATGACAGAAGCAACTTAAAGGAGGAAGGCTATATTTTGACTCACAGGTCAGAGAGTGTGACTAGCCCATTGTAGTAAGGAAGTCATGATGACTGGAGTGAGTAAGTAGGTCCATGGTGACAGGCGTCTATGGTTTGGCTCAGAACTATATCACCCTCAATACTTGCTCCCAGCAATCTGCTTCTGCTAACCAGGCCATATTTCCCAAGAACCCATCACCTCACAAAATAACACCACTGGCAGGAGAGTAAATACTTAAACACATAAGCCTACAAGGTATTTTTCCTTCAAACCGTGATGCAGAGTCAAGAGAGACACCTTAGAATTCCTCTGCCCTAAAACTTGTGTACTTCCGCTCATGCAAACCTGGTGAGGCCATCTAGAGTGATTCCTGAAAGTTTCTTCTCTCACACAAAATCTGGAAACATTCAATTCTCTATATTCTAGATCAGCCTGGTTGCCATGACTGTGGTGGGGTTAATAATAGGTATTGTGCTTGAGCACCTGCTACTTGGAAGGTGTTTTTGGAAAGAACTGAACATGTCATCTTGCCAGCCCATAACATCCCCACAAGGAAATATCATTTCTTCTTGAAAATAAGGGTTCCCAGACCCCATTGACTGAAGCCTCATAAAAAGGCGCCTACTTGTATTTATCAGAAGCTTGATTCTAACCAGAGCTTGTGTCCAGCACATACTTCCTGCCTCCTTGTACTCAGTCCAGTTGAATATAAGGGAGACATTGAGCCCTGATAGAAAGGAAGAAAAATTAATGAGAAGAAACTTTTCCACAGTTATAGACAAGTACAGAGGAATCAATATGGCTTTGGTCTGAGTTATATTTCGCAGATCATTAAGAAATGCTCAGTGTCTTTAAAACATCGGAAGAAGATGGCACTGTAGTAGCTGTCTGTCATTACAAACCTTTGAAGAGACCTCATGAACTCTCTTGGGACATCTAGTAACTCCACTGGCAGCTCCCAGCCTGGAGTCAGAAAAAGGTCATCCCTCCAAAGCCCACTTCAGGATTTCAGTCTGTATCCTACATCTGGAGAGCTCAGATAGGAAACTAGGTAAAGAATGGGTAGGACAGGCCTAGTCAGGGAGGTTTCCCTTCATATCCTGGACTCTTGTACAGACTCTTTCCAAGTCTGTAGGGGCCTGCAGTTCACCTCCATGCCCCAGATCAAAGGCATGGGCACAGCAGCACTGTTCAAGCCTCTTGCTGAGGGTACCACTGGGCTCTGTTACTAACTCCTTATGTTTTCTGGCATAAGTGCCCTGACCTCCCTAGGTCTCCAGCTAGAAAACAAAGCTGTAGGATGATTGATCCCTGGGGTCCACTTTCACTCTCACCTTCATGTATTCATTACACTTTCCTGAACAGATCTCTTGTCGCTTGCCCTAACAGCCCCACTGTTGCTGCCATAAAAGTATTTTTTCCTCATTTATTATAGATCAAATATGTACTTTTGCTTTTTATCTTGAGTCCCTGAGGATGGAGCCTTGAGTCCCACTGCCTATTTCAAGCTTGTGGGCCAGAACCTCAGCTGTAATCCCACAAGGTTTCGGGTTTGAGTCAATGGCATCAGAGAATACTGTGAGAAAGGACTTCTCTTCCCGGAAGCTGCTTTGGTTCCCAGACATCACTGAAATGCCAGCCTGCCATCAACACCCTCGCTGTCCCCTGAGACATGCTGCTTATGAGGACTTGGCTCTTGGAGGAAGGGGGAAAATGGAATAGAAATTACCAAGATCACAAGTCATTGCCTTTATTCAAAAGGAAACCACTATACAATATTCTGGGACACTATAGACCCTTAGTCCTCATCCCTCTCAACATCCTTTAGAAAGTAGCAACCCACAATCATGTTTACAGGACCCTAGCAGAGTGGCAACATGGGCCGTTTGAACCTCTTTGCACAGAGATAAACATGCTTGGCTATTATAGCCTTTGAGCCTTTGGCTTAGGGACAGCATACTGCAAGGGTCAGGGGTGGGACACCAGCTGGCTCAGTATCCCAGGCTTCTCACCACAGTTCAGCCCCCAGCTGCCTCTGTGATCTAAGAGAATCTCTCACTTTCCCAAGTGTCAAATCCTCTAGTCTAAAACCAGAAGGCTTGAACCAGAAGCTTGTAGAGGCAGCTTTCTCAGGCTTCGGTCTTCCCTAAGTGTATGATGTACGCCAATCCCTAGTATAAGAATCTATAACCTATATCAGAGATACCAGGAGGGAGAGGGAGGATTCAGAGAGAGCTTGGGTTCCCTGTGTCCTGCTCTGATTGCTCTCATCCCTCTGTGACATGCAGTGGTAGGACACAGTTGACTAATGGTGGTACTTATCTGGTTTGCAAGTTGCTGGCTTCTAAGGAGAAAGGGTCCTACAAGGGTAGCAGGGGTGATGTGTGAGTTTGCACAGGCATAGAGGAGTTTTTACCTGGGGATTAGCCACAGATAAAGTTGACTGACTGGTGGGATTCTATCTCTTTGTCTGTCCTCTGTCACTACACCTTACTGTTACAACCATCATTTGACCATGCTTTGTATTTAAGGGATGTGTGAGCCTTTCAAGGGTGAAATTCATTTTTCCCATTCATATCCAGCCATACCCAAAGTAGACCTTTTCTCGCAGAATTTGCTCAGGAATTCCTGCCCAACTGAGTCACTCTGGGAGGGTTTCTGTCTGCTTCTATTTGTAAGGCCTCCCATCATTATAGCCAGAAAACCTATATTAAGTATAAAAAGAAAGAAGGGCTGAAAGCTACATGTAGTGTCATGGAGAAAGCAGGAATGAACAGAACCTTGCATGAGCATTGAGGTATAGACAGGTGACAGGGAACAAAGGGCCATAGCACCAAGCCACTGACACATGAGTAAGACCAGCTTCCTCCGGTTATCTCTGTGCACAGACAAGAAGCCAAGAGCTGGAGCTAAGAGCTAATTTGTCTGAGGCTGAGCTGGTAATTCAACACTAGAACCAGCCTGGCTCCCATCCAAGCTCTCTTCCACCCTACTGCGCATTGTGTGCGTTCCAGAGGTTTGAGGCCTGGGTCCCAAAGCCTTTCTTTCTGCTAGGCTGGGCTAGTGTCCAAGCCTGTTTTCCATTGTACTTATGCTGCTGTGTGTCTGCACATGTGGCTGGGCTGCTCCATCTCAGCCACCCAGGCTTTATAGATGAATCTTATTAAGATCCAAACAGGCTGATTGCCAGATTACCTGAGAGGAGATGGCTATGTGGCTCTGAGTGCCTATTGCAACTCAGCAGACTCTGGGATGTACTGGGAAGCTGCATATACCACACACACATACACACACACACACACACACACACACACACACACACAAACACACACACACACACTTATCCTGTAGGAGCTGTGGGTATGGGAGAAGGCTTTCTCTCCTACAGGAGCTCCCTAGCTGTTCCCAGTGACCTATTCTACTCATTATTCTCTAGAATCTGCTACTGGACAGGGTAGGATATGAACAAACCTTATGGCAGGACCACCAGTTGAGATCGTTGAAACCTCCAGGCAGGAGAAAACAATGGCCTATATCATTAAGCCAAGTGGTATGAGAGTTCTATGATCATGCCTTACTAACCCTTCTTATGGTGATTAAGCTAGGGCAAATCACCTTGTCTCTCTGGTCTTTGAAGTATTAGCAATAACATGGAAGTTTTGATAATCTCCTTCTGACAGCATTGGTAGATGGTTTCTGCTACCCAAAAGCCTTTAGCACGACAAGATAGTATACAAGCCCCCATCTATTCTTAGTGCCATTTGCAACTAACTAAGTGGTCTGGGCCTTTCTGTCACAGATTCCATCCTCGCTGAGTTCTTCTGCCCATCATGGACCTCAATTTGCTCCTTTTATATAGTCTTGAGCTTCTGTCTTCTGCATTACCAAGAAGTTCATTTGGTCTTGGGTGGGGCTGCATTTTCCCTTATTTCCTGGAATACCAGTTTAAAAATAAAACATGGTCACTGTCCCCTCCCTTCTTGGGTAATAAAAATGCTCAAGTGCTGATGGATTCTCGGGTAGAAATACAGAGTGGACAAGTGCTGACAAAAGCCAGTCTGAAATCTGTGATTCATAGTTAGGAAATGTGTGCAGCCAACCAGACAGTGGTGGAGCTAGGAGCATCAAAGATCACTAGACCCAACTTGTTCCCTTTTTAAGTGGAGAAACTGAGTATGAGGGAAGATGGATTCTCCAAAGATCACAGAATAAGCTGGTGACATGCCTCTCTTCCCTGCACGTCATGGGAATATTATAAATCTTGCCAACAGTTTTACCCTTTCTGCCATTCTGATTCCATAATAAGAAAGATTACTTGACTCATATCACTGTAGACAAGAATGAAAGGCCTATGAATGGAAGTGTCCACGACCATTGATTTAAAAACATTGCTACATACCATCTTTATGTCAGCCACCAAGGATCCTGAGGTGAAAGACATAGACTGTGCCTTTATGGTATTCAAAAGTAAAGGATGAGGGAAGACAGGTGATCTGTCTTTAGCAGGGCAGGCTATTTTCCACACAGTTAAGCAAAACATTCCTGCCATCTGTGAACTGTATCTCAGACTTATGAGTCCATCAACTCTCTCATATAGAGATAATGAGACTGATTTTCCTGAGAAAATGCATATCAAATATGTGTGTCCTCATTACTACTCATTCCCTCAAAATGTGTTTGTGGAGCATCTAATAGAAATTACCAAGGATGCAAAGACAGTCACACACACACACACACCCCGCAACCCACACACATATACCTGACATGACTCTCTCTATCTCTGTGTCTCTCTCTCTTTCTCTGTCTCTATCTCTCTCAAAAGAAAGAAGGGAGGGGGGAAGGGGGAAGAAAAAAACTTTTAAAAGAAAAAAAAATCTGGTAGGAAAACAAAGATCATGGAAACTTTACCAAGAAGGGAGTGCCCTAGGATGAATGGTCCCTCCGCCGTGAAGGTCTCGCAGAAGCGGTAAGACGTGAGCTGAAGTCAATTAAAAGAAAAGGAAGGAAATGAACAAGACGACAAAGCAGAGCATTAGCCTAAAGAACCTGCAAATCTGTGCAACTCTGAGCTACCCTGTGCTAGCTCTGAAACCTGTAATCACCCAATATTGTAACCATATGGAGGCGAAAGACAGACTGGGAGGAAGCGAAGCTTGGCAAGCAGCAGAGCATGTGCTTTGCCGGGGAGATGGGCTGTGTGCTGGAGACAGGGGGGCAGTGCTGAAGTTTGAGATCCAGGTAAGGTTTGTGGCTTGATTCATGCCGCTGTGCACTGCAGGAGGTTAGAATAGAATGGGGAGGGGGTGATGGTAAGGAAGTGATAGAGCCTGGTGAGGCCTGGGCTGATGGGGCTGGGGGGTGGATAATGGCGCAATCACGGGTGCAGGCCATAACAAGACTTTGTGCATGATCCACCCACTCCGGGCACACCTGAGCAATAGCTTTGACCGTGACTGTAACCAAAAGGCATGAAGGTATGCACTTGGTTCTCCAGAATCATGACTCAGAGCCCTAACAATGCCCCTTGTATGTGAGAGAGACATTCATCCTTTCCCAGCTAATAGGAACAGCTAAAAGCATCACAAATGATCCACAGAGAATCCACATTCTCTTAAACTGATATGCTGTTGAATATCTAAAGGCATTTGGGGTGTAGTTTTTTTTTTTCATAACTTTTAACCTATTTCTAACAATTAATCAATGCATATCTACAGTTTGTGATTTTGATAAATCTTTCCCTAACATGTCAACCAACCCAGCAACATGACCCATCTCTCTTTTTTCCCTTTTTGAAAGTGATTTAGATCTCTCTATCTCTCTGACCCTCCCACTTTTGCTCCTCCTCTTCTGTTCCTGGAGGCACCGCCATCCCTTCTGTATCTTTGCTAATGCAGTCTAACTTTTAACTCCAGTTTCCAACACCAGCTCTGCATTTCCCTAGGTGTATGACTCTGCAGAAGTTACCCCAGTGTTCTGAGTCTCTGGGAGTTGTTCTCATCCTTGTTGAAGTGTGTGGAGTGCTCCAATGTAGGGCCTTCTCCAAGCCAACATTTTATCCTCAGTAGTTATTATTGTGAGGTGGGATTCTAATCGGGAATGATGGTTGGTGCTTCTCTACCAAAAAGAACAAAATAATGAACGGAAAACTCTGGTGCTCCGTCTTTTGATTATGAGGCTAACAGTGAATTACAGTTTTCTTACCCAGATTAATTAAATCTCACACCTGAGTACCCACTTGATTTCCACATCCAGCTGTGGAGTCCCACAGTAACTAATAATTAAGAGACGCTCGCTAATAGGAGACTTAAAAGTGAAATTCAGAGTAAACGTAAGTAAAGAGGCTCTATGATGGAGGGTAGAGTTGCTGATCCCGGAGCCCCTTTATCAAATATAGCTGCTTAGAAAATAGCCGCCCATTCTTAAGTATCCTGTTTACTGTGCCATGCTGCTGGGGCAGTGCCAAGGTGAAAGACCCGCTCAATGCCAGGGCAGGCCCCTGATGAAGGCTCAGCAATCTGCTTCAGGACAAGATTAAAATAATTACAACAGTCAACTATGAGATGACATTTTCCCCTCAGGGCTGTTGCAAGTATAGACCTGCTCAGAGTGCATAGAATAACTCGTCCATTTGAGTACATTCTTGAAAACCTAAAATTACGTTGTTCACTAGATCCTAAAGATCTGCTACTTTTTTTCTTCTGATGTAACTTCATTTTTTTCATGAATTTTTTCAGTCACATTGTAGCTTATTGGCCATGTTTTAATTATTTTATTATTGTAAAACAGCATTTAAAGGGATCTGTAAAGACTCATGATCTAGCAAAAAAATACAACTATTTTAACTTCAAGTTCTTCTTAATCTTTGTCTAGCTGTTTATTTCTTGATTGGCCATCACAATAAAGCTGGAATTTTATTTATATCTGCCGATTTATTTTATGGAGAACTTGAGAGAGGACAGTAATTAATATTGCTGTAACTAGCACACCTAGTTAATTACAAATCAAGGTGACAATCCACAGATTCTGAACCTGACCTGTCCTTCTACTCTGTGTTCTACTCTTGAATATGCAAACATACAACTCATATAGGAGATATAACTTTATGCACTGTTATTTTAACTTTGAATGATTAAAAATGACAGGATGAAGTTTAGCCAAAAGAAATTCACTAACCAATCTATTGAAAAAGTCATCGCTGAAGATAATCTTGTAGGAAATGTCTAGAGATGAGATGAGTTAGAATTAATGAGACTAATCAAAATGGGCCATTATTATTCTGCTCCCCCCCCCCAAAAAAACCCTCCAGGTCTTTGGAATTCATCCAACTGAGACATCTATGATAGATGGTCGGGATTTCCAAATCCCTTCTTAAACATTTGGTTACAAGATCCTCCCATAGTTCTTGTTCATTTATCCCCCAATATCCCTGCAAAACCTATGTAGAATTAGGTGTGTAGGTATCTAGTATTAATGAACTGTAATTCACAGGAGTAGCCAACAAGCTCCCATATACTTAACATGAACAATAGCTGTCTGGTTTCCATAAAGAGTCAATGCCATGTGATGGTTCACAGGTGACATAATGACAGAGAGGATGAGCTACTCAGACCTGTGGATTGTCCAAAGGGGTTTTCCTGTTCCTGGCTATGCTAGAACTAAGGGAAAGGATGCAGATGTGGAGAGACTGTGATCAGACAGGCAGAAGTGAGTCCTGACCAAACAACCCGGTGCTAACTTCTTCAATGTGGCTTTCTGCAGGCAAAATGGGGAAACAGAATAGCAAACTGGCCCCAGAAGTCATGGAGGACCTGGTGAAGAGCACCGAGTTCAATGAGCACGAGCTCAAGCAGTGGTACAAGGGCTTCCTCAAGGACTGTCCAAGCGGAAGGCTGAACCTCGAGGAGTTCCAGCAGCTCTATGTGAAGGTACGGGATTCCAGCTGTTTCTTATTCCAAATGAGCTCTAGCTGGTTACTGACAACTCTGGTGGCTTTCTGTTCTAATGATTAAAAGGCTATTTTGATGCAAAGGGGCATGCATGCATGCATGCGTGTGTTAGCATGTGTGTGCATATGTGTTTCTAAATATAAGTGGACCAAACTCTGGACAAGAAAAAATAATTGCTAAAATACTAAATATGGCTTTAGCTGGTGAGAGTACCTGCTGAAAGAGCCATAAAAATCTCAGAAATAGTGTCTTCCGGTCACATTTGCATAGAGAAATATGTGAAGTACACATATTTTTTTCTCTCTCTCCATTAAAGAGAATGTACTTGTGTGCAACCTTTCACCAAGAAAGGTTCTCCTGTCTCCAGATAAGGACTTAGAGTCCTGACACAGCTCGTTTAAAAGTAGAGGGTGTGCAAGTATTGAATCATCAACGTCTACCACATGGATTCCGCATTTTATTTAATTTTAATTTATTTACATTTCAAGTGTTATCCACTTACCCAGTTTTCCCCTCTCCTGGAAACCCCCTCTCCTATTCCCCCTCTCCCTGTTTCTATGAGGGTGTTCCTCCAGCCACCCACCCACTCCCACCTCCCCGCCCTCGATTCCCCTACACTTGGAAGCTAATCTTTTCCTGGATATTGGCGATCAGCAAAGTATAATTTCTGCTGCAGCAGCATCATTCTAGTTTGCCTGAGTTTGTGAATTACTGTGATTCTGGCATAATCTAGGGCATTCCATCTTGTGGACACTTACATAATGTTACACTGGCGGAAGAGATGCATTTTTTTTGTTTTAACCTTTTCTGACTGAAATACCAAGTAGAAAATGTCGTTTTTTATTATTTTATTATAACAAATGTCAGGGAAAGCTATGTGAACTATCTAGGTGCGTGTCCATGTGTGGGAGGTTTGTGTAGAGCTTTGAGGAACTTTAGCTCTGAGGCTGGACATTTACCAAAGTCTCTGATCCAGCACTTACACTCTTACACGTATTCAAGAAGGGGCATGCTCAAAGCTGCTCTGTACACAACAAAACTGGAAATCACCATAGGAACATGGGAAATGAACTGTGACATATTTATACAATGGAATGTACAACCATCAAGATAGCTGAACTCCAGCAATGCTAAGACACACGTACAGAAGTAAGTTCAGGGATTAGACCGAAATAAAATTAAAATGAGCTTTGTAAGTGGAGGGGGGATAGAAAATGGAAAGTGAAGGAGTATGGAATGAAGAGAGGTAGAAGCAAAGGAAGAGATAGGGATATGGCTGTGTGGTAAGGTACAGATCGTGCCAAAGTTTCAGCCATATTTTAGAATGATGAGTATGGGGTTGTTTATTGAATTAAAAGTGTATCAGCTGCAAAACTCAATTAATAAACAGATGTTGCATGGACTACTGATGACTGCCAGGCATTCCAAGTGATGGCTGATCAATTGTGTGCATGTAAGAACCCTAAGATTGTATAAAATACCATATCATCAAGTTTATGTAGAAAGGAACATATATTGTGCAATGCATTTTATAAGATCACTATGAGAAGTCTATGAGACAGCTTAGGTAGTGAAGACACTTTCCACAAACTTGGCTACCTAAGGTTGATTCCCCAGAAACTGCATGATGAAATGTTGGGAAGGGAACCAAGCGACACAAGCCAACCTCTTACCTCCACATATGTGCTGTGGCATGCACACACATATACACACACAAAGCAGGGGTAACTTTTTCTATTGCTATGATAAGCACTCTGGCTAAAGGATTTATATGGCTTATACTTCCAAGTCACAATTTCATTGAGGGAAGTCAGGGCAGAAACTGAAGCTGAAACCATGGAGGAACACTGCTTA
Source organism: Tokudaia tokunoshimensis (assembly GCA_036184795.1). Taxonomy (NCBI): domain Eukaryota; kingdom Metazoa; phylum Chordata; class Mammalia; order Rodentia; family Muridae; genus Tokudaia; species Tokudaia tokunoshimensis. Next base: position 32,696,986 of record BTHU01000012.1, on the reverse strand, counting down.
TATGTTTGCTCCTTCTCACTCATGCTCAACTAACTTTCTTATATAATCTAGGACTACTGGCCAGGAGTAGTAACACCCACAGTGAGCTAGGCCCTTCTACATCAATCAACAATCAAAACAATTCCCTACAGATATGGACACAGGCCAATCTGATCTGGGCAAACCCTCCATTGGAATTCCCTCTTCCCAGGTGAATCTTGGTGATATCAAGTTAGCAATAAAAAACAGAAAATAAACACACACATAAATATGTGTGTTTATTTACATATGTATCTGTATATATGTGTATACAATTTATATATATATATATATATATATATATATATATATAATACACACACAAATTTAAGATCCCTATAGCATTCCTAAAAAGATCTAAGTAACTAATCATTAGCATTTTATGTAGAAATTCAGGAGACATATCCACTATATAATTGGTATAAATTAATTCTGAGCAGAAGTAGAACAGATTACTTCCTAGGTCATCTGGTGAGTCCCCTCCACTTTCAGACTCATGTTTTACCATTTCCTCATCTGGCATTAACCTGTGCTTGGAAACTTTTTACTGTCAGCATGAAGAAAAGCAGAGACAAACGAGCTGTGTCAAAGGCACCTTCATATAACTGAAGGTCGTAATTGATTCAGAGAGCTCGGGTTGCTGCTACTTGTCTAAAACCAAGGGGCTTTTGTCTTTGAAGAAGTAGGAAATGCACTGTGTCATTCATAGGCTGCAAAAGTCTCAGCCTCAAGCTCAGCTGTGTAAGCATTGCACATTCCTCTGTGTTTTATGACACACAGAAGCGTGTGGACCAGGATCACCTGCCACCCCCATTCCCACTTCAACCCCCAACTCTCACCCCAATCATACCCAGTGGCTTTGCTTCAGAAAAGTGATACAAGACCGTCTAAGCTCTCAATATTCTAGGTAGCCTCTAATTCCAGCTCCTTAACAGTGAGACTTGAATATGGACTCTGTTCTTGTGTCAAATAGGCAGAAAGCAGACAAAGTCCTCTCAGAGTCATCCAAGGACAAAGATCAAAGGAGACTCACAGAAGAACTATGCCATATACGGGCCCAGAAGGCAGCTCCAATGGGTGAGGAGGGGAAAGGCTGAGGGTTATGTAAGAGGCCCAGGGGGCACTTGATGAGAAATGACTTCTTTTAAGTACTTCAGAAGAGTGCCAGTGTTCACCAAGACTAGACTCAGAATCCTGGAGAATGGGTCCTTCAAATAGTTCTTCTCTGTGTGGTCAGGAGCAGAGCCATCCTGGAACCCACTGATGGAGCAAAGGTTACTTACTACAGCTTCTGGTGGACCAAAGCTAACTGCAGCCTCTGGCAGGGCAAAGCCCACTTCAGTCTCTGATGAGACAAAGCCCACTGTGGCCTCTCATCTCTGTACAGCCTCTATTGTTGCTCAGCTGTTTGCCATTCCAGACGTCACCTCAGTTGCTCTAAAAACAACTATGATGAAGATTAATACAGAAGTTAAATAATGGGAAACACTCATCTGCTAGGCCAGGGGCTATGACCCTCACACTCACCCTCATAATGAAAGCCTTTTTGAGTTTCAAATATAAAAGAACATCTTCAGTAAGTAGACGTTTAACAATGTGAAAGCAGAGGCTTAGAAAAAATAAGGCAAATTTCTTAGCATCATGAAAGGCAAAAGCAGGATAAGTGTTAAAGATTGGGGACACTCAGTGCTGTGAGAAGTGGAGAGAGGGACTCCCTGGAACTCACTGAACACGCAGTATAGTCAAATCTGCATGCTTCAGGTTCTGTGAGAAAGAATGACTCAGAGAATAAGAGTAATTGAAATTGAAGAAGACACCTGATCTTGACCTCTAACCTACACACTCACACACACTCATATGTAGGCATATACATATGAACACAACCATACCACATACACAATACACACATATACATAAATAAACATTGCCTACCCTGCAGCGCAAACAAATGTTACACAATGGACACAGGCCAATCAGTAGGGCCTCCCAATCAGAGTCCTAAAGTACTGTGGACAGAATACACTACAGGATAAATCTCAGAGAAAGAAAGCTCACACCTCTGAGAGGGAAGGGAGTCCTTTAAGCAGTTAAAAGAAGTTGCCTGACCTTGTCTCTGGCCATCTTTATGGAGTTGTATATAAAAAGAGTACATGAAGGCATCTCACTATCCTGATGTAGTAACTTACATCCTTGCATGTGTGCCTGTGTGTGATATTGCCCTGTATCAGCAACCCACTCCCACTTGTCTACAGAAGTGAGCTTTGTGACACTGATCTACACTTGGTGCCTCCCAGTTTGACACATGTTTCATTCTTTAGAAATATAGACCATAGTCACGACATTGTAATCATCATAAGCCCTATAGTGAGCAGTGAGCCTGCCACAGAGAAGCTCTGAGAAGTATTGTTTCTGGCCACATAGCTCCTTCTTGAGAAGCCCTGTGGTGAAACCATCTTCAGACAACTTCAAGACAGTTGCCCTTGCCCTGTAGGATCCCCCGAGCTAATAGAGAAGGTACAAATAACCACTGTTCCAGAATAATTGGCATTCATGCTTGGGACAAGCATGGATAGGAGAGATGCTAATTTCAAAGCAGACTATCAACACAGGAAAGTAACTAATACAGTGAAAGGTGGGATACTTTGCTCTTAACCTTAGAAGACAAAATATTCGTTAGGTGATGGGTTTTTGAAGGACCTCCTATCAGCTGCACTCTGTCCCCTCTCTACTGGTACACTGACATCTTATTCCTTAGTACCTATGGATTTGGCGGTATTCAGGTATAGGGACTTTAAAGAGCTGATTAACTTAAAGCAAAATAAATAGAGTGAACAGAACCTACCCACTGTGGCTGGGATTTTTGTGTGGTGGTTTGAGTATGCTTGACCCAGGGAGTGTCACTATTAGGAGTTGTGGCCCTGTTGGAGGAAGAATGTCATTGTGGGTGTGGGCTTTGAGACCCTCCTCCTAGCCACGTGGCAGTCAGTCTTCCTCTTAGTGGCCATCAGATGAAGATGTAGAATTCTCAGTTTCTCCTGCATCATGCCTGATGGACCCTGCCATGATACCCCCTTAATGATAATGGACTGAACCTCTGAACCTGTAAGCCAAAACTAATTAAATGCTGTCCTTATAAAAGTTGCCTTGGTCATAGTATCTGTTCACAGCAGGAAAACCCTAACTAAGACACCTTCACTTGGGACATATGGAGAGAAGACCTTGAAAACACTATCTAGAAGTCACAAAGAGAGACCTCAGAACAAACCAGCCCTGTCCATGCCTTGTCAAGGATTTGTAGCCTTCAGAACCATATAGCACAGCATATTGCCCTTGTTTAATCTATCCAGTATTTGGTACTTCATTTTGATGGCCCTAAAAATCTAGTATGGTTCAGTTCCTTTGCTGTTTACACATGTAAAGTCTTAGTCTTCTGCGACTAATAAAAGGGCATGCTGTGAAGAGCTCTGGCTCCCTGCACACCCAGGACTTTCCATGTCTCTGGTCACAAAAGTTGTACCAAATGATGCATTATCTTCTCTGACCCCAGCACTGATGCAGCTAGACTGAAAAGAAATGTATTTTGTCAATAAGAACCAAGTACCTGAATTTCTGCCTTAAGAATTTCTACTTTTCAACAATCATTTTGATTGCCATACCAAGATTACAAAATTAAAATAGTTCTCCATTTTAATCCATTTTCAGGGAAGCTGCTACAATTTTCAAAAAGAATCAAACTGTGGAGATGAGCAAGTAGCCATCTGAGGGAGGCAGCGCCCTCTCTTGGGATCCTTAGGTCCTCATCCCTAGATTAAGTCTATTCTTAGCTTGCTTTGCCACTGTGCTGTCAAAACCAAGGAGCAATCCTAGCAGAGTGTGGGGAGTGGACAGACTCCTGAGTGAATATGTATTATTGGCATGAGCAGCCATTTCAAAGACCCTCCTCCTTCATACCCATGTGAATGGCAAGGCTCTGCCCTGATTTGAATGTAGATATTGACAATGTATGCAGAAAATATCAACCACGGCTTCCATTTTCTGGATGGCTGCAGCCTGAGCCTGTTCCCTACAGAGACTACTAAGTTTAGCTAACTCACCTCATCCTTTAGATAGATATATATATATCTGGGTTTCCGTGCCTCCATCAGAGTAAATGACCCGTCTGATCCTAGCTTTTCCGTACATGTGCCTTCCATTCCTCTACTCACCCGCCTCTTCAGTCAAGTCAGTTCCGAAGCCATAAAGCTATAGCAGCACCGTCCTGCAAAGAGCCCTAAGTAGATGTTGATACACATTTGACGTTTGACTTCGGGAGACATTTGGGTTACACAAGTAGTTGAGGATTAGTTAAAATAGTTTTGGCATGTAGAGACTAACAGATGTGCAGTTCAGTCTCAGCTGGGCTACACATGCCAATTCTCTGCCTCTCTGGATCTGTTTCCTTATTTATAGGTGAAAATAATAAACCTTGTCACCTCACTTGGAGTCCCAAAGATAAAGGAGGTGAAAGTTATTTACAACTCACCATAAATGGTGTTTGCATCATGAGTGATCTACCCTTTGTTCTCAGAGAACCAAGACTGAAGTGGGTTTTATCTCGTGTGCCAAGTTTGATGGCAGTACAGGAAAATATACAGAGGGAAACTCAGGCTTTAGGAAGGTTAATAGAGAACCAAGCATTAATCAAATGGTAATAGCTACTATATATTCCAGAATGGGGGAGTGGATCTCAGGACACAGCTCGAGCCATCACGACTTCCACCACGGATTCCCACACGCTGAGCACTGTGCCTTCCCAGAAACAAAGTCTTTCCCACAGCCAGGTGCTAAAGTGAATGTGGATTGGAGTCGTGTGTGTGTGTGTGTGTGTGTGTGTGTGTGTGTGAGAGAGAGAGAGAGAGAGAGAGAGAGAGAGAGAGAGAGAGAGAGAGAGAGAGAGAGACATATATAAGAGTCATTTTTTTTCCACTTTTATGTGTTTCAGGGGACCAAACGCAAAGTCATCAGGTTTACAGGCTAACACCTTTACTCACTAAACTATCTCAGAGGCCACTTGGTGTTTTTTAAATCTGTCCCCCACCAACCACTCATTATCCTAACCCTTACACCCTGCTCCAGAAAGGAGGCTCACTTATTCATTTCCTGTGGCTTGTCATTTCCCAGAGACAACCAAAGAGCTAAACATTTGGCTAGGCTCCAGTCCAGGTCTCCTGAGCCTCAGCTGATTTCACTGTCCCAAGTTCTCTTCTCAAAAGAGCTTTAGATGTTGGCAAGGCAAAGGATGGCAGTGCCCTGGAGTCCGATTTGATCATCACTGATTCAACAGTTTGAATTTTAAATAAAATTTATTCACATATAACAGGCGAGTGCCTGCCAAATCGTTCCATGTCCCTCCAAGTGGTCATTTCCTAAAGAGCTCCTGTAATTTGGTGTTAGGAAATGTCCTCCCAGCTCCTCCATCGATGAGCAATTTCTCTGCCTGGTTCACTCGCTCCTTCATAGACTGTTTCCTTTGTGCTGTCTGTGGAGTCAGTGCTGTGGAGATATGCCTTGTCTTCAGGGAGCTCCAATCCTGGAAGAGCTGAAAAGTAGGCTTATTTTCACTTTGCAAAATCATCTTAATTTGCAGCAAAATGTATCAGTGAGGTCCTGTACAACTTCTCTAGACCAGGCACATCCAATCTTTCAATTTTTGCTCTTACGCTTTTAAAGTCTACCTTCTGGAATACAAAGCACTCCACCCTGTAGCCTGTGGGCTGCACATGTCCTAGGATAGCTATAAATGAACTTGGCTTAGTACATTTGTAGAGAATGCCATTCATATGTCAGAAGTTTGAACAACCCTCTGGGCTAAGAGCATTGGAAAACAAGTCTACTCCTGAAAAAGCTATTGACAGAATTACCCAGTATCAAATATTAGAACAAAATAAATGTCACGTGGCCTGGCCTGATGATTCAGTGGGTATAAGTATTTGCTGCACAAGTGTGAGGGTCTGATACAAACACTTCAAAACCACGTAAAAAGCAAGAGGTGTATGAACACGTGCCTGGAACCCTAGCATTGTAGAGCTTGCTGATTGACAGCCTTGATCCAGATTCAGTGAGAAACCCTTTGTCAAGGGAAAGTGGAAAGCAACAAATTAGGATACCCAACATCTGCCTTTGACCTCCAAGTATGTCTCCATTTAGGAATAGACACACACCCCCATCCATACGCACACACTACTCACCCACACACTACATGAACATACACGTATGTAAATAACATAAAGTTATCGAGATAGAAGTACCTGAGTATTTTGTAGTAAATATATTTTAATAAAATAACAAATACATTCAAGTTAATAATATATTCAGAAAGAATCCTATGGGTCTCTATACAGATTTAGGATTCTACTTTCAATTTTTGCTCTTATGCTTTTAAAGTCTACCTTCTGGAATGCAAGGCACTCTTTCCGAAATAAATACATAATATATACATAATATGTAATAAATAGAGGATTGCATGTATAAATCTTTGTGTTAGGAACTTGGTCTTGTCTGGTTGCTGCCTAATTTTGGACAAGTGCCTTCATCAAGTTATAAGCCAGAGCATCTGTATAAACTTAGGTGTTGACCTGTATCAGTGGCCCTTAAACATCAGCACTGGTCATTTGGGCTGACTGCAATTGGTGGGTGCATGAGTTCACTCCTCAGGGTTGCTAACCTCAGGTAGCTACAAGTGGAGAAAATGCATGGCTAACATAATGAGACCATGTCTAAATACTAAGCAAGAGCTATCCTTGACTTGAGAATTCTATTACCAGTAAATGACAATGTATGTATCTCTCTCAGTACAGCTTTCATTGGCGTAGCCCAAGAAATTTCAAGAGTCACAAAAGATGTTTTTAACCATTAATGGAACATTCTATGTCCCTTGGCACTAATTGTTGACTATTAATTGTGACTAAGACAAAAGAAGGAAGAAAGAAAGGAAGAAAGAAAGAAAGAAAGAAAGAAAGAAAGAAAGAAAGAAAGAAAGAAAGAAAGAAAGAAAGAAAGGAGGGAGGGAGGGAGGGAGGGAGGGAGGGAGGGAGGGAGGGAGGGAGGAAGGAAGGTAAAAAGGAAGGAAAGAAAGAGAGAGAGAGAGAGAGAGAGAGAGAGAGAGAGAGAGAGAGAGAGAGAGAGAGAGAGAACTCTCTCCTAAACTAGACTTTCAAATTAACTTCAATAGCATGCAAATAAAAATAGAGATTAGAGATTTCTGGGCTTAGATAGTGGCTGCAAATGAGAGAACCTGCGAGAAAGTTTGAAGACCTCAGTTCAAATCTCCAAAGCCTGCATTTAAAAGCCAATTTTAGCTATTATGTGTGCCTGTAACCCCAGAACTGATATGGGGGAACTTCCCTGAGGTGTGAGGATCCTCCCTAGAACCTGCCGTCCACTAGCCTCCTTCCAGATTCAATAAGGGATCCTATCTCAAGGGAATAAGGCTGCAAGTAATAAGGCAGGGTGCAGCCATTATCATCTTCTAGTCCCCTTGTATACTGCACATGAGTGTATACACTACACATATGCACCATGCACACAAATGCATGCATGCACAGAGAGAGAGAATATAATTTCTCATCTTCACTTTGTTCAACACATCTGTTTGCATGTGTATGTGCATGTGTATGTGTATGCAGCACATGTGCATGTATGTACAAGTAAGTAAACTATCCCTGATTCATTCAAGATCTAGAATGAGTTGCTCCCTTGAGAGGCAGCTCTTTGTTGGTACAATTGGCACCAATTCCTTGCTTCCCCAGGACATAGTTTATTAAAAGAAGCAACGGATGACTTTTGTCTTGTGGGAGGCAGAGCACATATGTGTGTATGTATGTGTGGTTTGTCTGAGAGGTGTATGAATGTGTTCATATGAGTGTGTGCACACGTATGTGCCACACAACCATATGTCCATGGAGGCTAAAAGTCAATGTCAGGTGCCTTCCTTAGTTAATTTCCACATTATATTTTCAAGACAGGAGCTCTCACTGAACCTTGAGCATAAAAAGTTATCTAGGAAAATAAACTCTGGGTTCCATCAGTTTCCACCCATGTCAGCATTGCAGTTATAAACACACACTACCATGTTCAGCTTTTGTGTATGTGCTGAGAATTCAAACTCAGGTCCTCATGCTTGTCCAATAGACACTTTCCTGTTTCCAAATGACCCAGCCTCCTAGTATCAACCAATGGTTCTCAAATCAATTTTCATAATAGAATTTTTGGCCCCCCAAAAATTGGGGGATGATCAATTTTCAAAGAGTGAGATTCTGCTTCTTTATTAGAAGTAACTAAGAATAGAGATTACTAAAATATTGTTGGACAGACCTATACACAGATGTGTTTCAAACTGCTGCTCCATAAGACATAATGTCATCTTAACTGGGCAGTAAGGATTTTCTAACTCCTAGTGGGAAGCTTGGAATTCATTTACATTGGAAGGTTTGCCAACATGACTGAGGCTGCACTTCAACTTGAATTAATGTGGAAAACAAGAACTAGGTCTTAAATCTCAAAGAAAAGACAATAAGGAGAGAGTCTGGGAAAATACAGTTGTATGAGGCTCCAATTGCATTTCATCACAGTGAAATTTGGAGAATAATGAGCTACCAGTGTGGCCTGAGTTAGAGATAGCACTCACTGCCCCCCCCCCCCTGCCCCAGAGAGGTTCATGTGATAACCTTCTCCTGTCTCAGGGGTGTGAAATCACTTTGTGTGGCTTCTCTACCCTGGGATTTGGCTTTCCCATGATAAGGTTGGTGTATTTAGAGGGCTATTGATAATTCTGCCACCATCACATCCTAAAGGAATGCTTTTACACTATACCTCAGCTTAAGATTGAAAAGAGCTTCAGCAAGTCCCAAGTCCACACTTTCCTCCATTTTTACAAATGGGCGCCAAGATATGTGTGAATGGGACAGGGATATCCAAAATAGATCCACTACACCAATTAATACCCAAAAGGATGTATCTGATAGCGCAAGTGTGAAGCCAAATAGGCCTGCTCTCTGCTTAGTTATCTGCAGCCAGTTGTCTAAAAACAGCTTTTTGTCAAAAATAGACCCAGAGAAGAATAAATTGCCAGTTTCTCTTAGGAGGATGTAGTTGAACATGCAAATTCATATATTAATTTGCCAGTGTAATGCTGCTTTGCTTCACTAGATTTTCTGACCCTTTGAAGTTATGAAATTGTATTGCTGTCAGTAGGCTCAGAGACACCGTGGGTCTTTTATTCAATGGGCTCACCGACATGAAAACCTGTACTCACACTTGTGAAATGCCCAGTGAGGTCCTGATAGAAGAAAGCACTTGATCTCACTTATGATTCTCCCTCTCCCTTCTTTTTCTCCACTTGAAATGGTTCTTGGCCTTTGGTCACTTTTCTGATTCTTCTCTGAGGGTCATTGTGGAATTTGTGGCAGTCAACTTATATCTGTGTTGATGTTACTATAACTTGGGCCCTGCCCTGGATGCACACAGATCAAATCCAGGCCTATTTTCACTGGGAGAGAAGGGGAGAAGTCAGTTGTAAAATAAGCCTTAATTGTCCAAGAACCTCATTATTTCTAATTTAGGGAAAATGATGTGTTTGTCAGTAATTTTCAGAAAACAATTACCAGTATTGTCCATAGCAAATCTATAACTCATGGAGAGCCCTGGAGCAGGAAGACTTGGGATCAGGCATCCACAGTCCTATGAGCTTCCCAGCCTGAGAAAAATATAACAGTCTGAGGAAATGGCTAAAACAGAAATAGGAAATATATTTACACAAGACAAGTCTGGTCTAAGAAGTTTCTAGATAAAGAGTTTGGTCAATTTCATTACATCTTGAAATCAAAGTAGAGTTTGCTGCCTCAATAATGGGATTCATAAGAGGAAGATTAACATTAAAATTTCCACAAGGGCAGTTACTTAGTCTGTGGGGGATGCTATGACAAAGTACCTCTAACTGAGTAGTTTATAAATAATAAAAATGTACTTCTCATAGCTCTTGGCACTGGAAAAATGGAGTAACGTGGAGGTCTTGTTTTCTGATTTGTGCTTCCTCTCTTTGCCCTTTTGAGGTGGAAGGAACCAATGTGCTCTTGTGTGTGGTGGGGAGGACATGCACATGCCACAGCACACATGTACAGGTCAAAGGAAAACTTCCATCTCAGTCTTGCCCTTTCCATATTTGAGACAAGGTTTTCTATTGCTTACCACTACATATACTGGGTTAGTTGACCACAAATTTCTGGGGATTCTTCTGTATCCATCTCCCACCTCACATTAGGTGCCAGGGTTATAGATACATGCTACCAAATCCAGCTTTATTTGGCTTCTGGGGATCTAAACTCAAGTGCTTATACTTGCATGATGCTTTACAAACTGAGTCTTCTCCCAAAATTCTCTCTAGGGCATTTTGTGTAAGACTACAAACCCATTCATAATAATCTTATTCCCATGACCTAGTCACAACATGATACCATCACCTTCAAATACAGAATTTCAGCATATGACTTTGGGAACGAAATCAATAAACTCATGTCAAGCCTGAAGACACAGGATTAGTGAGGGAAAGAACAAGATGGTTTTTGAGTTTGTCTAAAATGTCAGACCAAAATGGTCTCAGTGTTACAGTAGGGTGGGAGATAAGTGAGTTTAGATCCTAGAGTTCATTGATAGCACAAAATGCCTGAATTCTAAATGTTGTGCACACAGCCTCCAGATTACTACTAGAAGGCAGCCGCGAAACCGTTGCCAGGATGTGCTTGAAGAGGAAGGCCACTGCTGGTGGTCTATCATTGTGTTCTCTTAGAACCACAAAATAGACAGTACTAGCAATTACAAGTTGCTTTTTCTCCTTCCCGTGCTCCTAGTGCCACAAAGAGAAAGCCTCAGGAACTCTTGTTGTGCCCTCCCATAAATGGATGGTGACAAGCTTGACCAAATTTTTCATCAAGTACTTGTCTGTATCTTGTATGTATGTTTCTAATCTCAACAATGGAGGGTCAGCATTAATACCCCATACCATAAGGGGGCACAAAATGCTAAATGTGGGAGAGTCAGGGCTTTGGAGGCTCAAAGGGAGAGAAGGCAGTCAGCAGGTAAGAGTCTGGCACAGATCTCTAAGAGGTGACATGGTAGGAGGTATGGTTGAGACTTAGTAAAGATATAAACAGGAGAGACAGAGACCACCCCTTTTCAGGACTGGCAGTGAGCAGGAAGAGCAGAGACGGGTAAGAACCCAACCTTGGAAAGGTAGGACCCTGGCCCTGGCACATTAGAATTTCCTGTCAGCTGTTCAGAGCCACAGGACTACTCCATCATTGAAGCTCAATTCCCAGAGATGCCTGCCCCGTGACACCGCTTGCTTAGGGAATGACTGTCTTGAGCCTCTAGTCCATACTGAGCTCATGAAGTCTTGCCAAGAAAGATGTGGATTTACTGGTTTTTAAGTAAACATTTAAAAATGGTAGCACAGATGTTCCCATAATGGCTAGATAGGTTTCCTCTGTGAGTCAGACCCTGATATTATCTTTTATTTCAAGGTGAAGGAAGATAATTGTGTTTTAGGTGGAAACCAAAGACAAATGGGCCGTCCTATCAGTGAGGTCCACCACATCTTCAGAGATAAGAACAAGATAAATGCTGTTCTTTGTTCATTTCCCTGCACATGTTTCCCATCACTAAGGGCTACAAAGCCACGAGGTTAAGTTACACACATTGTCACTGAGCTTTTGGATCTCTTCACCAAAGGCACAGACAGCCACACTGATCCTGTGCTGGGTAAAAGTTTAAAACATGGGTACATTAGAGAGTGAGGCCCTGGACAAATGCCCACTGTATAAACCCAGGTGCTGCCCTAAAGGAGCAGTAAGTTCTTGGGCAGGTCCTTTACTTCCTTCATCTCCAGATTCTACAGCTGTCAAGAGTTCTTCACATCAATTACAGCTTGACTATAAACACCTAGTTCCCAGTTGGTGGCACTGTTCTGGGGAGTCTACAGAATCCTTAAGCCAGATCAGTCTCTTTCCTTTCTATTTAGCCACAAAGAATCGGCCTTAGGCTTTCTGACTCCACAGAGCCATCCACCTTCATTATAAACTATATCCCCTCAAATTGTGGTCCAGAATAAATCCATTTCTTCTCAAGTTTGCTTCTTTCAAGTGTTTTATCATAGCCACCACCAAATTAACTAATGCAATGTCCATGTTACAAGCAGCTACCATTCAAGTATTTAGTAAGTGCTAATAACCCTTCTCTTTGTGGCTGGGATGTGGTGAGATCATGAGAGAAGACCCTATCCTCATTGTGCACATCTTCCTCTTTGTTCAGTCTCAAGTTTCCACCTCATGTAGCAACTTCCCCCTATTCAATGTTAGGAGGTCATCTTGGCTTTCAGTGCAAGTGTAAGGGCCTACCACAACACCCTACACCTAGTCTGGTCCAGTCACCACTGCTCCTGTATAAGTGGGAGAGAACTGAGAGCAGAGACTAACTACAATGGTGCACTTGACAAGGAATCTGTTTAGAATCTGGAGTTGTGGGCCAGGAGAGAAGAAACCTTGCTATCTCTGTGCTACCATGATAGACAATATCATATTGACTGAGGAGAAACACCAACCTGACTCTCCAACACAGGTGAGGCCAGTCTTAACAGGCTCTGATACTCCTTGAAGGAAAAAGCACCCAAATAAATGCGCAGAAGAGTGGGGTGAGAGTCAAGGAGTCTTGGTCCCTGGGCAAGGGTCAGCTGCTAATAAGCTGTGGAGTCAGAGAGTTACAAGGTTCTTAGGGTTCTAGGCGCTTGGTCTATTAAGAGGAATTGAAAATCCCTGCCCATACCTGCAAAGAATAACTGTGACTATGTGAAAGGGTTTTTTGGTCTCCTACTTTGCTCTGGAGATATAGAAAGGAACAAAACCCTTAGAAGCATAGATGGGAGTGAGGACAACGCTGAAGATACAGAGAAAGAAGTTCGGGGTGGCTGAAGTTTGGGGAGAATGGTGGGAAGGGAGGAAGGAGATGATCCCATGTTTCTTCCCTTGTGAATTTCCCTTCAATGCCTAGATTCTAGAATTGCATTAACCTGTCACTAGATCTCTGCTAGACAGACGATTCCTGTAGCATGGATCAGTTAATATCATGGCTCTTTCCAATTACCCAGGAGAGCAGGGCCCACAGCTTATTCGTGATTGATCCTCTAGTGTCCCAGTAACGAAGTTAATTAACTGAGGAGATGAATTAATGAATGAATAAAAACACTGCTTGTAACTTAACTGAAATTCAATTCAAAGACTAAATGAAAGGAATAAAAGAATCTCAACACATATAGTTCAGACAGTAAACTCTAGAGGCTCAGAGCAGCACTTTCTATATAGAATGCTTAAATAAATAGAATGCGGTGGGGGGGCAGGCGGGGTGCTGGAGAGATGGCTCAGCAGTTAAGAGCACCTACTGCTCTTCCAGAGGTCCTGAGTTCAATTCCCAGCAACCACATGGTGCCTCACAACCATCTGTAATGGTTGTAACCATCTTCTGCTGTGTCTGAAGACACAGTGTAATCATATACATTAAATAAATAAGATAAATTTTAAACAAAAAAAAGTTGAATGCAGGGCAAGAAGGCAGGAAAACAGGATGTACTATTCTTCTCTCAGTCAAGTGACAAGCAGATTCCCTTATGAATACATTAAACAATTTCACATCAAGGAACTTTCTTTAATATTATTTTCCCAAGGAAGAAATGAAAGGATAAACTATAAAACTAAAAACCCTCAATATGAAAGGGATGTCTGATGAAAATTAGGCTGCTTACATTTTAGTTGGCAATGAGATTTTCAAGGAAAAGTGCAAAAGCTGAAAGGCTTTTTTTTTCTTGAAGAAAAAAGGCAAAGGAAATCATAGAAGACATAGATGGTTGCCCAAAATAGATAACTTTGCCTGCATTGTGAGTAAATTCCACCATATAGTCGTCAGGCCAGACTTTTTTCTGTCCATTTTTTTTTAAACCATTGTGACCAGGAACACAATCAATGATGACATCATGTTGTAGTTATTATGTTGTGGCTTTCACGACTCAGCCTGAGTCAAGTCTCTGGCAGATTCAGAAGCCAGTGCCCGCAGACATCTTTCAAAATGACACAGCTGGGTTGCCAGGGTAACTGGCTAGATGAAGCTTTGGCTGGCTTTGGGAGAGATTACATAATACCAGACCAATTGGGAAGAGTTAAGTCCTGTCCTCAGGGGTGAAGAGCACTGGAGCTATTGTCTGTTCAGCTTCTGAGATAAAGACATAATGGTGACATTTTAAAAGGGATCCCATTGGACACCCTATCTAACATATCAATACAAAAGCCCTCAAAGCCAGATTGACAGTCTTTCTGTGACAGGACTCTGATTAACAGAATTATAATGGTGTCTCATGCAAGCACAGCCACTTTCCTAAGTATCACCCTCACCATTTTTGACATTTTAAAGACATTGTAAATTTCCTATTATTCTATATTATAAATGTATATATGGATATGTATTTATTATCAAAAGGGTGAATGATTCCTAGACCAAATCACAATTGAATTCATGCAAGAAACAGAAAGAACTTTCTGAGAGGGTGTAAATGATTCTATAGGTATGCATTGCACACACACATATATGTGTGTGTGTGTGTGTGTGTGTGCGTGTGCGTGTGTGTATATGCACACACATGCACATTTCCATACATGAACACTTGATTCCTTTATGTGGGTGCCTAACTTAGGACCAGTTGAACATGACATAGATTCCTCTGGCTTTAACATGACTAGAAATTCTTATTCTCTCACAGAGAAGTCTAAACTGGTAGGCATCTCTGCTCTGTGGTCATTGGGGCCTCTCTCCTGCTCCCCAGTCTTCCACCCCCACGCCAACACCCTGCAGCTTGTTCTGATTTACAGAACCTCAGTGGCTTACTAGTGTGACAGTGTGAGTAGGTAGAAAGAAAACCACAGAACTGGTAAGAGAAGGAAGCTAATTGGTTATTTGAGCTTCCTTGTGGATGGGTTAGAGGTCCTGAGAGACACAAATAGACTCCCTGTGTATGTCTCAGATTTACCTTTCTCTGTTGCTCAGGTGGGACATGACAACTTCCTTGGCTTTCGTGGAGCTTGATCAGAAAGTCATGCAAATAAAGTATTACACAAAGAAATCTCACTCATTGTTCAATCTGAATGCCACAGGAAGAAGAATATACTCTAAAAATAAGAGAAACTATACTCTAAAAATAAGAGAAACTACTATCTCTAATTTGATCTGGAGGATGTTCTATCCCCTGTTCCTATTTCTATCACCTGCTCCTAAGTCTAATCCCTCCTCGGGAGTCCCACATGGTATGCTGCCTAGACTAGTGTTTCCTCAATTTGGTGTCAAGGGAGCCTACTTATCTTTATAACATGAAGACTACATATACAGAGGCATGGAGTTGCATTAGGCAAGTGCAGCATGGGATAAGATCCAAATGCCGATCTATGGTTGAGGTCTGCTAAGACACAGGTATTTGGACCTGTAATGTCACTTGCAGTAAGATTTACTGATACAGTGTAGCTGTTTGGTCTTTATATTTCAGGTATACATCCATTCAATCACTTTTGTGTCCATTCAGTCATTAAACATTGTTGAGCATCTACTCAAGGAAAGCCCTGAGTTAAACGCTGGGGATCCTGAATGTAGTCGGCAATTGAGACCCCTGCCCTCAAGACCTCAGTTAATTTGAACGAGGCCAAGAATAGAGAAGACAGCTCAATTGTTGAAGTACCTGACACTCAAACATGAGGACCTAAGCTCAACTCCAAGAATCCACATAAGAAAGCTGGGCATTATCATCCATACTTGAATGGAGAGTTAGCCCTACACCCATATGCATGCAAACATCACTAAGTAGACTTGGTGAATCAGTACATTCAAAAAGAAGACATAAATTTCAATAGCATAAATCCCAGTGCTATAGAGTCAGAAACAAAAGGGTCCCTGGGATGCACTGACCAACCAGCCTATTCTACTTGGTGAGCTCCAGGACAATGGAAGACCTCATCAAAAAACAAAGGGGGTACTTCCTGAGGAGCATCATGTAAGTTGGCTTCTAGACTCCACCTGCATAAGCATGAATATGTACACCCAGGTGAATGAATGAATACACACACACACACACACACAGAGAGAGAGAGAGAGAGAGAGAGAGAGAGAGAGAGAGAGAGAAAACATGGCGCAAACTGTTGACACAGTGTGGTAAGTGTAGCTCATGATACTATGAAAACGAATAATACCTGGACAAGATTCAGGGAAGGCATCTCAGAAAAAAAAAAATTAGCCTTGACTTAACACTGTGCAGCAGGTAACATTGAAAAAAAAAGGAAAAGAAAAGGGATATTGGACAGCAAGAATAATTTGCAATCTTTCTCATTCTTTTTCTTCAGTAAGATTTATTTCTGCCTAGGCCCAGAATACAAAATCATCTTGCAAGGCGAGATCCTAGATATTTCTCAGGCACTCTAAAAATACAGCTGTAATCTAATGGAAACAAGCACATTGGCAAGACGTCCCCTTCCTGTCCATTAGTCAGCCCTTTATCATAACAGCCCTGCTGAGGACAGAGAAGGTGATGTTGAATGGGGATGTGTGAGTGACATGGGGCTGGAAGCCTGTGGTGCTGCATCCCATTGCATGTTGCCAAGGAACTCCCTCTGAACCCTGGCCAAGCAGAGGCTGCACTTGGAGGCCCTGAACTCTACTTGCTTTGATCCTGGGGTACCAGAGCTGATTTCTATTCTCAAGACTGCTGGAAGTTTTGCTCCATAAAGCACTGAAATTATTGAAGAAAGACAAAGAGAAAATGAGGGCATGGCTCAGCTGCTGGGACAGCCTCCTGCTCTTACAAGTATGCATATCTGAGTGACACACAACCTGTAACTCAAAGTCCAAGAGATTTGAACACCCTCTGCTTGCCTCCATGTGCATCTACACACACACACACACACACACACACACACACACACACACACACAAACACACACACACAAACACACACACACACACACACCAGTCAGTCATAAGTAAATAATGAAATTAAAAAAAAAAACAATCCCTACTATGTATCATGTAGTCAGTCATTCTGGGAGAAGCAGACAATATCCTGGGAGGATAGAGTACCAAGAACAATGAGACTAGAAGCACTCATGAAGCACTTACTGTGGCCAAGAGTGATTGGGTGCCTATTGTCTACGTTTTTTATTGCATTCGTGTGATAGCCTTGGACCCTAGTTGCTGTTATGCTCATCATTTTGCACACAAGTCCCTGAAGCACAAGGACAGAAAGTGGCATGGTTAAAGTCACCACAGGTGAATGGCTAAACTGCGTATAAGCTCCAACTCTGGATTTCCCAGCTCTGACTTAGTGCATGCCCTTAAGCAAGTGGCATAAATGCTTAGAGTCTTGGTTTCTTCACCTAAATGATGGGGATAATACTCACTACCTCACCCTCAGCCCTGTAGTGAGGGTCTCAACTATAGACAGACCTATTAACTGAGGTAGAAAGGTAGCAAAGAGAAACCAGCTAAAAAAGCTAATGATATTCTTAGAAAACTTACATCATATAATAGCTATAGGCTGGTAGTCAGAACATACCTGGGCAGTTATGTAGACCCTGGGCTGGACATTTGGGCTCTAATTTCAGACCCACAACAGATGCCCATCAGACCTCAGGACAGACACTTCTCTTCTTTGATCCATTTTCTCTTTATAACAGTTGGTGGGGCTCCATAAATTTGAAGGACTTTCTTGGATAATCAATCCATTTGTCCCCTTTACACTAAACCCTCTTCATTCAACACAAGTAAGTCCCTGATTTCCTGTCCAAGTGGCAGTTGGTGCCATATGCACAAAGACGATTCCTTCATCGCCAAGTTGGGCAGTCTGACTTCTCTTCAGCTCCTCTACACATCTTCTCACTGTTCACCCTGTTGCTCATAAGCATTACATCCCTACCCTCCCACTCATTTACTCATCTAACAAAAATTATTAGCTTTTGAAAATTAAGTGACGATAGGAAGGTCAATTGAAACTTAGACACTCATGAGTGTAGTGGGGGCATGCCTGAAATTCCAAAACTTGAGAGGTGGAGGCAGGAAGAAAAGAAATTTGAGGTAAACTCTAGCTATATAAATTCAAGAACAGTTGGAGTACATAAAATTCATCAATAAAAGAAGGAAAGGGGGAAGATTGTGGAAGGAAGAGGGAAGAAAGGAGGGGAGAGAGAGGAGAAAAGAGAGAAGGAAAGGGAAGGGAAGGGAAGAGAAGAGAAGAGAAATTAGATATCAATCTTCATGCCTCTACCACTCCCCCCCCCAACCACAGCTGAGTTCAGGGGAAGGTATATAAACAGTTAAATCTAAGAGAGAATTGTATTCAGAGCACTTGAAAGGGGAGTCCTAGAAGACAAGGAGCAAGGTGAGGACTGGAAATGTCCTTGGAGGGTAACTGGTTCAAATCATGGCCTGGAGAAGTCATACTCTATCTGGGCTCTGAACTGAAATGGAGTTCCACAAAGAACCCTTACCTATCTGCCAGTGAGGGCATGAGATGAGCTTGTAGCCAATCTCACCAGGACAGCAATTGTGTCAACACAGTTCTGGCACCTCTTAGGCAAGGCATTGACAAAAGTCACATTGTCCTGTTGTCAGACTTCCTGGTTGGGGAAAACATTGGCTTAGCAATGATCAGCAAATTGCATATTCAAGATGAATCCTGCTGGCAGATCAGCCTGGCCCTTAGCACCAGGAAGTGCCTATGACAGTATAATTACTATTCCGTGTGGGCTTTGCCAGTTATCATTTTTCCAAAAGCTTTGGAAGCGCCTCTGCCTTTGCCTCGCAGGTGGCAGAAAAGGCAGCCCGAGGAGCACCATGTGACCAGGATGGACAGTTATCTCTCTGATGATTCTCTGCCCCTTTTTCTTCAAACTCAGGCCAATTCATCCCTGTCTCAGCATCCCACTTTGACCAATCCCAGAGGGAGCATTTATCCCCTAGGATTACAGCCAGGGCACAGTTCCCTTTAGCAGGTTACCAGGAAGCAGCTGGAGGGTTCTCACTTTGCAATGAGCCTTGCCCAAGGGAATTCAGACATTTGCACTGAACAGCCTGAAAATAAGACACTGGTGACTGGGTAGCCATGCAAAATGCAAACTCACTTTTGGGCGAAACAGACCAGATCTTTGAATCAGATCAAACTTGGGTTCAATTCTGAGTGAAGCTCTATCCCAGTTTGTAAAATGAAAATAATATTGTGGAGGATTTGGAATTGAGTTAGAGAGGTGGCAAACACCTGTACTACAGAAGTCACCAATAACTCTAATTTCCCCCGCTCTTTTTCAACACAAAGAGAAGTTTTGTTTAGCTTATCTTATATCTATAGATTTGTAAAGAAATGGCATCCCTAAATACAACTCCCATGATATGAATTTATCCCCCAGGGAACCCTTCTGAATCTATGACTTCTCCCTAGAGTCAGTGGATGTACAATCTTACTTTTGTGAAAAGCTCTTGCAGCTCGCTGTCCCTCTGTCTTCTCTGTACTTCTAAGATGTGGGATTGATGAAAGTGAGAAACCCTTCACTCCCTAACTTCATGCACTTCTCTGTGCCTTGAAAGTTTTACAATACAGAGATCACTTTTCATTTTATGCAAGTTCTAAATGATGACAAAACCTTCCTGTAGTTAGCTTTGCTTCCTAAGAAAAGTATATCACCTCATCCCCTTGTGCTATGCCTGTCTTCACGGTTGGGCAATGAGTAATGGAAAACTCAATAGATAATGGTTTAAATGGATAGTTTCTTTCTTTCACGAAAGAAGTTTAGGAACAGGCACTGACTTCAAATATCTGAGATTTTCTCATGGGTTATAAAATAATTGCTGTGGTTCCAGGCATCATACTACCACGGGAGTCTTCCAGAGAATGGAAATAGATGCCACCTGCCCCCCAAAAAAAACATTTCCATGAAGCTTCTCCTACCCACATATCTTCAGCAAACTTCTCTTTCTTTTTTCTTTTTCTATTTTCTTTGGTTGGTTGGTTGGTTGGTTGGTTGGTTGGTTGGTTGGTTGGTTGGTTGGTTTAGGCATACATATACAGAGGGGACACAGTAAGAACAAGGAACTTGTATTTGCAGTGAGTTTAAGTAAAATCACCAAAAGCACAATTATTCCAGTAAAGAAAAAAAAATCACAAAAATAGAGAAGAGATGAGTTCTGTCTGTCAAAAAGTGTAAGAATCTTTCTCACTGCAGTCAAGCTGTAATCATCAAATATTCTTCAATGTTGCACCCGTAGCCTTGAGCTCAAGCTGTTCTCTTGGCCTGTGGCACTCTCCCTGGAGTGGTCACATAAGGGTACAAACACTCACCTACTGTGAGCATCACACAGGATCAAGGTCTAGCAAGCTGCATGTGGCTTCCTGACTCTGGGTGGTACCATAGCTATCCCTGTGGTTCCTGCTGGGCTCTCCTATTTAAGGAATGAGCCTCAGCTGGTGACTCCATGAGGAGCATGTCGTAGCCCCACCCCATCATCACTGCCACCTCCTAGGCCTCTCTGCAACAAGGCACTTTCCCAAATACCCTATTGTGGATGGGCAGTCAACATATGAGCTGATGGGTGTGGGGGATGTGAACACACTTTCTATACAACCAAGCACGGTCAGTGCAGTTCAGTATAGACCCTCACTGTAGTGACTTGTATGCATGTGTCTCAACTTCCCTAAAAGGGGACTAGTTGAGCACTCTTAGAAAAGTTAACTTACTCATAGATGGATTGAGAAGGTCCTTCTCCATTATATGGACTCTAGGGTCCCTGCTGTCTAGTGGTGAGTTTCAGAGCTGAAACTTGGTTCCTAAAGGCCCTAGGAGTGGAACAGCCATGAGTCCTCCATTGGACAGGCCTCCAGGCTGTGTTCATCACCCACTCTACTCACCCACTCACCTTGGTATGAATGTGCTTATGCAAAAGATAAGGCCTCTGACACCAGCTATCCCTTGAGCTTGATCTAGAATACAAAGAGCTGGCTCTCTGGAATACTGAGAAATTGCTATTAACGAGGCCATTTTTCAGTTCTTCCCTCCTGTAGTTTAAGCTGACATTCCCATAAAGCTCATCTTACACCTAAGATAGGCTTTTGGGTTGGTCATTCTAACCATACTCTGTCTACCACATAAAAGGGAGGTAACAAACCTTAACAAGAGATTCTGAGTTCAAGGCTCTATCCATTGTTCCTTGAAGTCTCCTACCCTTTTGCCAAGCCTATTTCCTGGTTTTTGCCATCTACACAGTTAATTTAGAAAGAGTTTAAATAGCAAGATTCATTATCCTTTAGTGTACAGGACCCTGCTATGCTGTGCTGCCAAATGCTGGGTTGTGAGTACATGGCATGAACAGCAGTGAGCTGTACAGAGAAGGTACCAAGCAGGATCAAAGATGCTGTTTCCATGGCAACCACCATTTATCCTCAGCTTAGCAGATTGGGCATTCTGGAGTTGAATATGGCTCAATTATTGCTCCTATTATATGTAATTCTTTTTGCACCAAGCTGCCTATATCTACATACACACATGCATGCAAACACATACACACACACACACACACACACACACACACACACACACACATTTTAGTATCTCTTTGCCCAAGCAAAAATAATCAAGGTTCATATCAACACATTTCAGCCAATGGCAACACCTTCCCAGATTCAGAGAGTAACTTTGATCTAGAAAACAAATATGAAGACACCGACGATGAGGGAAAATTGAGGGAACCAGCTGTCATCATTACACCTGGTGAGCAGAGGAGTTTGGTGATCATTTCTGCCTTGTCCAGGGATGTGATCACCCAGGTGTCACTTTCTTTCTGATGCTGTAAGAAGTGACTACATTCTGACTAGCTTAAATCAACACAAAGTTACTCTAATTCTGGGGGTCAGAAATTTGAACTTTATTTCCTTGAACTAAACTAAGGCTGGAAGCAGATGCCTGGTAGTTCTGATCATACAGGTCATGGTCCATTCTCATTTCTATGCCTTTTCTACTTTCCACAGGCTCCTGATTTCACTGTCCTTTGAAATTCTAGCAATATAGTTTTCTCAACTGTCTGGCTGTTTTGGGCTCCTGGGCCCAGTTAACAACCCCTGATTTTATCCTGGTTCCACCTGGACCATCCAACAATCCTTTTCATATTTCTGGCTTCTGTATTTTCTCTCTCCTGCAATATCCCTTCTGCAGTATGTAAAGCACCAGCATCACTGATTTCTGGGATTAAGACATTTACACCTCTGTGGAGAGAGCCTTATTCTACATATTACACTCAGGTTCTGTGAATAGGATCCCTTGACAACCTGCTATTGTAAGAGTAGCAATAGTACTGCCTACAAGTTGAGTACATAATAAGAAATAAGTGCTCTACAAGATTTCTGTACCTATTGTTTATTTGATGTAATAATCCTTACTCAAGCTCTATTAGGATGGTAATTTACACATGAGGGTATTGACTGTGAAAGGTGAACTGAATTGTTCCAGTGAGCCTAGTTCAGGGAGGTGGGGTCAGGAATGGCTCGCTCTCTCTCTCTCTCTCTCTCTCTCTCTCCCTCCCTCCCTCCATCTCTCAATAGATAGATAGGTAGGTAGATAGATAGATAGATAGATAGATAGATAGATAGATAGATAGATAGATAGATAGATAGATAGATAGATAAATTTAGGTATAGGGAGAGAGAGAGAGAGAGAGAATATATATACACACATACATATATATAGAGAGAGAAAGCATATATATATATGCTTTCAACTATGTTGCCCAATAACCCTCCCAGCAGTTTAAAGCAAAAACTGACTGTGAAGGAAGAGAACAAGTGGGTATGAGCACGCTAGGTCAGAGACATCAGTGAATGCATTTCTGCTTATCAGAATTTATTGAATAATGAATTTGCAAGTTATGTCAGTTTTGTTGACTACATTTTCCAAGTCATCCTCATTTCACTCAAATTGCTATATTCCAGTTGTAAGAACTAATATCAACTCTTGGGTTGCATGTTATGCTTCACAGAGATACATGTGGGGTGACTGAATGGCTGAAAAGGAGTTAAGTATATGCTGAGTCTGAGGCAGAGAGCAGATACAGAGAGATGCAGAGAGTTGCAATAGATGGTTAGATAATAACAAGGCTAGCCTGATGGCTGTTGGAGGCAATCAGAGCCCTCTAGTTCAAGGCAGAGTAATGTTAAGACAAGTTGAGATGAGGCCACACTGATGGCAATACAGTGGTCCATACTCAGAACCAATCATGCTGAGTTCAAGCCCTGAGGACAAATGGGAACACCTTGCCTATCAATCCCATGACACGTGCTGGATCCTAACAGGTCAGTGGGTGCCACTGTCCTCCAGCTTTAGACGCTCAGCCTTTTAGTGCTCCAGTTAGTGCTATATCCTTGGTTGGCCTAATGTATTCAGTAAATCACAGGTCTGGTTTTTCTGAACTGGTTTTTGATTTGGTCATAGTCCATGTCTTCCAAATCCACTTCAGGAAAGTCATGAGAATTACTGTTGACTTGCAAGGATAAGTCACTGTCTTAGTTGGGATTTCTATGGCTGTGAAGAGACACTATGACCACAGCAACTTGTTTAAAGGAAAACATTTAATTGGGGCTGTCTTATAGTTGTGAGGTTTAGTTCATTATCATCATGGTGGGAAGCATGGTAGCAGGTAGGTAGACATGCTGCTGCAGGGGTAAGTGAGAGCTGTATATTCAAATGCACAGGCATCAGGAAGAAACTGTGAGCCACTAGGCCTGACTTGAGCTTATGAGATCTCTTATCTCATCTCTAGTGACACACTACCTTGAACAAGAACACACCTCCTAATAGTGCTACTCCCTTATGGACCTATAGGAGCCAATTTTATTCAAACCACAACAGTCACTCATCAGTCTGTGCCTCACAGTTCATATTGGTGGTTGTCTAGTTACACAAAATGAAAAATCATTATGTGTCTTCATTTGTATCCAAAATGGAGTAAACTGTGACTCTGTTAAACTGGTATCACCCAGAACAAATGGAATTTTTTCATACGATGTGGAATAATTTAGAACAGGGCACAGCCAGATCTGCACAATTGGTCCTGAATATCTACCATAAACACACTCATTATTGTTTTTCAGTCTAATGATTTATATCTTAGTTAGGGTTTCTATTGCTTCCGCAAAACAACGTGACTGAAAAGCTGGTTGGGAAGGAAAAGGTTTATTTGGCTTACACTTCCACAGCACTGTTCATAACTGAAGAAACTCAGGAGAGGAACTCAAACAGGGAAGGATTCTGGAGGCAGGAGCTGATGCAGAGGCCATGGAGGAGTACTGCTTACTGGCTTGCTCCACATGGCTTGCTCAGTCTGCTCTCACAGAACTCAGGACCACTAGCCCAGGGATGACACCACCCACAATGGACTATGTCTTCCCCCCAATCACTAATTGAGAAAATGCCTTATGTTTTCCTGGATCTTGTCAAGGCATTTTCTCAATGGGGGTTCCCTCCTTTCAGAGAATTCCAGCTTGAGTTAAATTGACATAAAACTAGCCAGGACAACTTACAAAGATTCTAAACCTCAGAAACCACACACACACACACACACACACACACACACACACACACACACACACGTTTGTATTGGAAAAAATTACAGAGGAACTCCTAACATGTTCAAGAGAAGAAGAGTAAAAAGAAACCTGTGGGTTAAACTCACTAGGAAAGGGTAATTTAAATGGTGCATTGTTTTTGAAGGAGAACAGTTTCAAATTTATCATATCTAAGCATAATAAAAACCTTAAGGGAATATTTGTATAATCAAGTGCTAATGAGTAGAATAAGCAAGTAGGAAAATTATAATAGACTTGTGTTACATAATGATGGGTCAGGAGAAATTTGGCCATTTTTTGTTTTGGACAGGAATGAACCTTATGAAGGATGACATCTTAAAATAATATCCATGTGCAATATCCACACGCACACACACACACACATACACACATACACGCAAACACAATCATACTCACGTGCAAGCACACACACATACACACTGCAATATCTCTCCTTTTACCAGGAATCTCTCCAGTCAGTCCTGTAAAAGACAGCAGTGTCTAGAGAAACTCATTTTGTTTTAATTCTGGACAGCTGAGAAGACCCTGATGTACCATGACCAAAAACACTTCTGAATAGTGAAGGTTTTCCCACAGTCTTGTATGCCCCCCTTACTTCCTCTGCATCCCTCTGCTTGGCTCCCTTCTCCTGTCATCCATCATAGATATCGAGCCCAGAGACATCCCAAAGCAGTCAGCCTTCTCCAGGCCTTCTGACGAACCTCCTCCACTCTAAAATGAAGACACACAAGTCAATGAAACCCTACTCATCCACATTCATGCATATTAAAATAATCATTCACCCACAATCAAGTGAGCTATTTTGTCAGGAGTCCAAAGACAGTTTAGCACTAGAAAAATTATACTTTGTAATATAATTGTATCAATATGTTAAAATAAACCGTTATTTGAATAAGTTCATATAAAATTATCTTAAAAAGAAAAATTGATAACCAAAGTAAAGTCTGTAGTTTCAGGAAGCCTTGCTGCCACAAACCTCCATAGCCATCATTTTCCTTAGACATAAACATCTATTCAACCCAACCTGAGGAAGGGATACTCATGACCTTTGACTAGTTTCATTTGTCATGGAAATATATCCTGGTGTATTATGATAGGAAAGTAATACTAATACCAGAAATTAAGAAGTACATTTTTCATTACTGAGAGATACTCAAATACCCCTCAAAACTTCATGAGAATCAACAGGAAAATATTAGATTAACAGTGATTCACTTCACATATTTAGATGTAGTCACCAAAAACACAAAGAAGACCCTTGCCTCTCCTATAAACTATAAATAATCAGAAAACACTAGCCTGTAACAGGAATTAAATGTCAAATTGTAAGCTTTGAGAAATAAGAGTAGGGTTATATGAAGAAAACATTATTGACGACATAAAGAGGACTTGAATAAACGAAGAGAAACAACATTCCTGGAAGTCAAAAGTAGGTATTTGCAAGATGTCAGCTGTGTTACAGTTTGAAAGTCAAGTGTCAAGGAAAGGACTGAGCCCACCGCTTCTGGCTTCTGAGATGGAAGGGGAAGACCTCAAGTCGAGGGATAACAGTAAGCCTCGAGAAGTAAGAAGCAATAGCCTGGATTCTTCTGGAGCCATCAGGTATGTGGTGTTGCCACACCATGACTATCACCCAAGAGAACATGTCACTCTCTTTCCTTCAGAACTGGAAAACTTATACAGGTATTGATTCAAGTCAAATTTGAAATTGTATCAGCAACAGTAAGCTAATAAAATGAACCATATTCAAATGTATCATTGTTAAATAAGATCGCCTAAGTAAAATGCCTACTACCCAGGGGATGGGGAAAATGATGTTTCTTCTTTCTAACTCCACACAGCAACCATACTAGAGTGAACTTCCCCATCCTGTGTCTTACCCACTTAATGAGACTCCCCACATTTCCAGTTACTTTTAGTTACTGGTTATAGTCCTACTCATTCATAGAGATCCATCTCTACCTCAATTCAAATTGTGTCCTTTCTCCCCAGCACAATTTGACTGTCTGCAAGGAGGAAGCAGGGAGTGGGTATGGCACCTATCACTCATTCACTTTGTTCCCACCTCCTTCCTTCACTACTACCACGCTCTTTTACACACTGGGATGGAGCAGACAAAAGGGCAACCCAGGAAGCTAGTCACTGAATGAGACAAGCCAGGAGGCATCTCGCCCATGGCTGTTCTTCCAGTTCCCTGGGCTCCTGAGGTCTGGTCACATCTCCCATGAGCTCCATCAATAAGGAATAGGCTTATGTTGGGATAGTACCTCAAAATCTTGGCAGCTTCTTGGGAACTCTGGCCTCACTAATATACCCCACCCCTTTAGTTACTACATAGGCTACCTTGCAGACCAGTGAGTATAAGCAGAATCAACAACCTGGGCGTTTAGGGCCTAGAAACATGAGAAGTTGACAGAAATGGGAAATGGCCTCCTCAGCACCCCCCTCTGTTCTGTGTCTCTGTGTCTCTTCATCCATTCAGAAACCCAGCAACTGCATAAGGAACCTCCAACTAAGAAGCAAAAGCCAGTTCTCCTTTTGTGTAGGGGCCTACCATTCTTGCACCGCCACACTTGAGCCCACCATGGGGGATATTCATCCATCTCCTCTTACCACACCTTACTTGCTGGAGAAGAGAGAACAGGCTTTCTCTGTGGACCAGGGAAAGAATGGCTGGAGCAGGACTGAGCATCCAAGCTGAGCAAGCATGTTTCCATGGACTCCATCAGCGTATGGTTGACCCCAATTACCAGTGACTTTGCAACTAAAAATGCTAGTGCTTAGCACTTTCCCAGCTTTCAGCACTGGCAGAAACTTGAGGACAGAGCAGGTATCTCCCTGTCACTGACTAGAACTCTCACTAGGAGAATCAGAAGAGGCACTGAGAAGACTCCTGTGTTTATCCATAGGATGATTCATCTCAAGAATTATGACATTTCGATGTCAGCCTCACTTCCAACTTGTTCTGACAATTGGCCTGGACCTACTGCTTTCAGCATCTCTGCTGCAGAGACCCCAGATAGAGCCAGGACTGGGAAGACTTTTAGTAGCAATAAAAAAAAAGCTATTTTATCTAACACCCACTGTTCCTGAATCATCCCAACAGTATTCATGTCAACATTGCATCCCCAAAACTTTAAGGCCAGAGCACAAACCAAGACTCTAAGAATCCAAATGCTTATCAGGGCCACCATTTTCCACCTTAATGCTGGGAATGAGGGGGATCTAGATAGAAATACCTCAAACACTTATGATACATTTACATGGAGACAAATCGCAAGCTTGCTCTCATCTGTTAGTCAAGTTTGCATCCTCTGTCCCACTCTGAGCTTTGAGGTACAGTTTCCTCTCCTTGATCATGTTATGCCAGTATAGCAAGGCAGATGTGGACATTTAGCCATAAAATAAGGGAGGACAGGATAGAATGAGCACCACAGGAGGAACATAGATAGAAGGTTAAGAAAGTCCCAGTGCTGGAGAGCGAGTCCAGGCTGTATAAACAAGAGCCTTTAACAATGAGTTATTGAGGACAGTCGTTGCATCTTATATTCTCCGGATTCATCTGGGTCTAGTACATACTAGACCCAACAAGCCACAGGTTGACCTAGTATGAAAGGCATTGTAACATGAAGAATTATATGAAAGCAAATAATTAGTAAATCTATGCACAGTTCTGGGAGGAGGTTGGTAATCTATGTTGAAGGTCCATCAATACCATTCTCAAGCACTGTCTCCTGACCTGTGTTGTTTCCACTGTATAAGAAGGGCCAGAGACATTAGCTATTAAAGGTGAAGTGTAGCTTTGGTGCAATCTGTTTTAGAGAATTCTGGGCCCTGAGTGACATTAAATAAGGCAGGGTTATGGGTGTGTAGCGCTATCCCAGGACCAAGGGATATTATGGTAACCCACGTGTTCCTAAGTAGGTAGTAATGTGATGGCATGTCTACCTCCATTTAAAATGGCAGTAGAAAAGTTCAGAGCCCTGCTCCTCTGGTAGGCACCTACTCCCAAGCTGTGAGGAGATCCAATTGCTCATCTACCACCCTGGTGTTTAGAGGAATGAGCTTACACAGGCCCATGGTTCCAGCCGACAGAATCCTGGCAGCAATGAGGAGCTTAGTCTCCTGACTAATATGACTTCTCTTCCAGCAACTCAGCAGAGCTCAGAGACCAGCCTTCTTTGCGGTCCACATTCAGATAAGCAGTGTGCCTTCTGGCAACCTCATTCTCTACCTCACCCTGCCTGCTTTGATCTCTGGTGCCCACAGTCACTGCTCCTCAGCTCTTTCCTTGTCTCGATTTCATAACTCCGTGTTTCAGCCAGACAAAAAGAATGTCAGTCTTTAAGGCAGGGATTAGAGCCAGGTAAAATTCTTGCTGATTAGTATCAGCCCAAATCACATGCCATTGGCACGTCTTCCCTGGGCCTCTCCCCGCCTGGTCCTGCCTCAGGCTGCCCAGCGTGAGGCTCCAGAGATGGCCCTGCCCTTTAGTGCAGCAGCTGCACCCTTCACCTCCACTCATACTCAGATGAAGGTTTCTGGGGCCTAATTCAGTCAGAACCAGAGCAGAGTGGTTCTGTTGAAAGTCTAGAAAGTAGAAAGATGTTAAGCACTAGTCATAAGACCTTAGTGAGTAACCAAGTCCTTAGCACCCTTCCCATGATGCAACACACAGACTTAATAATAAAATGCAATGAGATGGCTCCATAATGCACTTAGCCTAGAACAGTGGTTCTCAATCTATGGGCCATGACTCTTTTGGGGTCAAGCAACTGTTTCACAAGGGTCACCTGAGACCATAGGAAGACACAGATATTTATGTTATGATTCATAATGGTAACAAATTTACAATTATGAAGTAGCAACAAAATTGTTATGGTTGGTGGATCACCACAATAATGAGGAACTGTATTAAAGGGCTGCACCATTAGGAAGGTTGAAAACCATTGTTCTAGAAGGTAAGCTGGGTCAGCAATTGCTTGCTCTGACTGAACAATGCCTTCTCAGCTGCTCAGACAAATTGTAGACCACAGGTACTGCTCCAGAAGGAGATATCTATTTCTAAATCCCCTTTCTATATAGGCCCCTTCTGTGTCCAGCAGGCTTGACTCAGCTGGAAGTGGCTCACAGTTGCAGTGGCTTCTACCCTAGTGTGTCTGTCCTCTTGAGCCACTTAAAAGATTCAGCATCTCCTTTGTAGAACTTGTAGAACTTGAAGTTTGCAACCCCATGAGAAAGAAGAATGCTGTGGATACCCCGGAGCCTAGTCAATTAGGAAGACATAATTTAACCTACAATCTCCCTTGTTCTTAGACAGGAAGAGCACTGTTATAAAGATGTTAGCATCCCCCTCAGTGAACGGAGCAGCTCAAAGCAATCTCACCTCATGGTTTTTGCTTAGTTTGGTTGACATAATTATTTTCAGGTTCCTCTGAAAGAATATTTTTCAGTAATGACAGAAAGGGATAAAAGTACCTTCTGTGTGGCAAAATAAAAGCTTGTGAAAATTAAAATACTGTAGTATTGACAGGGGAATAGGCTGATAGTCAAAGAGAGAAGAACTAGTTCAAACATAGGTTTCAATGTGCAGGATAAAGTGATGATTCAAGACAGCAGAGGAAACTGACTCCATGAATCATGTAACAGTGGTCCAGTCATTTAATGAATGAATAAATGTGACTTTCAAAGACTAATGGACAGAGAGGGGAGCAGAAATTAGAAGAAAATATAGAACATTATGATGAATCTCAGGGATGAGAAGACAATTCAGAAGTTAAGAGCACATACTGGTCTTGCAGGAGACCTGATATCCAGCTCTCAGCATCTACAGTTTGTGGCTCACAACTACCTGGAACTCTAGCTCTGGGGGTTCCCACAGCTTCTAGCCTGCAAGGTTCACGTACATATGCTCTGACATAGACATGTACACACACACACATGACTTTAAGAAATAATTTATAAACAACAACAAAGTATGACACCAAAACCAAGAGTCGTCTAGAAAAACACTGAGGCATTCGCCACAGGGCCCAACTTTTTTGACACTGGTATGACATCATCTCCAAATGTATGTGTTGGG
The DNA here is from genome assembly GCA_036184795.1 of Tokudaia tokunoshimensis. Classification (NCBI taxonomy): domain Eukaryota; kingdom Metazoa; phylum Chordata; class Mammalia; order Rodentia; family Muridae; genus Tokudaia; species Tokudaia tokunoshimensis. Next base: position 32,666,153 of record BTHU01000012.1, on the reverse strand, counting down.
CCTCGTGCTCATAGATACCCTGGGCCACATGTGTTCCAGGGGCACCAAGTTGGATGCACCTGATTCTAAACTTCTGTACAGAAAAACAAAGAAAGTTGCTAATGGTTTTCTAAAAGGCATGCAAAAGACATTCAACCTCATTAGAAGTCAGAGAAATATGACAGTGCTTTTATCCTGAAGTAGTATCATTCTTGCCCAATCAAAAGCAAGATTAGGGAGAGTGCTAACGCTCCATGCTCTGTAAGATGAATGAGTATCTCCATTAGCTGTCCAATGGTCCTCTGATAATACTGGATCAGGAGTCAAGTGTGTTCATTTCTTTGCCAGTAATTTGTGCTTAGAAGATAACTAAATCAATTTTATAAACGGAATCATTTTACCAAGCTTTAGTGACAATGATGTTTTCTTTTTTTTTTCACAATTTTATTTTATTTTTTTAATTTTATTTTATTTTCTAAGTTTTTTTTATTTACATTCAAAATCATTTCCCCTTTCCTGTTTTCAACCATTACTTGAGAACTGAAGCGTAGCTCAGTAGACTTGCCAACTATGCATGAGGCACTGGGCACAACATTGCAAATAAGTAAATGCATACATACATATATACATACATATATACAAATATACATTTATTATATTTTATTAAGTAAATTATATAACATGTATGCACAGTAGTATTAACCAATTAAAGAAAAAAACATTAAAACCAATGATATGTGAGGCTAGAGAGATAGTTCAGTGGTTAAGAGCACTGTCTGCTCTTCCAGAGGTCCTGAGTTCAATTCCTAGCAACCACATGGTGGCTCACAACCATCTATACTGGCATCTGATGCCCTCTTCTGGCATGCAGATGTACATACAGATAGAGTGCCCACACCTACATAAAATAAATTAACTTTAAAAAACAGTGACATGAAGATTTAAACAGCATATCAGGAAGTGAGAACATGAAGTTATAATAGTAATTACAATTTACACTTGTGGGCAGATTTCTGTGAACTGGCAGCTAGTCGTCCATCCACACAAAAACGAGTGGAATACATGTATGGATTTTTTTTCTCAGTATGACTCACTTCTCAGTCCCTGAGGCCCGAAATATTATCAGTGTCCAATAAATAGTTATCAAATCAATGGATGAGTACTAGAAAATATCCACTGTGAATGGCGGATGCCCGTCAGTGGTAGGGCCTTGGATAATTATCCCTTTGTCGCTATGGTTCAAATTTTATTTTCATAAATGTGTTTTGTCTTTATAGTCAGGAGAAAATACCAGCTGCACTGGAGGAGCTTACGTGTTTTTTAAAAAGCATATGCTACACATGTCTTTCAGCAAACCATCCTTCAGAAAGAACTATGAAGAAAGGAAATGTTGGAATTGGCCTTAAAAATACATCTTGGTTTAATTCAATAGTGAAACTAAGAAAAGAACTGTCTGTGACAGAGCTGGGGAAAAGGCCACTTTCAGCTATTGAATCAGTCAGGAAATGTTAATTCAGGACTCTGTGCTCTAAAGCACTGAGGATCCATAAGTAAATCAGGCTGAGCATTCTCTGAAGGGCATTATAGCAGAGCTGTGGCGGTGGTACATTACCATGGTGGATACAGGACACTGTCATCCATTAGAGAGGGCATTACTGGTTCAGCACAGGGTGGAAATGCTACAGGGTTAGGACTAAAAGGAAAACATCTGGGAAGAAACTCTGAAGTTCCCTTTGAGGAGAGATACAAAGGACTTGTGGGAGCCATCAAGAAGTGGAGTTGACGAGGTACCCAGCAGAAGGAGTGTGGGTAGAACCCAGAAAGATTCCTTATAATCAATATAGGATTGAAGTGCCTGAGACTGGATACTCAAAAGAACTGGAAATGTTCTCAAGGCCCAAGCTCAGAAGCCCTTGTGGAATTGAACCAGCAAAATGATACCTTCTATAGTATGGGTGATGAGGACACCCAAGAGCTTGTATGAAATAAGTTCAAATTTGTATTCACTCTAGCTCATTCTGGAGGCATGGGTCTGATGCAGGCAAGACTCTGTGCTGCTTTCCTAGGATTTTGCTAGAAACTAAAAGTCTAGATGGCCACTCCATGCTCCAAAGCAGCTCCCATTTGGACTAGAATTATACTATCCCCATCTTGAAATTCTTCAGAACGTTTAAACCAACGAGGTTCCCCATTTTCATTTCATGCAAGGCTCCACAGATCAGGCATAGTGTCTTAGCCAGAGCAGAGGCATACTGCCCTGCAGTCCTCAGAGAAAGAAGCAGGTATGTGTCTCCTTCCCCTCCAGACTGTTGATTTGGGGTCCTTTCAGCACACCATGCAGAAAGGCAACAAAGCAAACACTGTGTGTATCAGTGGGGACGCCCATGCCATGCATCATAGGCACAAATGAAGCCAAGGCAAAGACTCACTGTGTTCACCACCTGGCACCACCATTTCTCTGGACCAACAAAGTAAGAAGATTCTTAGGGAGGAATAGGGGAAGGTAGAGGATGGGTGTTGGTAGCCAGGATTCTGAATACTGTAATAGAATGGTTACCTCAAGTGCATAGCGTACAGCTCAGCCTCATGCCCTCTATGTATCCAGTGCTGTTCCCTCACTTTTCTTCATAGAATCTCTCTGACCCGCATAGCCTCCTGCAGTCTCATCAAGAATGCCTTACTGTTTCTAAACGCAGAAACAGTGCTGCCCCCAAGTGGTGGCCTCAGGCTGACTGCTGGATCTGAATAGAGACTCCAGCCCAGCACCACCACACACACACACACACACACACACACACAGAGAGAGAGAGAGAGAGAGAGAGAGAGAGAGAGAGAGAGAGAGGGAGGGAGGGAGGGAGGGAGGGAGGGAGGGAGGGAGGGAGAGAGAGAGAGAGAGAGAGAGGCACACATGTGCACAAACACCCTCTGGGCACACGAGGACCTATGTTTGTCACTAGGAGCGCATCCTTCCACAGATCTCAGAGAACTCCACTACTTAAAAAGCTTTTAGATTAGTACACAAGTTGCTATAGCCACAGGGCTTGGTCCAGGTAGGGTCCTGGGCTGCAGAGTAGGAATGTATAGTCCTCAAAAGAAATAATCAAAGTTGGTAGAGTGAACCAGAAATGTCAGAGGTCTGCTGAGAATGATGCACCCAGCATTTCTGCCCAGAGAAAGCCCTGGACAGCAGGGCAGCCAAAAGCAGGACTGGTAATATGTAGTGAGCAAATGGAAAACTCTAAATAACCACGATGGGACTCTGTTTGATGAGAACCGGGTTTGGGTCCCTATCCTGCATGATCTCAGAGCTTGAGGTCAGAAATCCCTTCATGTGTGCCACCAGGGGACTCTGCAGTTGACTTTTTGGCACTTGCATCTCAGTTCTACCATTTACTGTGTGACCTTATAAGGTAACATTGCCTCTCTGTGCTGTTTCCTCATCTACAAGCTCCGCCTTTTATGTCTGCTGTAGGAACTAAAATAAACAATCAAAAGGAATTAAAATGGTGTGTGTCAATAAATGTGAAGTCAATTGTGTCCCTTCTAGTCTTCAGAGACATTACAAATTATGAGATAGACTCTACAACCGTATCCACATGACAACAGCAGGAGGACTGGGAATGGGTGGCTTTTTTTAGCATCTTCTTTGCGCTTGGCATCTTACAAATGCTTTACATAAGCTATTGCATCAACTCTCCCAACCACAACGTTAGGAAACAGACATCTTTACACATCCCAAAACTGAGACTCAGAAACACAGAGCTCTGCTCAAAGCCACACTTCAGAAATGCACCCCGGGGCTTGGGGCAGGGAGGGTGAGGTGGGGTGGGGGGTTGACACGCCCCCTACAGCTCACTCATTGCTCTAAGACAGGGCTGGGCCAGACACTGTTGCTTCTTGGAGCAAGAGAAAATGTTGATGTATCTCTAGAGAACAGGAAGTCAGGATTTGCTGAAGTAACAAACATTTCAGGAATGTTACATAAAGTCAGGGTAATTTCTGCAGCATCTCTGATGCACAGTAACTGGGAAAGAGGAAACATGAAGCAGATCATTAGGGACGTAGAAGGCGTTGCTCTGGTACAAAGGCTTCACATGCTTTCTATGAGGAAAGGTGAGTGAAGAGCCGGTATGTAGAGAGTGTGAGGTTGAGTTGTAGGACATGTGCTTGACAAACCATTCTCTTCTGCACAGCGTGTGGAAACCACGAATCCCACCAATACCCACACGTACATGACTGCCTGCCTCTCACTGACCTCAGAGCTCTGTAGCCTTCTGACACAGAGGGCAGGTGCTTCTGCCTGTTCTCACAGACTCACAGCTCTCCTAATTCACATGATAACACCCAACGCCTGCGTTGTGACAGGTACATACTCTGGAGTTCATGTATGTTCTCATAGCTTATGTATCTAACAATACACTCCTTGGTATAGTTAGAGCTGCTTAAACAGTCGTTGCTAGTTGAAAGCTTCATGAGGGCTGTTGAGCACTTGGAATGCACTAGGAGGAGCAGCTAGGAGGGCAGGGATTTCAAAGACCCTCCCACCCCCATCCAGCAAAAAAAAGAGCATCTCATTGACAGCTTTCATATTGACTCAGTGTTGACACGATACTGGTGTGACAGCTTTTGAATATGATGGGTTAAATCAAACACATTTTTGAAACTGTATTCCCTTGTACTTTTCCAGAGATATCCGCAGTCTGCCCTGTATCTGGAGTGTGCTTTGGAAGTTAGAAAATATTTTCCTTCCTTTCTGGGTCAATCGCTGTAAAGCTTTACCTGGAAGGGAGCCCCCCAGGCATTCTGTTCCTGTTCTTGGTCTATAGGCAGAGAAACAGAGTCATCAAGTGAAGAAATGATTCCAGTGCTTTAGGTGACATCCCCACTCTGCCCACCCACCCCATCCCCCCCCCGCCCCCAACACCAGATCAGTCCTTCACCATCCTTGGGTTTGTCTGAGTCCCACTCTCAAGTACCACTGGCCCTGCCCTCTCCTGAGGGAAGACCTGGAGATCTCTCCTAGGAGAGGCATCTTTATTCATGAGCCTGCTGGAGGGAGCCCTGGGAGGCAGTGGGAAGCAGCTCTCTTCTTTCCCTGCAGACTCGGAGATAAATAAGGAACTGTGAGAGGAGCGCTTCCCTGCTGGGAGTCAGGACAACAATAAACAAGGACAGGTGGCAGGGAGACTCCCCAGGCCTAGCCCAGCCCCCAGCAACATTCTCCAAGCCTCCTAGCAGGCTCAGTTGAGTCACTGGGCAGCTATAGGCTTCAGTTCCAACACTGCCTATTCTGTATTCCCAGTAAAGTGACTGCCAGCCTCAGCCACATTCCAGGACGCCTGCCTGACTGTCCAGCATGTCTAAGTTTCCTGCATCAGACCCTGAAGACACCAGAGAAGTCCTCAGACCCCCAGTGGAATCAGAGGAGGCAGTTCCAGTGATATTGTGAATTTGCAGAACCCAGATCCCTTCCAAACTGGTCCCAGTGAGAATTTTTATTTTCTCCAAGACTCCAAGAGATAAACTTGTTCAGGATGGTTTAAGAAGCCCAGCTCTGTTCAGGCCGGTTAGAGCCTGTCATGGTGTGTTTGTACTATACCCACTACAACAGGTGTGTGGGCTAACGTGTGATGCAAACTCTAACCACAGGCAGAGACCTCTGCTGTGTCCTTCAACTGATGCACTACTTCCTTGGGTGTGGCCCACATGACACTCCCCATGAACACATACACACACTTATACATACACATACACACATTCAATATAGGCACATGCATGCACACACACACATTCTCAAACAATAAAGACATTCATATAAACACACATACTTGCACATGTATATTTTCATACAATAAACACATATATATGCACTCACATACATTCACAGTAAACTCATATATGCACTCACACATAAATACACATACAGGCACATACACATGCATGCACATACACAAATACATATATACATACACACAAGCATATGCACATACATGTACACACATGCATACATATATACACAATCATGTGCACACACACACACACACACACACACACACACACACACACACACACACCTGGATCTTCTTGAACAAGTAAATCAAGAACCCTGGGTTTTTGTCAGAGGCCACAGGCACTGAACTGTGTCTGAGCACTTTGACTATTCTGAGATTCCTAAGCACTGCTGAGCCCCAGGCTATCTCCTCACTGCCTGGGTGGGTCTCACTACAATGGATGCAGATGTCCCATAATGACAGAATGAAGATTCTGCACTTGTTCACGTCTGTGTTTCCATTTTAGTTTGATGAGAGGTATGGAATGTCTAGCTCTAGGTCCAAATTGCCTGAATTCAAGACCCAGCCACTAACTAGGTATGTGACCATAGACAAGGTACATAAAAGCCTAACACAGTGATTCTCAATCTTCCTAACACTGTGACCCTTTAATACAGTTCTTCACATTGCGGTGATGCCCCAACCATAAGATTATTTTATTACTACTTCATAACTAATTTTGCTGCTGTTATGAATCCTAATATAAATTTTATCTGATATTTCTGATAGTCTTAGATGATCCCTGTGAAAGGGTCATTCACAGGGGTCCTGATCCACAGACAGACCCACTGGCCTAGTACCTCTATTTACTTACCTGTATAATGGGATAGCAGTGGTACCTACATCACTGGGTTGACAGAGGATCATATGCATAAATAAGTGTTGGAACCATGACTGGCATATAGTGTTATGAAGAATAATTAAATCAGTGCTTCTCATCAAAGACAATATCAAAATTTGTACAGATTTAGCATTCCAGGGGTTTGGTGGAAGTGCTAAAACTGACAGAGAGTAAATTCCCTTTTCTGTATAAGAGTAAGAAAGCACAGACAGCTTAACCCTTTGCCAAGTGTTGATCAGTGTCAATATGTGACCCAGCAGGGACCAGGACTCCACCTCCTGTCCACTAGACCTGCTTCACATCCCCACAGGATGTTTGAAAGCAGAGAAGGTTCCACATCTGGCACACAGATCCACCTGCCCTTTGTCCCTGGGTAGGAAAGAAACTTTGCCATGATGCCCCTGGCACACACTCAGAGACTCCCCATGGACCCACAGCTAATCTCCATTTGATGCCATTGAGTTAAGCATGGATAGAACTTTTCTAACATTACTCACTGGGAAAAGAGTCGGCAAAGAGCAAGGAGTTAAGTTGAGAAGGGAAGTGGTACAGAGGGAAAGTCCTTCCTAGAACATATCCTGAGGGTACTCAGGTCTCTCATAGATTTGTCTCAGTAGATGGCAAGGTCTCCAAAGTCCTGGTATAGCCACCCTACATGGTGATATCCAGTTTCTTGTATTTGTGTGCATAAATTCTAAAAATTGCATGACTTGGTTTCTCCCAAAAAAAAAGCCCTTGTCCCATCCCCCACATTCCCTTCACCCCATTGGTGATTTTGAAATCTGGTTATTTCAAACAAGGTTTCCTCCTAAACCTAGCCTCTGGATCTAGCACCATATATAAAGAAAGCTGGGGATTTCCTGGTATTCCTCTGAGAGTGTCTGCACTTGCTGGTCTCCTAGAAACTGGTGGCAGGAAAGCGTATATTGCTCAAGCTAACCAGAAAAAAAAAAAGAAAACCTGAACTCCCCAGAGTTTTTCCTGTGGGTTACATCTCTTACCTCAGCTGGATCACTGATCCTAACCAGATGTTTATCTGAATGACCTGGGTCAACATGTTTGACTGTAAACACAGATGGGCCAGCATATGCCCTATACAAACTGCCAGGGAACACACATAGCCCTATTACTGGCTAGCTGAGTTCACCTTTGCCCTTCCTTGTGTTACTAAGTTTATCACCCTACACTCGCCTTCTCAGCCACATGAGACCAGGTCATTTTTAATGCTATCCTGCATACATGTAAGCCTAGCCAAAACCTACCCATAATTGAGATACACAGGATGATTATTACTGGTTATTCACTCCTATCTTTTCTCCATAAATGAATGAAATAGGACTGGGATGTAACTCAGTTCAATACCCAGCACCACATAAATGGAACTCAGAAGCCCACACCTATAATCCTAGTACTGGGGAACTAAAGGTAGAAAGATTGGAAGAACAAGGTCATCCTTAGCTACAAGTCAGGTTGGAAGCCAGTATGAGATACATGGGGCTCAGTTTTAAAAATGAAGGAGGAAAGGGAAGATAGAAGGAAGAAGATAGAAGAAGAAAGAAACAAGGAAAGAAAGAAAGAGAGAGAGAGAAAGAAGGAAAGAAAGAAAGAAAGGTGGAGAGGGAGGAAGGAAGGAAGGAAGGAAGGAAGGAAGGAAGGAAGGAAGGAAGGAAGGAAGGAAGAGGAAAGAGAGTAGTAAAAAGACAGGTAAATGATGAATGAAACATCACCACCTGTGGTTTTCTTTTTTTTTCAAAGTTCTTCATAATCTTGGCACATTTATGGAGCATAGCCTTGCTCAGACATAAAGTAATAGTAAGAACAACAGCAGTATCTTTCATTTGCTGACTTATCATCAAGCAAACACCATGCAGGAGTCAGCATACCATCATCTGGTCAGTCCACCAGCTCTGTGCAAGTGGAAGGACAGGTACCAATCCCAGGCACTCTAACTCAATGCATGCATCCTTGAGTCAATCAGCCCAGCAGCCAGCTCACTCTCAACTCAAGACCTTGTTCTTATGAACTAACTAAGAGGCTTTGGAAGTCATTACCAAACCTTTTGATCAAAGTCCTATATCTAGTAAACTACACAAGTGAGATCCAATCCCAAATCCCTGGAATTTGGTCCCCAAAGTTTGTACCTACTACCATGGCATTCTATCTACAGTGTGTGTGTGCATGCATGCGTGCGTGCATGCGTTCATGTGTGTGTGTGTGTCTGTGTCTGTCTGTGTGTCTGTGTGTGCATGCGCATGCGTGTACATATGTTCATTCATGGAAATGCACATATGTGGGGAGTGCCTGAGGATACACATGTATAAAGAGACCAGAGATCAGTCTCCAGTGTCACTACTCAGGTGCTTTCCACTTTGAATTTTTGGCTTATCTGTTTTGTTCTGGATCTGTAGAGTGTTTGTTTTCTAATTTTGAGACAAGTTATTTTACTTGGCCTGAAACTCACTGAGTAGTGAGTAGTCTAAGCTAGCTAGCCAGTGAGCCCCAGGGATCCACCTGCCTCCACTTTCACTGTGCTTCCCTTGACACACAACTCCTAGCCTACCTTTTTTTATATGTAAGTCCTGAGGTTCAAACTCAGGTCTTCAGGCTGACACAACAACAATCACTTTACATAAACTGAGCTTTCTTCCCAGGCCCCCACCCTCTCTTCCTTACATGACAGGATTTCTTTGTCTTTCCTTCTGTTATCAAACTTCATTCTACACCTGCGTTAGCAGAGATGAGACTATGTGGATTGTATAATCGGAAAGTTGAAGCCAGGGCAGTAACGGTTGGCAGAGTTTAGAAGCGCATGCTAGAGTTGGTAGGTCAATTCCTTCCTTCAGGCAACAGAGGGCATACGTATATTCTTGCATCAGGATTGAATATGTTCATTTGTTACAATCATTCCTCTTTCACAATTTCCTTACCATGGGTTGTCACTGCTGTCACCAGTCCCCTTGGATTGTATTGGTGACCTAATGGTGTAGGATTCTGAGAGGTAGCCAGCCTGGGCACTCTCATCAGTGTCCCTGAGGTGCCGTGAAATGAGTTGAGTGTGGGATGAAATGAATGGATTGTAAGTAGACTGTTTTGTTCGGGAGAAAACAGATAATCAGGTAAAATCTGCCATGTTGTCCACTTGAGAAGAACAATGAAAGAGAAATCCAGGTGAGTAACCACATTCCATCTCTCCCTGTGACAGTCATGCTTCCCCCCAGCACCTTCAAGGATGCTTATCTACTGCCTAATTTCAGAATCAATTAGCCTTAAAAGCATCAAAATAACCTTCTTTCTAATACACCACATTGGCTCTAAATGGAAATGCATGACGATTCTCAGGCTATGATTTATTACTGACCTCCTATTTTTGTAACAAATTGGTGACTCACGATTATCATCAAGCAAAGAACTGGAGGAATCCCTTTTCTCTAATCTAGGCACCTTTGACCCAATTTACATTGAAAATTGTGTATTGAATGGGAGGAAAGAGAATTGATTTGGTCCATATAGCCAACAGTACACTTCGGGATCTCTAACACTTCCAAAAGGAACAATGACAGCGAGATACGATAGCAACAGAGAAAGATAGAGATATAACGATGAAGACAGCGATCCATGGAAAGTATGTACTTTCAAACTTTCAATCACCCAGCCTTGGTTTCTTGAGTTCTGGAATTGCAGGCATACCCTACTACACCCACTGTCTGTCTATCTGTCTTTCTACCTGTTTATTTTGTATTTTACTCAGATTACTTCTTTGATGTATCCCTCCCTTTACATTCAGAGTAACAAAGGTCTTAGAGGTAAGCCATGCCTTGATACCCTGTCACGTCAATCCTATATCCTTTCTTCTACAGCACATTGCAGCCTTATAACAGGCATGTAGAAAGCACCTACCTAATGTGCCCAACCTGACTCTGAGAGGATGTGAAGATACATCAAAGAACAAAATACAAAACTTTCCTTAGTCTTAAGGTGTTTTTGCTTTTCCCATGCTAAGAATCCTGAAGGGAAGGAAACCTGGAAATGAATATGTCTGGGTCCCCCGCCAACCAGCCTCTATGGAGCCCCCATCACCTCATTTAGATTGTGTCTCCTAATGTGTCCTCTGACTCAAGAACCAAGCTCTCTTCTCTAGAAACTTACCTCAAGGTCAGTTTTCTTCTAAAAACCCAATGTCCTTTGCAAGAACCGTAAAAAAAAAAAAGCCGATTACATTGCAATAAACACAATGCCAGAGAGGCGCCATTAGGAAACAATGTTTGTTGTTACAAAGAGCAAGAGAGCAGCTCTGAGACAGGAGTGGTCCTCCGGGGTAGAAAAAGGGGACCTGTCTCCCCAACCACTTTCCTGGAAACTCAGATGTTTGCGATGTGCCTTAATTGCATCTACCCGTTTAGTTGCCTCCACAAAAGGGCAACCCCAGGACTTCTCCTTCTTACTCTCCAGCCAGGCCTCCCTCCTGTCCATGCATCTTAGAGCCAGACCCCAACAGGCTCCTGTGAGTGTCTATTGAATGAACACATTAACAGGAAATTGGTTTGGACTCACCATCTCTAATTAAGGGGATCTCTCTCTCTCTCTCTCTCTCTCTCTCTCTCTCTCTCTCTCTCTCTCTCACACACACACACACACACACACACACACACACACACACACACGATAGAGTACTTATGCTGTTCTGGGATGATTCATCTCCCATGAATCATCAACTAAAGTAGTAAGACAATGGTAAGCCTTCAGGAGCGTTCGGAACACACTTCTCCCCTTGTATTGCCCAGTGTATAGGGTTGCAAGTGGTGCCACCTGTCTGAACTAACTCATTGAACATCCATTGTGTGCCTGGCCTAGTACCAGGTACCAGAGATTAAAGTGGTGGCAAAAATCATTCACCGCTCCATTTAGTTCAAAGAGGACATAAGTCAGCAGCACTATGGGCACTTCACAGCTATGATAACTGTCATCAAAGACTGGACTGCACGGGGCATCTGCAGCAGATTGATCTGACCCAGGAGCTGAAAACTGAGTGCGGGGTGGGTGGACAGAAGGAAAGGGGGAGCTTTTCAAACAATGGCAGAAACAGGACAATGTTACACACACACACACACACACACACACACACACACACACACACACACACACCAGGGCTGTAGCCAGAGGGCACAGCAAGAGCCTCAAGGAGTAACAGAAGTCCCAGGAAAAGAGTCCAGAAACTGGACATAAAGATTCAGACAGCAGGAGAGATGGCTCAGTGGTTAAGAGCACTCTCTGTTCTTCCGAAGGGCCTGAGTTCAAATCCCAGCAACCACATGGAGGCTCATAACCATCCATAATGATCTGATGCCCTCTTCTGGTGTGTCTGAAGACGGCTACAGAGTACTTAGATATAATAATAAATAAATCTTTAAAAAATAAAAAGGTTCAGACAGCAGCGGAGACCTGATAGGATCCTTGCTTCCTCTGGTGTGATAGGGAGAATGGACTGGAGACCTGAGAGTGGATGTGCAGGAGAGGTGAGAGCTAACAATGTCCCATGTCAGTGGAGTTAACAGAGAGGCCAAGGCATTGGAGTCATGTCCTGGGTTAGACCTCATGGAATTGAAAAGCTGGTAGCCAAAACTAAAAACCAGGTTAACCTCAAGGACTTGTCAGCAGTCCAGTGTATATACACTGAGGTCTGTTATGACATAGATTCTCCCTCCAGGCATCACATGATCATCCTGTCCTCTCTGGGAGTAAAGACACCCTTGACCTAGGAGTCATGGAAATAACCAGAATAGTACACAATGGGTAGTTCTATGGTAATGGAAGGAAGGGAGAGGGTCACATGGCCCCTAACTTGGATCCTGGGCATCATTTTCTCCTATTCCCTACCTGTAAGCTGCAAGTGTTCGTGGAAGATGTTAGGATATATAGGAAATAGAAAGGTAACTGCAAAGGGACTCCAAGCTATAGCATCTATGAGATTATCATCCACAATGGGGTGAGACTTTGAGGTTTCTTCCTCTTAGGTGACTTTAGTTTGTGTTTTATGTCAAGTTGACATCTGCCCTCATATACAATTTGTATTTTCTACTTATTTATGAAGTACTTTAATTAATAGCTTCTCTTAGTTACTTTTCTATTGCTATGATGAGATGCCATGACCAAATCAGCTTATAGAAGAGTTTATTGGGTCTTACAGTTTCAGAGGGTGAGCCCATGACTATTGGAGGCACAGCACTTGGCAGACATGACTGGTGCTAGACTAGTAGCTGGGAGCTCGCACCTAGATTCACAAGCACCAGGCAAAGAATAAGTGGGAATGGTGTGGGCTTTTGAAATCTCAAGTGACATACATCTACCAACAAGGCCTAATCCTTCCCAAAACCAGTTCCACCAACTAGGGACCAAGAATCCGAATATAATAACCTATTGGGGCCATTCTCATTTAAACTACCATAAATTCCTCCACTGTCATTAATACTTTGTTTCCATTTGTGTTACCAACAGTTAATACAAGGTTGACACATAGTAGCTGCTCATGAAATATTTTTTAAATTAAAGAATGAACCAGTCTTAAAAATAATCCTGGGTTGCATTTTAGCCATTTCGCTGAAGCACATACACGCTGCCAGCAGGTGGCGACAAACGCAAGAGAGGATTCCAGACTTTGGGGGATGATGGAAGGTAGAAATTATATAACACTTCAACAAATGAGGATTTCTGTTTCTTTCCTCAACGAACTCCTGATTACAAGAATCCCAAGGTGTGGTAAAAGTGGCTGAGTGGATCTCAATTCAAATCCTGCTTCTTACAGCCTAGATCTTGTACAAACTCCCTAATCTTTCAAGCTTTGACTACTTATCCATACAATTAAAAACATGAATAAATAAAAATGAGGGAAGAGGGGTTAAGACAAGATTTCTCTATATAGCCTTAGCTGTCCTAGAACTCTGTCTGTAGGCCAGGTAGGTCTCGAACTCACAGAGATCTGTTTGCCCCTGCCTGGAACTAAAATAAAATGCATAATGCCAGGCTTTATTGTAAGGATTAAATGAGCCAACAATAGTGTCCTATACAGACATATAGGTATTATCTCAATGTTCATTTCAAAAGCCAGTGTGTGGTGCATGCCTGCAATCCTAGCACTTAAAATATGGGAACAGGCAGACAGATTAATCGTTCAAGGGCAGCCTAAACTACAGGAGAACCCTATTTTAAAATAGTAACAAAAAAATTCAGATGATGAAAATTACTTCCATATCAGTATTTAATATAGAAGTTGAAGCAATATATATGGAAGTAGGGAAAAGTCAAGAATAACATCAGGAGAAAAAAAAAAAGTATGCTCAGGCCCTGTTCTTCACTGAGAGAAATAGGTTAGAGCTCAAGTCCCTACTTTCTTCTTGAAGAGACTGAATAGACTCTAACTCCCCTTTTCCATAATGAGCCATCTGGGGTTAGACCAAGCCATCCAAAAGAGAGATAGTCTCTGATAAGAAAAGCTCAGAACTTGACAGAAGGAGTTTTCAGAGGAAATGGTCACTCCAGACATGTGACAGCTCTCAAGCCAACACTTCTTCCACAGCAAAATGCACAGGTCACCAGCATCAGTAAATAGACTTTCTTCAAGACACATGTAACTTTTATAGTCCGAAATCTATGGTCGATTTTTTTTTGCTTCTCAAGAATTTTCCAGTTCTAAATTAATTTTTAATATCCTGACCTACTGTGCCCAGCTATTTTTGGATAAAGCTGTCAGCTATCCCTTAACTTAAAGGTATGCTGAGAGACATAAGTGGAAATATCATCCTGCTAGAAATGAGGGGGGAAGAAAACTGCCCAGTGCTCTCTGGTGGCATAAAGGCTGCTGGATAAACCTGAGGTGGGGCACGGGCACATTAATAATACCTGCCTATAAAGGGGCGCTCTCCCTCCACTGGCGCCCAGAACCCACAAGAGCAAGCATGCACCTTAGAATGTGCCAGGTATGAATTTCCTCCTTTCCGCATGCAGAACCTGGCATTCAGACTTCATGTTCAAGTCCCTCAGTAGCTAGAAGGGAGATGAATGAGAATCCTACTGAGTCAGTCACAAGGAAGTAAGCTACTTCCCTGAAGAACCTTTCCTAAGGTCTCCCAAGCTCTGTTCACCCCAGTGTTCCAACTCTTAGCACTTAAAAAAGATCACGACAGACTCCAGATGATTTCCGAAATGACTATGTGGTCCAGGAGCACAGGGACTTCAAACTACTGCTCTCTGCATCTTCAACATCCAGGATGGTACTCAAAAAAGAAACCTTGTAATTTTGATTAAGGTCTAATAAGCGGAGGTTAGGAGAAACAGGATGTGGTTAGGGAGCAAGGAAACAAAGGACAATGCTGGCCCTCAGGATCACATAAAAGTAAGGTTGATGGCCGGATATAGTGGCACATGTCTGTAAACCCAAATCTTGAGAGACCAGCCTGGTCTACATAGTGAGTACCAGGTCAGCAGGGTTACACAGTGAGACCCTGTCTCAAAAAAAAAAAAAAAAAAAGAAAGAAATTGAGGGAAAGGGAAGAAATCGGTGAAAACAATAAGCAGCTTAGAAATTTATATATTCGGAGATAATGAAAAGCAAAACAGAAAACTGAAGAATGGAACTCAAGGGAGCTGCAGCCAAGATAGTAGTAACTGAGACAGAGACAGCTCCACTATTCTTGTCCTATGGCTTTGGGAAGTTTTGGGATCACCTATGAGCACTTCTTGGAGCTAAAAGAGCACTTCCTGAAAGATCGCTGCCCTAAGGACTCTGGGGGCCTTGACTGACAAACTCAAACTGACAAGAGGATCTATAAGGCTTTGGTTCTCTCAGAAAAGCACTGAAGTGAAGCTTAAGCAATGGTCTAAGCCCCAGGCCTGAAAGCGTTGGGGAATGTTCAGTTACCACTGGACACCAAGAGAGACCACCAGGCAGAAACCGGAGGAGTCCTCTCAAAGTGAACCTGGACTCTCCTAAGCTTTGGAAGCCTTGAACAGCCTCACACTCTCTCCTGAGCTCCAAAGCAGAGATGGCATGTCACAGGATTTCTGACTCCAGAGTAGATCTAGCATAAGCTCTTTTTCTTAATGGTTTTTCAACTTCCTTATTGGGGCATGGGGCTGTTGGGTTTTATGTCTGTTGATGGTACATTAATAATAAAGCTTACATTCACAGAGAAAAAGAAAAAAAGGAAAGCAAAACAAATGCCCTTCTTTTAAGCCACTACTTGTTGGGGTGATTTTTGCTACACAGTGACAGAAATAGGAACAGTGTAGAGAAGTGACAGATACTAGAGCCAGTGCTCCTCAACCTTCCTAATGCCGTGACCCCTCCTCCCCCTTTTTAAAAAAAATTTTACGTGTGTTGGTGTTGCTTGCATGTATATCTGTGTGAGGATGTCAGAGTCCCTGAAACTGGAGTTCCAGACAGTTGTGAGTTGCTATGTGGGTGCTGGGAATTGAACCCTCGTCCTCTGAAAGAGCATCCAGTGCTCTTAACAGCTAAGCCATCTTTCTAGCCCCCAGCTGTGACTCTTTAATATAGTTCCTCTTGTTGTGGTGACCCCCAACCAAAAATTGTTTCTGTTGCTACTTTATAACTGTAATTTTGCTACTGTTTTAATCATAAGGTAAATATTTGTGTCTTAGGCAACCCCTGTGAAAGGGTTGTTCTACAACACCCCCACCCAAAAGGGTTCTGACCCACAAGTTGAGAACCGCTGTACTAGATGCAGTCTGCAGTGGCCTCTCTTGCCCCTATAATTCTGTGTAGGCCATACACATAGAGTCCTGATATGAAAAGACCTAGTTCATTTCTATGGCGAATTTTCTTTTTCCAATTTAAAAAATTATTTTATTATTAAATCATTTTAATGATAAAATATTAAGTATTAAAATAATTTAATAAATTATTTTATTATTATTGTGACGTATGATGTGTGTATGAGTGTGGGCATACAGAGGCCATAGCATGGAGGTGGAGCTCAGAGGACAACCTATGGGACTCCGTTCTCTCTCCTCCCTTTACTTGAGCTCCTAGGATCAAACTTGTTTTCAAACAGCGAGTACTTTTACCTGCTGAGCTGTCTTGATGGACCTGGAGGAAATCCATCTGCTTTCCAGTGTGCTTCTGGGTCTGGGAAGAAGTGGGTGGAAAGGGCCTAGGAGAACCTAGCAGATAAAGACACAGTTGTAGCCATGGCCCCAGGGGCAATGAGGCCAAGGGGACAGTTAGACTATAGAGAGCACACTGGAGGCCATCGAGTAGTGTCTGCTCACATGGTTCTTCCACTCAAGCAAAACCTAGGGCAGGAACAGCAGCGACCAACCCTGGAGCTCTGCTAATGACTCCTACTTACCATATATTTATCCAGAATGCAAACAGACCTTCCGGGCATGCTTTGGACAGTGCAGTTTGGTTTTGTTTCTTTTTGGGGTCTTGAGATACTTGCATGTGGTTATCCGTGCACAGAACTGCCTGCTGTTTGTGGCACCCCTGGGATCCTGTCTTAGGGGCACCAGGACCACTGTGAACTGGCTTTCAAGGTCTCAGCCCTACCATAGATGTCCTCTCTTCTGCTCCTTGTGTCCATTCTGTCACCCACGCACCCTGTTGCCTGCTGGCTCTGTAAAGAAAGCTCTTTATGTCTCTTACAATAATCCTAGTCATATTCTATTTTTAATGGATTTTTAAATGTCTTCTCTGCAAAGTAAAAGTCCCTTGGTTTTTGTTTGTTTGTTTGTTTGTTTAAAAAAAAAACCTGGAATCTTACCCAGGGAGGTGACACACTGTGCCATGGCACCAGAGACAGAGGCAGAAAACTGGTCCCTGCATCCTATGGTGTGGTGACCCTAAAGGAACCTAGAAATGTATGTTGCATCACCCCACGTGGCTGGCTACCTGCCTCTGTCCTGCCCTGGAGGTGACTAATAGAACTACAGAAAAGCAAGGTGTTGAATGACTGGGACCTCATCAATCTGGAAGCCACACGCCTCCACAGGAAGTGGTCTATGCTTGTGCTCAAGCAAAGTGGAGAGAAGGCCTCCCATTCTGCCTCCCTTCCCTTGATCATCATTGACCCAATGCATTCTGCTGACAGATAAGGCCCACACAGTCTCCAACCATGCTCCGTAGGCAGACTACACTGCAATGGGCATGGTATGAGCCTCTGCCCTTTCTCGAAGCTAACTCTACCCTAGGGCCTCTCCGCTTGTACTTCCTCCCGCTCCTGACCGGTGACTTGTGTGTTCTTTGCAGTTCTTCCCCTATGGAGATGCCTCCAAGTTCGCTCAGCACGCCTTCCGCACCTTTGACAAGAACGGTGATGGCACCATCGACTTCCGAGAGTTCATCTGTGCCCTGTCCATCACCTCCAGAGGCAGCTTTGAGCAGAAACTGAACTGGGCTTTCAACATGTATGATCTGGATGGTGACGGCAAGATCACCCGGGTGGAGATGCTGGAGATTATCGAGGTGGGTCTTCGAGAGGGGGCACAAGGTAGTGGGCAGGGAAGATCCCACAGAAGCCATCCTGGACAGGGGTTCCTCTCACTCTAGTGCCCTGCTAGTTACACTCCAAGCTTTGGTTTCTCCCACCGTGTCCCCACAGTAGCGCAGGGCAGGGTAGTCACAGAACCAAAGTAGGGCATTCCTGTAACATAAAACTGGTGTTTTAGTCATTTACTCAGTACAAGGCCTTCAACAAAAAATGGGCTTTCTTGGGAGCAAAGGGTATTTATTACCAAGGTCAGGCTCCAGTTTCTATTCTGGCTGGGCCCTGCTGAACATGGCAATCCCTTTCTTTTACCAATTTGAACTGGGTCAGAGCCCAGTGCAGCCAGCAGCTGTGAGGGTCCCTTCACCCCATCCCACCCTACCCCCATAAGATTCAATGGAATCCAGAGATCTTTTCCAGTTGTGTTGACAAGAACCCATGATTCCTCTGCCTACTGCTCTGGTTGGATTATCAATCACCATTTATTCTTGTGTTGCCTCCTGGATAAGCCTGCCCCCTTGAAGTTCTCACAGTGCTCTGTCTCTCTCAAGTCTTTTCTCTTTGGGCCCAGGATGCACCTTCTACCCTAGACTCCTTCCTCACATTACTTGACTCTATTCGCATATTACCTCCCACCAAACCTTCCTTCCAGTAACCCTTCCAAAATGCACCTACTGTATCCCAACACAGTCTAACCTGACCAAGAAGGGGCCTTTTGTAGTATTTAATACTGCCCCAGCTCAGGGTGAGCGGCGCCACGGAGACTGCCCTCCGCCATCTTTGCTCCAGTGACCAGGTAGTTGGGACCGCCAGGCTCAGAGACAGACAGGCATAATATCGCTTCGGTTTCAGGCAGCTTGGGTGTAACCTGCTCCCAGGTGCTGGGCTGATCTGCAGTAACCAGCGCGCCAGTTCCGCGGTGGGACCTTCTGCCTGCTGGAGGGACCCCGCGCAGGGAGGGAGCCCGCCAGCTTCCCTTCCGCGACCTCTGTTCCCGCGGACTGCGCTGGAGAGACCGGTACCCAGGCTCTCCCCCCGATATAACATCACTTGGGACACGGCCTGTTGGGGCTTCCGTCTGTGCCCGAGGGCGGGTTGGCGCTGTAGTCGTCTGGGCGCCAGATCGGCGGGCCATCGTGACCACAGGGTGAGCGGCGCCACGGAGACTGCCCTCCGCCATCTTTGCTCCAGTGACCAGGTAGTTGGGACCGCCAGGCTCAGAGACAGACAGGCATAATATCGCTTCGGTTTCAGGCAGCTTGGGTGTAACCTGCTCCCAGGTGCTGGGCTGATCTGCAGTAACCAGCGCGCCAGTTCCGCGGTGGGACCTTCTGCCTGCTGGAGGGACCCCGCGCAGGGAGGGAGCCCGCCAGCTTCCCTTCCGCGACCTCTGTTCCCGCGGACTGCGCTGGAGAGACCGGTACCCAGGCTCTCCCCCCCGATATAACATCACTTGGGACACGGCCTGTTGGGGCTTCCGTCTGTGCCCGAGGGCGGGTTGGCGCTGTAGTCGTCTGGGCGCCAGATCGGCGGGCCATCGTGACCACAGGGTGAGCGGCGCCACGGAGACTGCCCTCCGCCATCTTTGCTCCAGTGACCAGGTAGTTGGGACCGCCAGGCTCAGAGACAGACAGGCATAATATCGCTTCAGTTTCAGGCAGCTTGGGTGTAACCTGCTCCCAGGTGCTGGGCTGATCTGCAGTAACCAGCGCGCCAGTTCCGCGGTGGGACCTTCTGCCTGGTGGAGGGACCCTGCGCAGGGAGGGAGCCCGCCAGCTTCCCTTCCGCGACCTCTGTTCCCGCGGACTGCGCTGGAGAGACCGGTACCCAGGCTCTCCCCCCAATATAACATCACTTGGGACACGGCCTGTTGGGGCTTCCTTCTGTGCCCGAGGGCGGGTTGGCGCTGTGGTCGTCTGGGTGCCAGATCGGCGGGCCATCGTGACCACAGGGTGAGCGGCGCCACGGAGAGTGCCCTCCGCCATCTTTGCTCCAGTGACCAGGTAGTTGGGACCACCAGGCTCAGAGACAGACAGGCATAATATCGCTTCGGGTTCAGGCAGCTTGTGTGTAACCTGCTCCCAGGTGCTGGGCTGATCTGCAGTGACCAGCGCGCCAGATCTGCTGTGGGACTTCTGCCTGGCAGAGGGACGCCCCCTCCCCCCCCCAGGAGAGATCACACACCCCTGCACAGGGCAGGAGCCTGCCAGCCTCCCTTTGGCGACCTCTGCTCCAGGAATCCACTAGGCTGAGCCTTTAGATGTGCAAGGCCTCCCCAATATAAGATCACTTGGGGCAAAGCACATTAGGGCTCCAAAGTCACTCAGGAGCAGGCAGGCCCCAGAAATCGGTGCCAGGGGAATCCTGGTAATCCAGGGGGGGGCAGAAATAGCTTTGCAGGCTCACAGGAGGTCCAACCAACAGCCAGTGGCAGCAGGACCAACTAACACCAGAGGTATCCAGATGGCAAAAGGCAAACGTAGGAATGTTACTAACAGTAATCAAAGTAATGTAGGACCATCCGAACCCAACTCTCCAACAGCAGCAAGTCCTGGATACCCCACCACACCTGAAAGACAAGATCTGGATTTAAAATCACTTCTCATGATGCTATTAGAGGATCACAAGAAGGACACAAATAAATCTCATAAAGAGTTACAGGAGACCATGAATCAACGGTTAGAAGCCCTTACAAAGGAAACACAAAAATCGCTTAGAGAAATGCGGGAGAACATGGATCAAAAGATGGAGGCGCACAAGGAGACAACACAAAAATCGCTTAACGAGATGAATCAACGGGTAGATGCACTCACAAAGGAATCACAAAATTTGCATAAAGAAATGCAGAAGAATATGGGTCAACAGACGGATGCCCATAAGGAGGCAACACAAAAATTGCTTAAAGAAATGAATCAACGGTTAGATGCCCTTACAAAGGAAACACGAGAACTGCTTAAAGAAATGCAGGAGACGATGGATCAACAGATGGAATCCCATGAGGAGGAAACACAAAAATCGCTCAGAGAAATGCAGGAGAACGTGGGTCATCAGGAAGAAATCCTGAAAGAGGTAATGCAAAATTACCTTAAAGAAATACAGGAAAATACAAACAAACAAGTGAAGGATCTCAGCAAATCCATCCAGGAACTAAAAAAGGAAGTAGAAACAACTAAGAAATCACAAAGGGAGACAACTTTGGAGATAGAAAACCTTGGGAAGAAATCAGGAGTCATAGATGCAAACATCAACAATAGAATACAAGAGATGGAAGAAAGAATCTCAGGTGCTGAAGATTCCATAGAAAGCATCGACTCAACAGTCAAAGAAAATGCAAAATGCAAAAAACGCGTAACCCAAAACATCCAGGAAATCCAGGACACAATGAGAAGACCAAACCTAAGGATTATAGGTATAGATGAGAGTGAAGATTTGCAACTTAAAGGGCCAGTAAACATCTTCAACAAAATTATGGAGGAAAACTTCCCTAACTTAAAGAGAGAGATGCCGATGAACATACAAGAAGCCTACAGAACTCCAAACAGACTGGACCAGAACAGAAATACCTCCCGTCACATAATAATCAAAACACCGAATGTTCTAAACAAAGAAAGAATACTAAATGCAGTAAGAGAAAAGGGCCAAGTAACATACAAAGGAAGACCTATCCGAATCACATCAGACTTCTCACCAGAGACTATGAAAGCCAGAAGATCCTGGGCAGATCTCATGCAGACACTAAGACAGCACAAATGCCAGCCTAGACTACTATACCCAGCAAAACTCTCAATCACCATAGATGGAGAGACCAAGATATTCCATGATAAAACCAAATTTTCACAATATCTTTCCACAAATCCAGCCCTGCAACGGATAATAGGTGGAAACCTCCAATACAGGGAGAGAAACAACACCCTGGAAAAAATGAGATAATAACCTTCTTGAATCAAACCCAAAAGTAGATAACCACTCAAACATAAAGATAGCGTCAAGAATGGCAGATGGCAATAATCACTATGCCTTAATCTCTCTTAATATCAATGGTCTCAATTCCCCAATTAAAAGACATAGACTAGCAGACTGGATACGTAAACAGGACCCAGCTTTTTGCTGCATGCAGGAAACGCACCTCAGTGTCAAAGACAAACACTACCTCAGAGTAAAAGGCTGGAAAACAATTTTACAAGCAAATGGCCCCAAGAAACGAGGTGGAGTAGCCATCCTAATATCGGATAAAATTGATTTTCAACCCAAAGTCATCAAAAAAGACACAGAAGGACACTACATACTGATCAAGGGAAAAATCCACCATCAAGAACTCTCAATCCTGAATATCTATGCTCCAAATGCAAGGGCACCCTCATTCGTAAAAGAAACTTTACTAAAACTCAAAGCACACATCGCACCGCACACAATAATAGTGGGTGACTTCAACACCCCGCTCTCTGAAATGGATCGTTCAGGAAAGCAGAAACTAAACAGGGACACAGTGAATCTAATTGAAGCCTTGGACCAAATGGAACTAACTGATATATATAGAACATTTCATCCTAGAGCTAAAGAATACACCTTCTTCTCAGCTCCTCATGGTACCTTCTCCAAAATTGACCATATAATTGGTCACAAATCAGACCTCAACAGATACAAGAAGATAGAAATAATCCCATGCCTCCTATCAGATCACTATGGAATAAGGGTGGTCTTCAATGGCAACAAAAACAAAAGAAAACCCACGTACACATGGAGGCTGAACAATGCTCTACTCAATGATAACTTGGTCAAGGTGGAAATAAAGAAAGAAATCAAAGACTTTTTGAAAGTTAATGAAAATGAAGGCACAACATACCCTAACTTATGGGACACAATGAAAGCAGTGCTAAGAGGAAAATTCATAGCCCTGAGTGCCGCCAAAAAGAAACGGGAGACAGCATACACTAACAGCTTAATGGCACACCTGAAAGCCCTGGAACAAAAAGAAGCAAATACACCAAAGAGGAGTAGAAGGCAGGAAATCATCAAACTCAGGGCTGAAATCAATCAAGTAGAAACAAATAAAACCATACAAAGAATCAACAAAACGAGGAGTTGGTTCTTTGAGAAAATCAACAAGATAGATAAGCCCTTAGCCAGACTAACCAGAGGGCACAGAGATAGTATCCAAATTAATAAAATCAGAAACGAAAAGGGAGAGATAACAACAGAAACTGAGGAAATTCAAAAAATCATCAGATCCTACTACAAAAACCTGTATTCAACACAACTAGAAAATCTTGAGGAAATGGACAATTTCCTTGACAGATACCAAGTACCAAAATTAAATCAGGATCAAATAGACCATCTAAACCGTCCTATAACCCCTGAAGAAATAGAAGTTGTCATTGGAAGTCTTCCAACCAAAAAAAGCACAGGTCCAGATGGTTTTAGTGCAGAATTCTATCAGACCTTCAAAGAAGACCTAACACCAATACTCTTCAAACTGTTCCACAAAATAGAAACAGAAGGAACACTACCCAACTCGTTCTATGAAGCCACAATTACACTAATACCAAAAGCACACAAAGATCCGACAAAGAAAGAGAATCTCAGGCCAATCTCTCTTATGAATATCGATGCAAAAATACTCAATAAAATCCTTGCCAACCGAATCCAAGAACACATCAAAACGATCATTCACCACGATCAAGTAGGCTTCATCCCAGGGATGCAGGGATGGTTCAATATAAGGAAATCCATCAATGTAATCCACTACATAAACAATCTCAAAGAAAAAAACCACATGGTCATCTCATTAGATGCTGAGAAAGCATTTGACAAAATTCAGCATCCTTTCATGCTAAAGGTCTTGGAAAGATCAGGAATTCAAGGCCCATATCTAAACATAGTAAAAGCAATTTACAGCAAACCAGTAGCCAGCATCAATCTAAACGGAGAGAAACTTGAAGCAATCCCACTAAAATCAGGGACTAGACAAGGCTGCCCTCTCTCTCCATATCTTTTCAATATAGTACTTGAAGTTCTAGCTAGAGCAATTAGACAAGAAAAAGAGGTCAAAGGGATACAAATTGGAAAGGAAGAAGTCAAACTATCACTATTTGCAGACGATATGATAGTATACATAAGCGACCCAAAGAACTCCACCAGAGAACTCCTACAGCTGATAAACGACTTCAGCAAAGTGGCCGGATATAAAATCAACTCAAGCAAGTCAGAAGCCTTCCTATACTCAAAGGATAAGCAGGCTGAGAAAGAAGTAAGAGAAATAATACCCTTTACGATAGCCACAAACCATATTAAGTATCTTGGCGTGACGCTAACCAAACAAGTGAAAGATCTGTATGACAAGAACTTCAAGTCTCTGAAGAAAGAAATTGAAGAAGACCTCGGAAGATGGAAAAATCTGCCATGCTCATGGATTGGCAGGATTAATATAGTAAAAATGAGCATCTTACCAAAAGTAATACACAGATTCAATGCAATCCCCATCAAAATCCCAACTCAATTCTTCATAGAGTTAGAAAGAGCAATTCAAAAATTCATCTGGAATAACAGAAAACCCAGAATAGCTAAAACTATTCTCAAGAGTAAAAGAACCTCTGGGGGAATCAGTATCCCGGACCTCAAGCTGTACTACAGAGCAATAGTGTTAAAAACTGCATGGTATTGGTACAGTAACAGACATGTAGATCAATGGAACAGAATTGAAGACCCAGAAATGAATCCACACTCCTATGGTCACTTGATCTTTGACAAAGGAGCTAAAACCATCCAGTGGAAAAAAGATAGCCTTTTCAACAAATGGTGCTGGCTCAGCTGGAGGTCAACATGCAGAAGAATGCAAATTGACCCATCCTTATCTCCTTGCACTAAGCTCAATTCTAAGTGGATCAAAGATCTCCACATAAAACCAGACACACTGAAACTAATAGAAGGGAAACTAGGGAAGAACCTTGAACATATGGGCACAGGGGAGAATTTCCTGAACAGAACTCCAATAGCTTATACTCTAAGATCAAGAATAGACAAATGGGACCTCATTAAATTACAAAGTTTTTGCAAGGCAAAAGACACCGTCAAAAAGACAAAGCGGCAACCAACTAACTGGGAAATGATCTTTACCAACCTTACATCCGACAGAGGGCTAATATCCAAGATATACAAAGAACTCAAGAAGTTAAACTCCAGAGAGGCAAGTAACCCTATTAAAAAATGGGGTACAGAGCTCCACAAAGAGTTCTCACCTGAAGAATATCTAATGGCTGAGAAGCACCTAAAGAGATGTTCATCATCCTTAGTCATTAGGGAAATGCAAATCAAAACAACCCTGAGATTCCATCTCACACCAGTCAGGATGGCTAAGATCAAAAACACAGGAGACAGCAGTTGTTGGCGAGGATGTGGAGAAAGAGGAACACTCCTCCACTGCTGGTGGAATTGCAGGCTGGTACAACCACTCTGGAAAGCAGTCTGGCGGCTCCTCAGAAAACTGGGCATGACACTCCCGGAGGATCCGGCTATACCACTCCTGGGCATATACCCAGAGACTTTACCTGCATGCAATAAGGACACATGTTCCACTATGTTCATAGCAGCCTTATTTATAATAGCCAGAAGCTGGAAAGAACCCAGATGTCCCTCAACGGAGGAATGGATTCAGAAGATGTGGTATATTTACACAATGGAATACTACTCTGCAATTAAAAACAATGAATTCACGAAATTCCTAGGCAAATGGTCAGAACTTGAAAATATCATCCTTAGTGAGGTAACCCAATCACAAAAGATCACACATGGTATGAAGTCACTGATAAGGGGATATTGACCCAGAATCTCAGAATACCCTAGACACAATCAGCATATCAATAGATTTCTAAAAAGATGGAAGGAGAGACCCCTGGTCCTGGAAAGACTGGATGTAGGGGAACGCCAGGACAGAGTAATGAGAGGGGGTTGAACGGAGAAAAGAGGGAGGGAAGGGGGCTTATGGGACTTTCGGGGAGGGAGGAAACGGGAAAGGGGAAGTGATTTGGAATGTAAATTAAAAAAATAAAATAAAATTAAATTAAAAAAAAAAAAAAAAAAAAAAAAAAAAATACTGCCCCAGCTCACCCTTTGTATATACTGTATAACAGAACACAGGTCCTACACAGATAAGGACTCTGAATGCTCACTGCTGTATCCCAGAACCTGAATCAATGCCTCAAACCTAAGAGGCACTCAGAATTGATGGATGTATTGATATCTTTAGTTAAATCAGAAAGTCTTAGTGTGCTGGCCCATTCACTAAGGTTCAGACAAAGAAATCTACTACTTATCATGGGCAAGATGGAACTGGAACAAAGGTAGAAGACAGCAGCCCAAGGAACTCCCGACATTCCACCCCCCTCCCTAGATAGTCCTCCGCCTAACCCACCCCTCTGTCTTACTCTGCCCATCTCTGAAGTTGGGTGCTTTTCTCACATGCGCTCTTTCTTGGCATGTGTAGTTACTTCTCCTCCCCTGGTTTTTTCTGCTGTGTCTTCAGTGCCTACAGGCGCTCTCCAAGGGGCCTACCAGATAGTACCTTAGTTCTCTATTTGTGGTCACTTACTTAGGAGGCTAGCTACACCTTAAAAATTCTAAGGGTGGGGCCTTGTTTTCTCATGCCCCTCCCATTCAACTCCGTGTTTCCTCTCACATGCAGCTTGGCTCTCTCCAAGCAATGACCTTCCTTCCCAGTAGGTTTTCCAAGTTTCTTCTTTTTCAACCCCTTGCCACATTTCCTCCACCAATAGCCAATTCCATTTTCCCCTAAACTTTTTCTTAAGTTGTTGCTAATGCCCTTCAGTCAAAGACCACCAAAAAACATACCTGGTGTTGCACAAGCCACACTGATTATTAATCAAGGCGAATTCAGATAGGAGGTGTACTGACTATTCGGGCTACCATTCCTGTGATGAAACAACATGGCCAAAGGAACTCGGGGAGGGAAGGGTTAATTTGGCTTACACTTCCACATCTGTAGACCATCATCACAGGAACTCAAACATGCCTGGAATCTGGTAGCAGGAGCTGATATAGAGACCATAGAGGCGTGCTGCTCACTGGCTTGCTCCTCATGACTTGTTCATTCCACTTTCTTATAGAACCTAGGGCCAAACCACAGGGATTGGGCCTTCCCCATCCATCACTAATAAAGAAAATGCGTTACAGCAGAATCTTACAGAGGCATCTTCTTCCTTGAGGTTCCCTCCTTTCAGATGACTCCAGCCTGTGTGAAGGTGACATAAACTAGCCAGCACGGCTATGTTTCTCACTGTTATAACTTACCACCTGCCAAAACCATCTTAAAGGAGGAGAGGTTTACTTCAGCTGGGAGTTTGTTCCAATCCTTCAAGGGATGGAAGGTGGGAGGCAGGAGGTTAAAGCTGCTGGTCACACTGCAGCCAGTTCTGAAGCAAAGAGATGAGAACTGGTGCTCAGCTTGCCTTTCTTTGGATTTGGTGCAGAACCCCATCCTAGGGAAAGGTGCCACTCGCAGCTAAGGTGGATCTTCACACCTGAAATTAACCTCAACTAGAAATTCCCTCATGGATGCGCCAGAGACTTGCCTCCTAGATGAGTCTCCATCCTTCCGAATAGGCAACGAATGCTAACCATCACACAGGCTCTCAGTACTCACAGGGTGGGAGATTCGGAGAGGGTGTAAGAAAGCAGGAGTCACTCTGGATGGGGTACTGTCACACAACAGAGGAGGGAGAAGAAGCCTCTATCACTCAGTACCTCGGCAAATCTCACCTCTGAAAAAGATCAGCGGTACTAAGGATAAAGCTGTGGTTGCTAAAAAAGAAAAAAGAAAGTGGCAATAATTCATCTTAGGACAATCATTCTCAACCTTCCTAATGCCATGACCCTTTAATACAGTTCCTCATGTTGTGGTGACCTCAACCATGAAACTATTTTCATTGCTGCTTTATAATTGTAATTTTGCTACTGTTACGAATCATAATATAAATATCTGATACATAGGATTTTCAGGATATCTGTTTTGGGACCCCCAAAGGGCCCCTCAATCTCAACCACCCTCAACCCACAGGTTGAGAACCTCCATCTTAGAGAGTGTCAAGAATATGTCGCTTCCTGTGGCTTGGCCAATGTGCTGTCTTGTTCATACATGATTTACAGAGTGTCTTTACATGATCTGCCCTGGCCACAGGTGTTCTACGAAACACCATGTTTGACTAGAGAGCATCAGGTTTGGCCATGAGATCCACATGAGACACAGGAGCACTAAGGTGCCCCCCCCCCCAGGTCACACCAGGCCTACCTGCTGGATAGCAGCAGCTTCTCTTCCTCAGCCACAGGGCATTCCTCTTTCTCCTCTTTTCTAGCTCATCCTTTCTCCCTTAACCCCTGTGCACCCCTTATCCTGTTGGTTGTGAGCCTAGCCTTTAACGACTGAGCCAACTCTCCAGCCCAATCCTGTGCATTCTCACACAAGGTTTGATGGATGGATTTCTCATCTGGTTGGGGCAGAAAACCTCTTTTTTGCATGTTTAATCATTTTTACTGACTTATAGACATGGTGACTATGGTCCGCTATTACTTGTATGGCAGTGGTTTTATTCAGGGTGTTGATAGTTGGTTTGAAAAAATGGAAAAATTGAATGTGGATGGGTGTGGTCTCCCTAAAGCTAGTTTAGGGAGGGAGCTTGCTTCAGAGTAAGTTTTCCTATTGACAGCAGAACCCATTTTAAAGTCTGTCTCTATTGATGACCTCAGGTATTCACTGAGATATTTCCACTCTGGGTAGATAGAACCTTCCCTGGGTAAGATGGGACTTACTCACACATTTAAATGAACAAAGGCATAGGATCAATGTGTCTACAAGTAGATAGGAACATTTTCGGAAGATGAGTCCTGAGGCATGGAAATGTTTAGGGGAAAAAAAACCCCATGAAGACGAGTCAGTAGAGCAGATGGGGAATGACTGTCAGGGCTGGGGTGCTGAAAGCTTGCCTTACAAGCATAAGGATCCAAGTTCCATCCCTAGCACCCATGTAAAAATGCTAAACTTGGTGGTGACAACGAAAACCTTTCAAGGAAAGGTGTCCTGTGCCTCTAGGCACAGATGTGTAGATCTCTTCAGAGGATCCCACTGAGATCTGGCTATCTACGTCCCTGACTTCAGTCTATATAACCATCTCTGACTCCTCACCTTTGCACATTCAATGGGATGGGGGTATCCCCACTAAAGGATCGCAACTCAGAAGAAGCCACCACAGCTAAAATTTCAGGACCAGCCAGTATGAAACACCCCATCAACCCATCAAATTAGATGGATTTGTTTCTTTTAGCTAATATTTGTTGAAGTTTTATTATTCGACAAGCATAGTAGTACTAAGTCCTGAAGAAGTGAGAAAAGCATGGGGTTTCTAGTTCCATGGGCTGTACTCTGTGGTGAGGAAGAACACAATTGGAGTGATTGTCTTCAATAGGGTTTCTATTGCTGTGATAAAACATCATAACCATTAGCAACTTGGGGAGGAAATGGTTTATTTAATCTTACATGTCCAGGTAATAGTCCATTGTCAAGGAAAGTCAAAGCGGAAACTTAAGCAGAGCAAAAACCTGAAGGTGTGAGCTAGCTGGGAGCTACTGAGGAGTGCTGCTTGCTGGCTTGTTCCTCATGACTTACTCAGCCTGCTTTCATATACCGCCCAGGAACCACCTGCCCAGGGTGGAGTTGGCACTGCCCTCTGTGTGCTAGATACATCCCATCAATATTAATTAAAAGAAATTCATACAGGTAATCTGATGGAGGTATTTTCTCCACTGATGATCCTCTTTTCAAATAACTCAATAACATAAGTCAAGTTGACAGAAACTAGCTAGCACAGTAACAAAGTGTGTATTATATTCCACTGGGGGAAAAAGTACCGGTTGCCATGGGAACTTAGAACATGGGAAGTGAACCTCTTAGGGGAAAGGGAAGCTAAGTTTGGGAGGATAAACAGGATCAGATTAGGTGAAAGAAGACAGGGAGAGCAAACTCTGGCTTCTTGGGTTTCTTGTAATGCCATTCACCATGCTCTTTTCCCCAAGGCTATCTACAAAATGGTGGGCACTGTGATCATGATGAAAATGAATGAGGATGGCCTCACGCCCGAACAGCGAGTGGACAAGATTTTCAGCAAGATGGATAAGAACAAAGATGACCAGATTACACTGGATGAATTCAAAGAAGCTGCAAAAAGCGATCCTTCCATTGTATTACTTCTGCAGTGCGACATTCAGAAATGAGCTGATGTCAATGGTATGGACTGCACAGAAGTCTTGATGTTCCATTCAGTCTGCAGCTATACACACACACACACACACACACACACACACACACACCACACCACACCACATCCCCACACAATTGCTTGGACTACCTATAAATGGACTTGCTTCTTGTGTTTGAAACACTTGTGTGCATGAGAATGTCATTTGCTAATGAATTTTAAAGCATATATTATAAAAACAAACCTGACAACCTGCCACAATGTGATATGTGTAATATCATTTCATTAAAATACATCTTCCTCTAAAACCTGGGCAGAAGCGTGCTGCAAAGAATTCTATGATTTCTTGTACATGTTTTGCTAATGCTTGTGTCCCTTGATTATATAACAGTAGCACTGAGACCCCCCCTCCCAGTAATGTAACTTATTATGGGCTGCGTCACCATTCTCCTGTAAAATAGTACTGGACAGACACACAGGAGGGGCCCTTGGCTCCCTGTCTGGCCCACATACAGCTTGTATTATCAGTGAATATAATTGTACTACATTTGCATGCCTTTTGGGTTTGCTTTAATTCTTACCTCATTTGTAACCTCTCAATCTGAAAGAGCTGTTTTGGATGAATGCAGTATACAACTTAAAAATCCTGCTCAACTATTCATTAAGTATAACTATATATCTATAGACACAAAGGTATTATTTATTGAAAGTAAAAACATAATAATGGGAATGTATTGATTTCCGTTTGACGTTATAAAAGGCTTCCAGAAAGGTGGTAACAGATGTCCCAAGTAAATTTCTAATATGATTTAGTTCCCTAATTACTAATTTATAATTTCAGCTCAATGTTCATAGAGGTCAGTTAGCCATGACTTATTAAATCTACCCTTATGTACATCTCTGGAATTTACAGAATGACTGAAGGGGGGAAAAGTCACTTTCCACCTTCTCATCCAGCCCCTCCCCCAAAGAAGGTTAATTAATATGGCATGTAACATTTAAAGAAAACAGGAGATTTGTTCATTCTGGAAAACAATGCTCATGATGTGACAATAAACTTTATCTCAGTGTGACTTTGGTGCCAACAACTCGTCATGTTCCATATAACTCTGAGGAGGTGCATTTAGTGGGCAAGTGGGGTCATCCAAGATTAAGTTCAAAGTAAAAAGCATGCTACTTTTTATTTTTCATGATGGAATAAAACTGACCCTTCTGACCTTGGCGTGGGGCGGGGGAGTGGGGGGGGGATGTCACCCAGAACTCTAAATCAGGTTGGCATTTCCAGACCATGCCTGGAGATGTTCAGCTTCTTCACACAGTACAGTCCACTTGTGTTTCCTTTGATGGATTGCTCAAGATTTGCATTGCACACTAGCTATTAAGCCTTTCAGGGGCAGCCACTGTGACCATAAAACAAAAACAAACAAGCCATGTACACACAAAATGTCTTTTAATTAAAGTAACTTGTATAGAGCCCACACTTACTTTTATCAAACATTGCAGCATTCTTTCCTAGATCCAAAGCACTTGTGATGGGGCTTTTCCCCGTGACCATTTTCCTTTGTCTTAGGACTACTAAATGGTACTAGTCAGGATCTTGTAATTCCATCCACCCAATTCATTTCACGAGTAATTGTGACTAAGCAAAGTTTACTATTTGCTCATAGGCACCTAGACTCTGCTGGGAGAAGACACCTCCATGAGTGAAGAGAAGCCCTTGTACCCTGAACCCCTGTGCATGGTGAAGAAGCAGAGCAGAGAAAGTCTGAGATTCTGCGCCTCCCAGTACTGTTTTCTCTCAGCGAGGGTAGCATGGGTAAACTGGGAGAGCCACCCGGTTACACACGAGGCTTTGGCAAACCATTCAGGATAAATCCTTGCTGACTGCCCATTATACACCCAACACTAGTGTTGTGTGTGTGTGTGTGTGTAGACACACTACACATGCTCATGAATGTCAAACAGAAGAAAAACACAGCAAGATAGGAGCAAGGTATAGGGGTGGGATATGGTGGTAGCTTTTTCCAGTAGGATGGTGATAGTTGAAGAAAGACCACTCAGAAGGATGAGAGTGAGTGAAAGATAATGAGAGAAAGCTACCAGGAATTTAGGAAATGAAAATCTTCCGCAGGCCCACTCATTCTTTCTATAAGTAAAATGTAGACGTTGTGTGAGCAAAAATCCAATTTGCTTTTTAGTCCTTTTTTATGGTTAGTTGACTGATCTGCTCAGTTGACACTGAAGAAAAGCCATGTGTGTCCTCTGGGTTAGCATTTCTGTTCCTGGTCATATTATCTACCACGGTCCCCCCCCCCAAAAAAAAAACCCAAACCAAAACAACAAAACACTCACAGAAAAGATCTATGAGGACATGTCCCGGGACATCTGTGAAGGCTGTTTGTGGTGTAGGTAATGGAGTCAATCTACTGGCTTATCATTACAGGATCAGGTAAGTAAAATACAGAAAATGCCTCAGGTTGGCATCCTACACACCTACTGGAGAGGAGACTGGGTATGCACTGGACAACTGTTATAAATTCTGAGGAGGAGACAAAGAATAAAACCTACCACACGGTATAGTAAATGAACAAAGGGAAGGCAGCCCACGAAAGGACTCAAGTCACACTAGGTGAAGGGTGGGTGGTAGTGGAGGTTGTCTCATTACAATTACTCCATAATAGACTAACCCCCTAACACACTAACATGAAACAAGCATTGTACCACTTCGTGTCTTAAATGTTCAGCTGGCTGACACTGGCTTGGAGTCTAGGCAGCCACTTGCACTTATTTAGTGGCAAGGGTAGAAACAGGCCCCAGGACACTCTTGGCTGGCTGGGAACCTCAAGACTTCTCTTCACAGGCTGGCTTGTGCTTCTTTACAACACAGTAGCTTGGCAGCAGCTAACACTACAAAGAGATCTTAGCTTCTACACAGCTGTCCTGTTATGCAGGAAATTTCCCCGTATTTTCTGTGTCACTCCTACTGGAGTTATTGGTTACAAGAAAGCTACATCTTAGCTTCTGTTAAATGAAACAAAGTTCTTGGAGAATATACAGCGTAGTTTTTTTTAAACACAGAAATAATATGGCTATATGTTTTTGCTTTAATCCTAGGTGTAGGGATATGAGGTTGCTTTGTGCAGCAGTTATGATTTGCCTAGTGCTCTGGCAGGGGTGTGATTTTGTCAGCTACAGATGGTTTTTGTGTGTAACATCTGGAATTCTGGGGACTTTTCAGAAGATATATAAATGCTAAAGCCCCATCTGGGTTGCTGGTATGGCTGGTTAGTGGATGAATGTTGGTTGCAGTTTGTCAAGTAGTTGTGTGCAAAGAAACAAGAAATTAGATATCCTGATAGCCCAAGGAATTTGATGACCGTGATCAGCAGGAAGTAGTCTAATGATATTGTTGCCCCATTTCCTACCCCTAACTTTATTTGATTTATCCCCCTGGCCCCCCCATCATTTCTCTCCTACATTGTATTAGGGGGGGGTGAAAGGGAAGAAGGGTAGAAAAAGGTGAAATAAACAAGGAACCCACAAAGTAGCATATGCAGGTTACAATCATCACCTTCAAAATACAACATGGCAGTCTAACCCAGATCCCATGTGAAATAGTCTCTCAAGAATCTCTAAGAGCTTCATGCCATAGCTTTGGGACCAGGCTTGAGGTCCAGTGTCTTACCATTTAATGACTCCCCAGGTGGAGCATACTGAGTACCTTTCTTGACTCCAAGTGCCCTGTACCAATGGCATAATTATCTCCCCCTCACACACAGTGTGAAATGATGATCTAGGTTTAGAACCATTGTAATAAACACATCAGATGGGAAAGGGAAAGCACTCAGCTTTTCTAATCAATGCCACTCTAAAGTGCAGCAGCTAAGTATGTTTTATAAGTTTTCCTGATGGGGGATTCCATCCTATTGTCTACATATGAAGTCTTAGAGTTACCAAGACTTTTAAGTAGATAAAATTGTTAATACTTTTTTATATTCTGTATATTTGCCTGTGTTTGATGTATATGTGCACACAGAGGCCAGCTGTTGAGTGCCCTGGAATTGGAGTTAAGGCAGTTGTGAGCTGTTATGAGGGTGCCAGGAACTGAACTTGGGTCCTTTTAAGTGCTGAGCTACTTCTGCCTCAGTATGTTTAACAACTTATAAACTCCACCGTCTTGGACTTTCACTGTGAAACTAGTACGGAATGAAACTCTTTATAGTATTAACAGTCTTACCCAAGGAACCCTTAGAGAAAGACCCTTTCTGTCGCAAAGGTCTTGAACACCCACCTTCAATCTTCCTGATGCCCTAACAAGAGAATTGCACTGTCTTACCTTTGATTTTTTTCCTTTTCCAAGTTGAATCCAAAGTGTCATTTTTATTAATAGCTAACTTCCAGTACAGGCTAAAGCCTCTGGGGCCCTGAGGCCAGATTTTGTTCCTTTTGAGTAGGCCTGACAACGTGGGATTGGCTTTTGCACTTAACTTTTTCTGAATTTGAAAAGCAGTCAACATCTGACATACAGGAATGATACACAAGCTTGGTTCCTCGAAAGTCATTGCTTATCCTTATCTTGTTAACGGCACTAGGCATGGCCAGAGGTATTCATACAGTATAAACATTCTAGTTTAATGTGTCATTTCCTGTTACTCAGGTTATCATGAATTGTGTTACTTCCCACTAAGTAAAATGGCTAATCTTGGCACCTCCAATTCAATGTTCTTCACCAGAAGTCCCGTAAGACTAAGTAGGTTTCTGAGAATAGCTTTACCAAGGCCATTTAGATTTGTGACATTTCCCATCTAGTACTGAATGGATCCTATTTTTAGTTTTATTTCATAACATCTACATTCAAGTAACAAAATCTATTTTTAGCTATAAACAAACCACTCCAATGTCTTAAGTCTTCATACTATCTCCTGTCCCTTAATTCCACAACTTATTTGGGTTATTCTGGATTAGAATCTCTCCTACTGTTATGACAGAGGCTTTGAACAGCTGCAGGGCGGAGGGTACTTTTCCCAGCAGTATGCAATTTCAGCTTCCTCCTGCCATAGCCTTGAGAAAAGGAGCTCAGTCCTGTCCAGCCTAGGGGATCCATGGAAGAGCACTTGAGTACCCAGAGACAAAGGCAGGAGTTTCACTTTTCATTACATAGTCAGATCTGACCTGGGAAACTACATAATTCTACCAGGTTCTACTCTACCTAGAGCTAGGAGGGTCTCCACAAGCAAGGTCCTGGACATGGGAAGGATTTACTGTGGTGGCCATCTGTTTAAGATATTATCTGCTAGAGGAAAGTGGTAATGCTGAAAGCAAGCCCATGAGCTGAAACATGGATTTACCTGAACCCTCTGAACTGGTCACATCTCAGCCTCCAGGATTCTACTTTGACAACCCAGGGGTTACTTCAGAAAGGATCAAGATGGGAGCTTCAGGGTGCACCTAACTTCCTTTCAGTAGACTCAACCTCCTGAGTCTTCCAGTAACACCAGAGGCTGGAAATATTTAACACTGGGTGCTCTGGGGGAACACTTGCAATAACTGTGTAGATGTATTAACTACACTTTTCAAGTTATTGATATGAACAGAATACTGCCTCAGGATATTACAAACACTTACTCTTTATTCCTACATCTAATTTGTCCTCAAGAAAAAAATGGGAGGGAAACAGGGTCTTGGTTTGTAGCTATCCTTGGAACTCATTCAGTATGGCATTTTAGGTCACTTTTTGGTACAGCACTTCTGGTGCAATATATGAGCCAGTGCCTGGTTTCTTCCACAGACTTTAAGCATTTGTCTCCACATACAAATACTCCAAACATCATTGAGTCAGCACTCCCCTACATGAAAAGGAATGGGAGAAATAAAAACTTGGAAAGTATGTAAAATAAGTTGCTTATTAATTTTACTAGTTATACTTTGGCTTACTAAAACTCACTGCACATGTCATTTTGTAAATGATTACACTGGGTAAATGTTAAATCCTGTCTTGGGACTTGTAGGGACATTAGAGCTGCATGAATGACACGGATAGATATGTCACTGCATGACGAGGTCCAGGTTACTCTCATATTCCTTATCCCAGTTCACAAACGCATGACCTTAACTCATATAAATTTTAAGTTTTATTTTTGGAAGTTACACATACTTTAAAAGAACAATAACTTTTTTTGTTTGTTTGTTTGTTTTCCAATGGATGTTATTTACTCCTTAGAACATTAAATGAAGACTTCACTTATGATTGAAACCAAAGCTTTCTGAGGCCAAATCAATACACTGCCTTCAGCAGGAGATGCTCAGGATCTGAGGGCTGCATTTCTCACTCTGTAGAAGCACATTTAAAACTACCACAAAAACTCAAAACACTGAAACGTCTTAGCTAATTAAAATTAAAGCACTGGTCTCACTTCATTTGTATTTATTTGAAAAAATGTGTGTATGTTAAAATAGTTCTGATACAAATGAGTTATAGTGCTTATGGTTGGTGGGGAAAGTTTAAAGCAGTTTTCTCTTTCTATATTCTTAGACTAGAAATGTTTTTGGATTTTTGGCAACTACTGTATTCTAAGAATACATTCTCTTCCCCACCAAAACAAAACTCAGTTTTTATCAATAACTATAGAATTATACTTGCTTTTAAAAATAGTACTTTTCTTAAAATACTTCCTTTTCAAGTTCATAAATATGTATTCTAATTTATTGCTGGTAATAAAAGGAATGCTTCTTGCTGCTATTCAAAATTTAAAGGTTAACCCTAACCCTAGTATGAAACACATAACAGGCACAAATACAATGTTTTCTTAAAAAAAAAAATCACAAATACCAATTTTTACAGTAAAGTGATCATTGTCTATAAAGTCAGGAAGTGTCTTATATCATCTCACATGAAGTGTAGATTTTGACTCAAGTAGCCACTAGCTCCTCTACCTGCACAAGCACTCGATTCCTGGCTTTCTCCAGCCCTGCTCTACCACTAAGCTATATTTTCAGGCCTCAATTTCACTTTCATTTTGAGAAAGAGGCCAAGCTGTCCAGGCTACTCTTGAACTCACTCTGCAGCTCAGGCAGGCCTAGAACTTGTGATTTTCTTGCATCTACTACCCTAGTGGCTGCGCCACCAAAAACTGAGGGCTTTTACAACTTGCCCACCATGTACCAGGTCAAAGTGGAAACTGTCACAGCCATGGCATGCTCTTTCTTGAGTGGAGGATAGTTAAAGGACAAAGGAGAAAGCACTTGTCACAGCCGACAGTGCTTCAGGGCTGCATACAAGTGTCTAGTGAAGACCATCTTACAACTGAAGAAGTGTGGTGATTAAAAACAGTATCCAAATCTACAGTTTTACCACAGGGTTATAAAACAATAAAAGCACAGATTCTGCCAGCATCACCGGTCTTATGCAGATCTCTGATATGGAAACATCAGTATGTCCAGCCTAACCAGCTCTCCATCACTGCATCCCATACTGAGAAACTGCTCTTTCCACAGACATATGCATTTTTTTTTTCCAGACAATTTTTAAAACTAGACTGTAACAACCTGGAAATGCAAAACTAAACATCAGGTGCTCAAACTTTTATTTTAATTCTTACAAAATACTATAGAAATGAACCCAAACTGAACAGATATGTACATGTGAATTATGTACAAAATATTACTCCTGAAAAAATTTATAAAAGTAGATGGTAAAAACAAATAAAACACAGAAACTCCAAAGCAAACAAACATAAAAAGATTTAAAACCAGTATTATGAAATTGGTTTTCACAAGGAAAAGCAATCATAATTTTAAACTCTTGGCAGCAGCTCGTTTTCTAGGCTTATTTACACAATCGATGGGTCATATTAAAGGAGTTTCTTTATTTCAAAGTACCTCTCGTCTCATTTTACTTCATCCACCAGTCCAGATTATTCCCCCTTACAGTTCCCCTTTAGTACGAGGGCAAGGCACTAAGCTGTCAACTTGCATTGTCATCTTCCTCTTGAGTCACAGGTCGGAAGGGCAACGTGGTTTGCCCTCTTTCAGGGTCAGACATTCGAAGAATTCTAATCAGTTTACTTGAAGGAAGAGAGCTAGAGAAAGCAAAAGTAATCATTCAATTTCCCAACAAAGATTTTATCCATTTAACACTCAACTAGTTCAGTTCTCTAGTTCACTTACCCTAGGTTCAATTCCCAACAATATGAGCGATAAAAACAAGATAAAACTCCACCCCCCAAACAAACAAAACAACCCCCCCCAACTTCCTTCTACATCCTATCTGTTTTCAATTTGGATGAAAAGAAAACATTTTTTTTTAATATGTCAGCTATTTTACACTCTTGATCTTGTCTGGAATTGACTGTATATTTCAAATCAAAAAGGCAGAGGATCCTGGGGTTACTTTAGAACAGAGGACCAACCCTCGAGATCAGAGCAGAGCAGAGCAGAGCAGAGCAGAACTCTTTCTAAGACTAGTGTTTTTAAGTGGCCAAGAACAAAGAGTAGGGATCTTAAACTGTTTCTTTGTCTTACACAAAATTACTAAAATCACTTTCTATTAGTTGGTCAAGAAAACTACAGAGGAGCAAATTCAAAATATAAGCAAGTCAAAATTACATTGTAGACCATTTGTTTCCTAAAGAAGGGCTAATGATATAAGTGAAAGTTTAAGCATCTAGGGAAGTAGAAGACATTAAATCTGCTGAGCAAGAAAACGGAGTGACCACTGCCCACCCTTAGCCTGGTCACTGATGCATTTAAAAATGAGAACCATGCAGGCCCCACATCGCTTTCACTCACAACTGAGACTCTTATGTGCGCCTGAGTGTGTGCTACATGTGTATCTCCCAGAGAGAAGATCTCTTTCCCCTTTCCCTTTGTTATATGATATATAAATTCAGAAAAAGGAAAAGGCTTTGAAAGAAGACCCACTGAGTCTCAGAATACTGTCTGTTTGTGTATGGCTTACAGGGTAGCAGGGCTCACAGGTCTAGGCCTGCAGGAGAATGAAACCCCTCCATCTGGGAGGTGTGGCTTTGGGGCTGGTGTATGTGTGTGTTCACAGAAAGTTTTCAGAAGTTACCTCATGCTTTGAGGAGTAAGCAAGATAAATTGTCTGAAACGTTGGGAATCTGCCATCTTAAGAATCATGTCCATCGCAATTCTCCTATTAACCATATCCTGAAGAACAAAGATAAAAGTTAGGATTAGTTTTGCATCAGCTATTTCTATAAAAGCAGCACTCTCTGGGCTAAAACAAACTTCTAGAGTTCTATTCATTACATATGATGCCAAGAAGTTTATCTATGAAAAATAATATCAGAAACTATAAGGGGAAATTAACTGAATAAATATTCTCCCCGTTCATTTCTATGGTCTCCTCTCTCAGACACAGGTAACAAAACACTAAGAAACTACACCAACAAAACAATTATTACAGAGTGAATCTTTAAGCACAAGAATAGTTAATTATTCACGATAAAAATATAAAATTTGCCTGGTTTCAAATTTCTCAAGTTTCTGAGAATATAGAAAGTGTAGCAGTCACAGGCCATCACAAAAAAGGCATCAACGAAAGATAAGCATAGTTCAATACATAACGCATGAAAGAATAGTAGACAGAGGCATGGTACTTAGAAAGTTACAAGCAGCTTACCATAGCTAACATTTTTGGAAGATACTATAGCATTAAGGATCTCAATGTTATAAAATCTTATAAAATTAAATATTTTATATATAACCACCTAAGGGTTTTAAAAAGGTGACCACAATCAGGTCTATTTTCATAAATCGACACTCTCTTAAAACACGTGGGGGATGAGCTACAGAAACCACCGGATACAAGTCTGAGAGTCTAGGAAGAGGTTATCACAGCTGGAGGTAAAGGGACAGAGAGAGGTACCAGAGCCACCACAGGGAAAAGGAAGAAAAGGGTAGAACACTGAGAAGAGAAACAAGCAAGGGCAGGCAGCTTGTAAGTAAAAAGGAGGAATTAATCAAATGTATATGGTTTTGAAGCTAGAGGACTAGGATGGTAATGATGACTTGTCATTAACAAGGAAAAACATTTAGAAAAGGAAGATGATCTGAGAGGAAGATCCACTCAGTCTCAGACACAGTGAGCTCAGAATGCTGTTTACTGGATGGGCACACCAGTAATAGGGCACACAGGTCTAGACTGCAAATAAGATCAGGACAGGAGACCTCTATCAGGTAGGTCTATAAGTCTGTATGGAGGGATGTATGTTATGTCACTTCTACAAATATTGATCAGAAAAATGACAATACTGTAAAAAGCAAACAGAAAATGTCAAACACTCAATAACATCAGAACTAGAGGCAGAAAGGCAAACTAAAAAGGCGATACTGTAAAAGGAAATCCAGAAAGAGTATAGAGGCAATAAAACAACACATCCCAAGGAAAGGGGGACGGGGTCAGGCACCCCAGTGAATAAAGACCAAGCTCATGAGTGATATCTGATCAAAGAATGCTGCTTTGGAACCAGAGACCAGACTACAGTGTATAAAATAGTAATGGTGCATGTTAGACACAGAATGTCACCTGAGCCTCAATGTAGCCCAACAAGGTAGTGAATCTTCTACTCCACGGAAAAACCGAGATGACAGAAGGATATATCTAAGCCACTGAAGTAATTGTAGAAGCCCTTGGTTTCAAAACTTTTAAA
Source organism: Tokudaia tokunoshimensis (assembly GCA_036184795.1). Taxonomy (NCBI): domain Eukaryota; kingdom Metazoa; phylum Chordata; class Mammalia; order Rodentia; family Muridae; genus Tokudaia; species Tokudaia tokunoshimensis. The sequence continues at coordinate 32,625,068 of BTHU01000012.1, read as the reverse complement.
TTTATTTTCTTTAATCTTTAAAGTCAAATGCACTGGCATCTTTGTTACTTCTGCTTTCTTTCTTTCCTTTTTCTTTTTTTGGAAAGCTTGGCCATAACGAAAGGAGTCAGTCAACAAAAGCCCTGAGTCAAGAAGCAAAAGCTTTAATTTGATGAAAATAAGCTCCGGAGGCGGGGAAGGAGATCCTGCAGGTAGACACTCAAGATGTACATGGTGGCAGAGAAAAGCTGACGTAGGGCATGGTCATTGGAGGACCACACATTAATCATGGAGAGAACTGAACTCCACGGTCTTCCCAACCACTAACATCACAAACTAATGTGGGGAAACAAAAGAAAAACTGTTCCTTTCAAATTGTTTCAACCAAATAAAAGTTAGAGAACTTAAAATTCAACAATACCATGTAGACATCAAACTCATCCAGGCATCGGAAAGGTGATTCAGCAATGGACCACAGGGAAAGAATGAAGCATACTGTGGAGAAAGAGCGTTCACCGCCGGACAAAGCACGCATGTCGTTGAAGGAGGCTTTGTTTCCCTCTCCAGGCTGAACCTTTAAGGTGATCACAAGGAATAAATTTATAAAGAGACAGAGAGAAGGGATAAAGCAGTATGAAAGCATATTCAAAATATTTTATACTTTAATAGCTGTCCAATTTTTGTTTCACTTTAAAAGAATCAAAGGTGCTGGAATGGAGGCTCAGTTAAGATGCTTTACAGAAGACCCAGTCTCATTTCCCAGCATCTACATGGTGGCTCACGCCCATCTAAAAGTCCAGTTCCAGGGATCTCAAATCTTCTAGCCTTCTTAGGCACTAGGCAGGAACTTGGTGCACACATATAATGCAGACCCAAAGTCCATACATATAAAATAAATATTTAAAAAAGAAAATCAAATTGAGCACTTTTTGTCATTTAAATGGAACCTAACACACAAAAATACCAAAGCTATGGCAATAAATCCAATATTTAAACAAACATTATTTACTAAAATAAAGATTGTAAACTAGTATTTCCAAAACTGTTTGTTACTACATCAAACATTTCAAGTAGTGAGATAATTTTTCTTTACTAGAATTACAGTGACATCTAGTGGTTACAATCCTTTAATAACTAACATAAATCCTCTTGAAGAGGCTTACCCAAAAATAAAGGAAATGGATTAAAAGACATTTAAGGGGGTGGGGGGACCTGGGAAGAAAGGGGGGAAGGGAAAATGGTCAGGATGTAAAGTAAATAAAACATAAATAAGTAAACATTTTTAAAAACCCTCCATGGGAACAGTAAAATAAAAAAATCCATTAACGATATTAAAAGCATTTCTTCTGCATAATTTTCTGAAACAAAAATATAAAGCAATATAAGGAGGCATTCTATTTTGAGAAGAATGCAGGCATATTCTATCTAACAAATACATCTTAACAAGGTTAAAAGATCAGTTTTATATGTCAGACATATGCTGCTCTCAAATGAACATACATTCATTTTAACACTGTAAGAGGCTTACAAATTTTGAATTTTAATGTATACTGTATATCTTTTTTTGAAGACACAAAAAAAAGACAGGGGGAGGGATATCTTATGGAGACATAAGCATTCATTTTTCCTTGAATTTATGCCTGAAAGTAGACAGGTTTTCAAATTAATGTAATTTTCCTCTCAATAGCAATGTAATAGTTCTGATCCCAAGTCCTTACCAAAAGTTTCCAGTCTTGCTCATTTCGGTCATCCTCATTAGGGGCACGACAGCAGCTAGTGAGGCGTAAATTTGTATTTCTCTGATGACTGACAATCCTAAGTGCTGTTCATGTACTTATGTTCTATGTGGGTAAATCCACTTAATCTAAGTCTTTGGTGATTTTAAAACAGGTTCAATCTTTTTCTTTTATTATCCTCAAAAGATTCTAGATTAGCTCTTTTGTTGTATTATATACTAATAATTATCTTTCCCCAGACAACAGTATACTGTTACTTTTTAATAGTATACTGTTTTTTAAAATTGCTTTTTGTGTCCTATTTCAAAAATCTTAACGAAAACTATTTTTTATTAACAGGCAAGAGTGGCACTTGTTAATGGAGAATAACATGTTTATTTCCACACATTTTGAAGCATATACTAGTCAAGTCAGAATAAGTAGCATTTCTATCCCCTTACTGTATGCGAAGCTTTTGAGCATCCACCTCTCTTCTAGTTTTTCTTAAAATACCTATTAGTAGTTCTGTGAACTGCAGTGGCCACACGGCTGTGGAGTACTGGGACTTACTCCCATCAAATTGTTTTGGTACTCGCTACTTTTTCTCTCCCCTCCCCAACTGTGTTCACATTAACTCTTAAACTCCCCATGAATATGTGCTATTTGATTTTCTATGTGTGGCTTATTTAATGTAGTAACTTCTAGTTTTATCCATCTTGATGCAATCGACAGGATTTTCTTCTTGTTAACGTCTGAGTGTCATTCTATTATGCTTAACTACTACATTTTCTTTTTTTCCTTTTATTTTATTTTTTATTGAAAAAGGACATAAAACATTTTATGATAAAATCTAAGATTTACATGAAAAATGTTTCTGACAAAATTGAAGAAGCATATGGAAAAACATTAAGAGTGACAATTTTCATGGAAAATTAAAGACTAAGATTGTAGGCATAAAAAACATTGCTAAATTAATTGAAAAAGGAAATAGAAACATTTTATGATAGAATTGAAGAATTGAAGATAGAATTGAAAAACATGTTAAAACTGGCTATTTCATGGAAAATTATACAGATAAAATGGCAGGTTATAAAAATATTTCTAAGTTGATTGAAAGTAAAATTATAGACATTGTCTGATAAAATGGAAGATTTACATGGAAAATATTTCTGATAAAATTGAAGAAAAATATAGAAAAAGGTTAAAATTGGACATTATCATGGAAAATTATATAGATAAAATGGTAGGCATAAAAATATTTCTAAGTTGATTGAAAGTGGAATTATAAACATTTTCTGATAAAGTTGAAGATTTACATGGAAAATATCTCTGATAAAATTGAAGAAATATATAGAAAAACATGTTAAGATTGACTATTTCATGGAAAAAAATTATACCGATAAAATGGTAGGCATAAAAATATTCCTAAATTGATTGAAAATGGAATTATAAACATTTTCTGACAAAATTGAAGATTTACATGGAAAATATTTCTGATAAAATTGAATATATAGAAAAATGTTAAAATTAAAGATTATCATGGAAAAAAGTTAAAATGGTTGACATAAAAAACATTACTAAATTGATTGAAAAAGGAATCACAAACATTTTCTGATAAAATTGAAGATTTACATAAAAAATATTTCTGTTAGACTATGTTTTTGGTTGCGGAATTGAGTCCATTGATATTATAAGACATTAAGGAATAGTGACTATTGCTTCCCGTTATTTTTGATGTTCTTTTTATGTTTGTGTGGTAACTTTCTTTTGGGTTTGTTGGGAAAAAGATTACTTTCTTGTTTTTTCTAGGGTGTAGTTTCCCTCCTTGTGTTGGTGTTTTCCATCTATTATCCTTTGTAGGGCTGGATTTGTGGAAAGATATTGTGTAAATTTGGTTTTATCATGGAATATCTTGGTTTCTCCATCTATGGTAATTGAGAGTTTTGTTGGGTATAGTAGTTTGGGCTGGCATTTGTGTTCTCTCAGGGTCTGTATGAGATCTGCCCAGGATTTTCTAGCTTTCATGGTCTCAGGTGAGAAGTTTGGTGTAATTCTGATAGGTCTGCCTTTATAGGTTACTTGACCTTTTTCCCTTACTGCTTTTAATATTCTTTGTTTAGTGCATTTGGTGTTTTGATTATTATGTGCTGGGAGGACTTTCTGGTCTGGCCCAGTCTGTTTGGAGTTCTGTAGGCTTCTTGTATGTTCATGGACATCTCTTTCTTTAGATTAGTGAAGTTTTCTTCTATAATTTTGTTGAAGATATTTACTGGCCCTTTAAGTTGGAAATCTTCACTCTCTTCTATACCTATAATCCTTAGGTTTGGTCTTCTCATTGTGTCCTGGATTTCCTGGATATTTTGGCTGAGGAGCATTTTGCATTTTCTTTGACTGTTGAGTCAATGTTTTCTATGGTATCTTCCGCCCCTGAGATTCTTTCTTCTATCTCTTGTATTCTGTTGTTGATGCTTGCATCTATGACTCCTGAATTCTTTCCAAGATTTTCTATCTCCAGAGATGTCTCACTTTGTGATTTCTTTATTGTTTCTACTTCCATTTTTAGATCCTGGATCATTTTGTTCACATCCTTCACTTGTGTTTTCCCATAATTCTTTAAGGGACTTTTGTGTTTCCTCTTTAAGGGCCTCTACCTGTTCACCCGTGCTCTCCTCTATTTCTTTAAGGGATTTTTGTGTTTCCTCTTCAAGGGCTTTTACCTTTTGACCCATGTTCTCCTGTATTTCTTTAAGGGAGTTATTTATGTCCTTCTTGATGTCCTCTAACAACATCTGAGCTGAGACTTTATTTTTTTTTTTTTTGTTTTTTCGAGACAGGGTTTCTCTGTGTAGCCCTGGCTGTCCTGGAACTTGCTTTGTAGACCAGGCTGGCCTCGAACTCAGAAATCCTCCTGCCTCTGCCTCCCAAGTGCTGGGATTAAAGGCGTGTGCCACCACTGCCCGTGAGCTGAGACTTTAAATCCAACTCTTGCTTTTCTGTTGTGTTGGCGTATCCAGGACTTGCTGTGGTGGGAGAACTGGGCTCTGATGCTGCCAAGTAGCCTTGGTTTCTGTTGGTAGGGTTCTTGTGCTTACCTTTTGCCATCTGGTTATCTCTGGTGTTAGTTGGTCTTGCTGTCTCTGGCTGGAGCTTGTCTCTCCTATGGGCCTGTAAGTCTGTGTCTGTGCTCCTGGGAGACCAACTTTCTTCTGGCAGGATCTGTGCACAGAAGGCTGTGGAGCTACCTGGTTCCCTGCTACAGATGGTGGCAGGAAGACTCCTGTCCCAGCAGCAACACTGGTGGTATGCTCTATGCATTCCTAGCTATTGCCCTCTAGAGAAAAGGTGGAGATCTCACCTCTGCACTCAGAAGTGAAATCGCTGCTGGGAGATCACTCTCTCCTGGCGGGCTGTGTACAGAAGGCTTTGGAGCTGCCTGGTTCCCTGCTGTAGATGGCAGCGGGAAGGGAAGGTACTACATTTTCTTTATTCATTCATCGAGAAGTCTGCTGTTCTACATTTTATCAGTTTTAATCACTTTTTACTAAATGTAGGATAAAGGGTCAAAGTCATTTTCTTTTGTTTTACCAAAAAAGGATACTCAAATAATTTGAATTCAATAATTCATGAATAATCACCCCTTACTCAAAGGTTTGTAGTATCATCTCTGTCTAGAAGAGGGAACCAGGAGTTGTCCTTCTTTGCACTCTCCAGTGTTGTACCCATTGGACATGTGCTTTCTCATCTCATCTTCTGCTCTCACAGTTTCATGAGATCTCTGTGTCTAAATTCATAATTATCTTCTACTTTCCCAAGATAGATCATTAATGTTGAACATAGCTTTCTTCCTTAAATATGTACATAGAGCCACAAATTCCCTTCTGAAAAGTATTACATTGTCTCCTTCAAGTTTTGCCATGTTTTATTTTTTTATTGTTGCTGGAAATTATCTTCAACTTCCCATGTGGTTTATTTTGATTCCCTAATCATTTAGAAATGTGCTGTATAATTTAATAAATTTGGGGTATCTTAGGGTTTTGTTATTTCTAATTTCACTCAATTTTGAAATATATTCTATGTAACTTTAATTCTTTGAATTTATTGAGATTTTGAGTGAATACAATGTTGTATGCTGGTAAATGTTCCATAGGGATCACAAAACTACAATTCTCCAGTGTTCTACATTTATGCTACTGGGTCAATCTATAAGGCTTGTATAACTTTACTAACTTTTAGCCTGATTTTGCTGAGAAATGTCCTAAAATTCCCCCTACATTTAACTATTTTGTCCTTTAGTTTCCTCAATATTTCTTTATTTTTCTGGATATACAAAAATTATCATTTTTGAAATTAACTTTCTAATATCATGAAACACTCCTTTTGGTCTCTAGTGATCCCGTGTGAACCTGATTTTGTTCTTAGCAGCAGTCTGTAGTCTTTCTTATTTAACTGCATGGCATGCCTTTGCTGTTTTTACTTATGATCCTCCTAGTACCTTATGGTAATATATTTAGAGCTCCTTTTAACACTTTGACTCATAATCTCATACACACAGAGCCTTTAATACACCTCTAGTTTACAAAGCCTAATGTAACTACTGGTAACTAGGTTTTATTTCTTCCTATTTTATTTGTCCTTCATGTTCTCTTCTGTCTTCCCTCTTCTGTTTATTAGCATAAAGTGGCCTCTAATTTGCATTAATCCTCCTGTCTGAGCATTCCAAATAGGATTACGAACATACCTGGCTTCTCACTAAGCAGTTTTTTTTTTCTACTTCTCTTATTTGGTATGTGTTCACTTGACATTCTTCTAGTGGGTTGCTCTAGAGGCAGTGTAGCACTGATGTTTTGGTTTATCATAAATTAATATCACTTCCTGAAATGTCAAAGAATCTCAGAACAGGTAAGTTTAATGTTCTTGACCCATAAGTATTTTGGTTCTGAATGTTTTTCTGTTCCCTGCTCAGTTAGTTCTTAGTGGAGCCCCAATGTCATACATACAAACTCTGATTATTGTGTCCTTTCTGTCTCTTCATCTCTGCTATGAGGTTTTTTGGTTTTGTTTTATTTTGATGTTGCTTACCTAAGTTATTCCTTTCTAACTTATCTTGAACTTGGTTAAATTTATCTTTAGCTATACATTCAGTTGGCTGTTAGGTCAATCAATGATTTTTTTCACATCAGGTAATTACATTTTCAAAGTTTTAGAACCCATGTTTCATGTGGATTACAAGTCTGTGTTGAAACTGCACCTTGTTTATAGCTAACTCTTATTTCACTAAACTACGATCTCTTCAAACTACCATCAGGAGCCTGACTATGTCTCCCAAGCACTAGGACTAGTGCTTAGTGGTTTTATGCAATGCTAGAGACCCAAACTTGAGCTCTAATCCTTGCACAACAAACAAACAGTTTACTAGATGGGGCATGTCCCCAGGCCCTGCAGGGTCTTTTGAGCCAGGAAACCCATGAATTTGTCTTCATTAATCTCTCACTACTTTTTTTATTTTTTAGCTTTTCAGAATAATTCTAGCCATTTGTCAGATTTCTGTGTTTTACATCATAATGCTGTCATAGTTTTTTATCATGTTGCTAATATATAAACATACAATTCATTTTTGAATGCTGTGCCTGTAACCCTGCTAGCTACTTTTCACCAATTATAGTTGCTTGTTTTGTAGATGTCACCAGGTTATCTACACAGATGAGCATTTTAATTATTAATGTAAGGAACTTTACTTCCTTTATAATCTTTCTTCTGTTCCTTGATTTTGGCTAGAATAACTGGTACAATAATAATAAACGGTAAGCGTGGACAACATGCTTGACTCCTCACTTATGTTTGGTGTTTTATATATGAACAGACACAAGACAATGAAACAGCCCACCAGGGTGGAGCAAATTTCCATTTGATTAGGATGTACATATGTTGAAGGCTGACTGACAGTTAATCTGGGACAAAGCTGGACCAGAGTAGATTTGTAGTTTTACTAAGACTTAAGTGATTTCATCTGTATTAGTTCCTTTGGCTAACCATGTAAACTTCAGCCCTCAAGAATTAATTGAAATACTAGTCATGTGCCTAAACATTCCCCAAGTCCCGCTGTCTTGTCTCAGTATCCTTCATATCCACCAACATTTCAAGCTTAGTAAACACCTCCAGGAAAGAAAACATATAGCAATGTTAGCTTTCTTTGGACAGACTCTCCCACTTCTGGAATTTCAATTCATCTAGTCACTGCTGCTTCCAAACTTTGCAATATCTTTAAAAATAAGAATTGTTTTTGTAATTTCCTTAGATTTCTTATACTTTTGCAGTAAAAAGGATGGGTTATCATAACATAGTACCTCCCAAACCACTGGCCTAATTCTCCCCAGCACCTTCAAATCTGGATCTTTAGATGATTGGATCTTAAAAATAAAGGGTTGCAGAGATGGTAACCAAGATTTTCCAGTGGAAATTTAAACAATGAACTGTAAAATTAACTTCCTAATTTAGTTAAATGTAGAGGTTCTAAATGGCAAAGGCAGTCCAAGCATCTAGTATTTACTGTGAATATTAGAATGGAAGGATAAAATTATGGTACCAAGAGCAACAATTACTATTTAAAGCAGGTAACTGTTTTTAAGTTCCTATGCAACTTTTAATCCATATCCTCACACTATACTCTTTGTACACATTACCACAACCACAGAATCTATAAAGGTGAATACAACAGATAATTAAATTAGAAGGTATACATTTCATGGCTCCCCAGTGAGACTACAGACAATGGATTCTCTGTAATGTTCTACATGGTGCAATTGGAGTGGTTTGACAAGGTAAACTCTTGTTATAATAAAAATAACTGTCCTTAGCATCCTAAGAAAACATTGTGATTGTCTCTGGAAAGAAACTCTAGGCTTCTAACTTTATAAGCAGCAACCTAATGTTAAACATATTAGCAAAGACCATCTTTAACTTAGAAATAAGTTCCTGTTTTCTACAGATAACAGGATAAGGCCAATCAACGTTTAAAGAAAAGAAACAATGATGAAGATACTTCATCAAGATACTTACTGATATACTAAGAGTTTCATTCTTGTGGTCAAAATTCATTTTTCCACAATAAGCACGCTGAGATAATAAGTTGTCAAAGTATAATTTGCAGCGTAATGTCAAACACCTTCAAAAAAATAAATTGGCACATTATAATATAGGATAGTATTCAACATGGCATAAAATAGGTGGATTTAAGATGATTTCCTCCATGTTTTTAATATTTATCTGTATCTGGATTTTATCAAGTTCATTAATTGTGTACAAGAACAGAAAAATGAATAAAGGTATCATTTCACATTTAATACACCCCATTATGACAGTTATCTAGTATAAATAGCACCCAAATAATTTATTCTAGGCATTATTACTCTTATGTGGAAAACAAATCTTGTCCTTAAAGGAATTAAGCTTTAGAGACATGAAGGTACATATGCATCTCATTTATCTGCCAGTTTCCCCAAGTTCATATTGGGAAAAAAAGGATAACACTTTATCCCTTGTTGGTATAACGCAAGTTCCATCATTTTTCTACTGTCAGATGACACTAGACTACATTGTAAAGGAACTTTCTGCTGCCTTAGTTACCTTTTCCCCCTAAGTTTTTGTATGTGTGCACATGTATACACATGCATGTGCCAGAAAACCTCACCTGCCATTGTTTGGTGCTATCCACCTTGGTTTTCTTGTGTACATGTTTCTAGACGTCTATGTTTATGGGTATTTTGCCTGCTTGTTTGTCTGAATGTTTGTTCCACATAAATGTAGTATCCACAGGGGCCAGAAGAGGACAAGAGATCCCCTGTGACTTGGGTTGTAGATGGTTATAAGCTGCCATGAGGGTGTAGGGACTTGAACTCCAGAAAAGCAACCAGAAATCTTACTGCTGAGCCATCCCTCCAGCTATGTCAACCTTATTGCTCACACAGTCTTTCATTGCCTACGTAGCTAGCTGTTTCATAAACCCCACAGAGCCTCCTATTCCTACCTCCCCATTAACAAAATTATAAATATACACTATGATGCCCGACTCTTCTGTGTCCAGCTTTTATACAGGGCACAAAATAGGTACTCAAACTCAGGTCTTCATGCTTGCACAGCAAGTGCTTTACTGACTGAGCTACTCCCACCTTCAGTCCTTTAGTTATCTTTACCAGGGTGGAGTTATTGTGCTTCTCAGACTGTCCAATGAAATCCCTTTAAGCTAAGGATAAATTGTTTCTTCACCAGTCAAAGAGCCAATTCAAACCAGATTAGATTATATTAAATGCAGGTTTACTGGGAAGCTACTCAAGGGTGAGTTCATTAGTCCCAAGGACCTAAGCCAGGAGGTCCTTACGGGGGAGTAGTGGGCGAGAAAGAGTGGAAGGACACATGCTCTCAGAGAGTGAAGAGAAGAAAGAGTAGACCAAAATGTCTGGATTATATAGAGAAGAGCTTCCTGGAGAAAGGCAAACCAGTCCGTTGGCTGGAAAGTTCAGGGTTGGGAGCAGGGTAAACCAGGAAGGCACTGAGGTATGCTAGGAGAACCTGGAGGCCATATCTGCTTTGATATGTAAAATAGGCTCCTCAGTCCCTTGTCCTTGGGTCTGAAAGCAAACAGCCATCTACTAGGATGACCCCACTCACTTTAAGGGGGGGGGGCTGGAGCTGGGGAGGGGTGAGTCATAACAAGAGACTTAGCTATACCTTCCTCACGCAATCTTCCTCCCGCAGATGCACTCTATTAGCCACCTCTCTCCATGGAACCCTGGTTCCTTTTACTGAGGGCACAGTATTTAGAAAGTAGAGGCTGGGTGAGAGAAAACTGGCAATTTTTCTTATCATCTTTACTCATTAATGAGTAGTCTTCATTTTCTCAAAGTAACTGAGTATTTCTCCACTGTTTCCCATCCTAAACTACACTACACCTTTCCATACTAGATGATAGGGAAGCCTGGATTTTCTTAGTTGCTTTTGCTGCCACAGCACTGGTAATTAGATTCCAGAACTCACTACCAAAGTCCTTCAATACTCCAATGTATTTATTGGCTGCTTCCATTCACAGGACTTCTATCAAACTATCCTAAAATACGAAGGTTAGAGAGAGAAATGATTCTAACACAAGGGCTATTTTTGTTCCATATCTGGGTAAACAATATAGAAAAACCTATCAGTGTTAAAAGGTCTATCGAGTAATACACTATGATGCTTAGTGTGTCAAAGCAACAAACAACAACAAACTGGGAATGGGCCTAAGCATGCCTGTGATAGATTATCTGAGCTGGGTTATTTAAGTCCAGTTTAAAAGGAGGCAGCACCAGTCCCTGGCACAGGATTCTGGCTACTGAGTAAGAAGTGAACAGAAAAGCATGCATTCACACTTCACTCTGCTTCTTTACTGTGGATCAAACACAACCAGCTGCTTAGAATCCCTGCTGCTTTGAACTGTAGGCAGAAATAAACCTTTTCTCTCTTAAGTTGCTTTTATCAGAGTATTAATCATAGCAACAGGAAAAGGAACTAAGAAATACAGGGCGCGTCTGCTCTGGGGATCGACTGCACTGAGCCTCCAGATACCCAGGGACTCCCCAATATAACATCGCTTGGGACACTGCCTGTTGGGCTTCCATCTGCGCCCAAGAGCTGGACAGCGCTGTGGTCATCTGGGTGCCAGCTCTCCTGTGGGCCATCTGCCCTGCAGAGTGATCTGCGACAAGAGGGTGCAGAGTGCACTCGGCCATCTTTCCTCTGGCAACAGGGCAATTGGGACCTCCAGGCGCAGGGACAATCAAGCGTAATATCACTTGGGACTCAGCCAGCTTGTGTGCACCCTGCTCCCAAGAGCTGGGCAAGTCTGTGGTCACCTAATGCTCCAGTTCTACTGTGGGACATCTGCCATGCAGAGGGAACCACACTGGGAGAGAGCACACCTACACTGGGAGAGAGCGCACCTGCACAGGGAGGGAGCGCACCAGTCTCCCCTTGGTGACCTCTGTTCTGGGGATTGACTACACTGAGCCTTCAGGTGTGCAGGGATTCCCCAATATAACATCACTTGGGGCAAGGCACATCAGGGCTCCAAAGTCACTCAGGAGCAGGGCAGCCCCCTAGCAATTGGTGCCAGGGGAATCCCAGTAACCTGGGGGAGGGGGGCAGAAATAGCCTTGCAGGCTCACAGGGGGTCCAACCAACAGCCAGTGACAGCAGGACCAACTAACACAAGAGGTAACGAGATGGCAAAAGGCAAACGTAGGAACATTACTAACAGAAATCAAAGTAATATGGCACCATCTGAACCCAACTCTCCAAGAGCAGCAAGTCCTGGATACCCCATCACACCCAAAAGGCAAGATCTGGATTTAAAATGACTTCTCATGATGCTATTAGAGGATTTCAAGAAGGACACAATAAATATCATACAGAAATACAGGAGAACATGAATCAACAGGTAGAAGCCCTTACAAAGGAAACACAAAAATCGCTTAGAGAAACACAGGAGAACTTGGGTCAACAGGCAGAAATCCTGAAAATGGAAATGCAAAAATATCTTAAAGAAATACAGGAAAATACAAACAAACAAGTGAAGGATCTGAGCAAATCCATCCAGGATCTAAAAAAGGAAGTAGAAACAACTAAGAGATCACAAAGGGAGAAAACTTTGGACATAGAAAACCTTGGGAAGAAATCAGGAATCATAGATGCAAATATCAACAATAGAATACAAGAGATGAAAGAGAGAATCTCAGGGGCTGAATATACTATAGAAAGCATCGACTCAACAGTCAAAGAAAATGCAAAATGCAAAAAACGTGTAACCCAAAACATCCAGGAAATCCAGGACACAATGAGAAGACCAAACCTAAGGATTATAGGTATAGACGAGAGTGAAGATTTGCAACTTAAAGGGCCAGTAAACATCTTCAACAAAATTATGGAGGAAAACTTCCCTACTTAAAGAGAGAGATGCTGATGAACGTACAAGAAGCCTACAGAACTCCAAACAGACTGGACCAGAACAGAGATACCTCCTGTCACATAATAATCAAAACACCGAATGTTCTAAACAAAGAAAGAATACTAAAAGCAGTAAGAGAAAAGGGCCAAGTAACATACAAAGGAAGACCTATCCGAATCACATCAGACTTCTCACCAGAGACTATGAAAGCCAGAAGATCCTGGGCAGATCTCATGCAGACTCTAAGAGAACACAAATGCCAGCCTAGACTACTATACCCAGCAAAACTCTCAATCACCATAGATGGAGAGATCAAGATATTCCATGATAAAACCAAATTTACACAGTATCTTTCCACAAACCCAGCCCTGAAAAGGAGAATACGTGGAAACCACCAATACAAGGAGAAAAACTACACCCTGGAAAAAAAGAGATAGTAACCTTCTTTCATCAAACCCAAAAGTAGATAACAACTCAAACATAAAGATAGCATCAAGAATAGCAGGTGGCAATAATCACTATTCCATAATCTCTCTTAATATCAATGGTCTCAATTCCCCAATAAAAAGACATAGACTAACAGACTGGATATGTAAACAGGACCCAGCATTTTGCTTCATGCAGGAAACACTACCTCAGAATAAAAGGCTGGAAAACAATTGTACAAGCAAATGGTCCCAGGAGACTAGCCAGAGTAGCCATCCTAATATCAGATAAAATTGACTTTCAACCTAAAGTCATCAAAAAAAGACACAGAAGGACAATACATACTGGTCAAGGAAAAATCCACCAAGAATAACTCTCAATTCTGAATATCTATGCTCCAAACGCTAGGGCACCCTCATTCGTAAAAGAAACTTTACTAAAGCTCAAAGCACACATCGCACCTCACACAATAATAGTGGGTGACTTCAGCACCCCACTCTCTGAAATGGATCGTTCAGGAAAGCAGAAACTAAACAGGGACAGAGCGAAACTAATTGAAGCCTTGGACCAAATGAAACTAACAGCTATATATAGAACATTTCATCCTAAAGCAAAAGAATATACCTTCTTCTCAGCACCTCATGGTACCTTCTCCAAAAACGACCATATAAATGGTCACAAAACAGACCTCAACAGATATAAAAAAAAAAAAAAATCGAACTAATCCCATACCTCCTATCAGATCACTATGGAATAAGGGTGGTCTTCAATAACAACAAAAACAAGAGAAAGCCCACATACACATGGAGGCTGAACAATGCTCTACTCAATGATAACTTGGTCAAGGAAGAAATAAAGAAAGAAATCAAAGACTTTTTGAAAGTTAATGAAAATGAAGGCACAACATACCCTAATTTATGGGACACAATGAAAGCAGTGCTAAGAGGAAAATTCATAGCCCTGAGTGCTGCCAAAAAGAAATGGGAGACAGCATACACTAGCAGCTTAATGGCACACCTGAAAGCCCTGGAACAAAAAGAAGCAAATACACCCAAGAGGAGCAGAAGGCAGGAAATCATCAAACTCAGGGCTGAAATCAATCAAGTAGAAACAAATAAAATCATACAAAGAATCAACAAAACGAGGAGTTGGTTCTTTGAGAAAATCAACAAGATAGATAAGCCCTTAGCCAGACTAGCCAGAGGGCACAGAGACGGTATCCAAATTAACAAATTCAGAAATGAAAAGGGAGAGATAACAACAGAAACTGACGAAATTCAAAAAATCATCAGATCCTACTACAAAAGCCTGTATTCAACACAACTAGAAAATCTCAAGGAAATGGACAATTTCCTTGACAGATACTAAATACCAAAATTAAATCAGGATCAAATAGACCATCTAAACCATCCTATAACCCCTGAAGAAATAGAAGTTGTCATTGGAAGTCTTCCAACCAAAAAAAGCACAGGTCCAGATGGTTTTACTGCAGAATTCTATCAGACCTTTAAAGAAGACCTAACATCAATACTCTTCAAACTATTCCACAAAATAGAAACAGAAGAAACTACCCAACTTGTTCTATGAAGCCACAATTAAGTTAATACCAAAAGCACACAAAGATCCAACAAAGAAAGAGAATCTCAGGCCAATCTCTCTTATGAATATCGATGCAAAAATACTCAATAAAATTCTTGCCAACCGAATCCAAGAACACATCAAAACGATCATTCACCACGATCAAGTAGGCTTCATCCCAGGGATGCAGGGATGGTTCAATATAAGGAAATCCATCAATGTAATCCACTATATAAACAATCTCAAAGAAAAAAACCACATGGTCATCTCATTAGATGCTGAGAAAGCATTTGACAAAATTCAGCATCCTTTCATGCTAAAGGTCTTGGAAAGATCAGGAATTCGAGGCCCATATCTAAACATAGTAAAAGCAATTTACAGCAAACCGGTAGCCAGCATCAATCTAAATGGAGAGAAACTTGAAGCAATCCCACTAAAATCAGGGACTAGACAAGGCTGCCCCCTCTCTCCATATCTTTTCAATATAGTACTTGAAGTTCTAGCTAGAGCAATTAGACAACAAAAGGAGGTCAAAGGGATACAAATTGGAAAGAAGAAGTCAAACTATCACTATTTGCAGACGATATGATAGTATACTTAAGCGACCCAAAGAACTCCACCAGAGAACTCCTACAGCTGATAAACAACTTCAGCAAAGTGGCCGGATATAAAATCAACTCAAGCAAATCAGTAGCCTTCCTATACTCAAAGGATAAGCAGGCTGAGAAAGAAATAAGAGAAATGATACCCTTCACAATAGCCACAAACCATATAAAGTATCTTGGTGTGACTCTAACCAAACAAGTGAAAGATCTGTATGACAAGAACTTCAGGTATCTGAAGAAAGAAATTGAAGAAGATCTCAGAAGATGGAAAAATCTTCCATGCTCATGGATTGGCAGGATTAATATAGTAAAAATGACCATCTTGCCAAAAGCAATATGCAGATTCAATGCAATCCCCATCAAAATCCCAACTCAATTCTTCATAGAGTTAGAAAGAGCAATTCAAAAATTCATCTGGAATAACAGAAAACCCAGGATAGTTAAAACTATTCTCAACAGTAAGAGAACTTCTGGGGGAATCAGTATCCCGGACCACAAGCTGTATTAGAAAGCAATAGTGTTAAAAAATGCATGGTATTCGTATAGTGACAGGCATGTAGATCAATGGAACAGAATTGAAGACCCAGAAATGAATTCACACTCCTATGGTCACTTGATCTTTGACAAAGGAGCTAAAACCATCCAGTGGAAAAAAGATAGCCTTTTCAACAAATAGTGCTGGTTCATCTGGAGGTCAACATGCAGAAGAATGCAAATTGATTCATTCTTATCTCCTTGCACTAAGCTCAATTCTAAGTGGATCAAGGACCTCCACATAAAACCAGACACACTGACACTAATAGAAAGGAGACTAGGGAAGAACCTTGAACATATGGGCACAGGGGAGAATTTCCTGAATAGAACTCCAATAGCTTATGCTCTAAGATCAAGAATTGACAAATGGGACCTCATTAAATTACAAAGTTTCTGTAAGGAGAAGGACACTGTCAAAAGGACAAAGCAGCAACCAACAAACTGGGAAATGATCTTTACCAACCCTACATCCGACAGAGGGCTAATATCCAATATATACAAAGAACTCAAGAAGTTAGACTCCAGAGAGCAAATAACCCTTTTAAAAAATGGGGTACAGAGCTTAGCAAAGAGTTCTCACCTGAAGAATATCTAATGGCTGAGAAGCACCTAAAGAAATGTTCAACATCCTTAGTCCTTAGGGAAATGCAAATCAAAACAACCCTGAGATTCCACCTCACACCAGTCAGAATGGCTAAGATCAAAAACACAGGAGATAGCAGTTGTTGTCGAGGATGGGGAGAAAGAGGAACACTCCTCCACTGCTGGTGAGACTGCAAGCTGGTACAACCACTCTGGAAAGCAGTCTGGCGGTTCCTCAGAAAACTGGGCATGATACTCCTGGAGGATCCTGTTATACCAGTCCAGGGAATATATCCAGAGGCTTCCCCTGCATGCAATAAGGACACATGCTCCACTATGTTCATAGCAGCCTTACTTATAATAGCCAGATGCTGGAAAAAACCCAGATGTCCCTCAATGGAGGAATGGATTCAGAAGATTTGGTATATTTACACAATGGAATACTACTCTGCAATTAAAAACAATGAATTCACGAAATTCCTAGGCAAATGGTCAGAACTTGAAAATATCATCCTTAGTGAGGTAACCCAATCACAAAAGAACACACATGGTATGCAGTCACTGATAAGGGGATATTAACCCAGAATCTCGGAATACCCAAGACACAATTCACATATCAATAGATTTCCAAGAAGATGGAAGGAGAGACCCCTGGTCCTGGAAAGGCTGGATGTAGGGGAATGCCAGGACAGAGAAGCCAGAGGGGGTTGAATGGGGAACAGAGGGAGGGAAGGGGGCTTATGGGACTTTCGGGGAGGGAGGAAACGGGAAAGTGGAAATCATTTGGAATGTAAATAAAAAAAACTTAGAAAATAATAAAAAAGAAAAAAAAAAGAAATACCCCCCCACACACAGTACTTTTACAGAGAATAAATACTATTTCTGTTTAACAACATACACACACACACACACACACACACACACACACACACACAGTACTTTTACAGAGACTATTTGTCTTAGTCAGGGTTTCTATTCCTACACAAACATTATGACCAAGAAGCAAGTTG
Source organism: Tokudaia tokunoshimensis (assembly GCA_036184795.1). NCBI lineage: Eukaryota > Metazoa > Chordata > Mammalia > Rodentia > Muridae > Tokudaia > Tokudaia tokunoshimensis. The sequence goes on along the minus strand of BTHU01000012.1, from coordinate 32,607,667 downwards.
GGGAGGAAAGGGTTTATTCAGCTTATACTTTCCACATTGTTGCTGATCACCAAAAGAAGTCAGGACTGGAACTTAAGCATATCAGGAAGCAGGAGCTGATGCAGAGGCCATGGAGGGATGTTACTTAGTAGCTTGCTTACCCTGGCTTGCTCAGCTTGCTTTCTTATAGAACCCAAGACTACCAGCCCAGGGATGGCACCACCCACAAGGGGCCCTCCCCCCTTGATCACTAATTGAGAAAATGCCCACAGCTGGATCTCATGAATGCACTTCCCCAACTGAAGTTCCTTTCTCCTTGATAACTCCAGCCTGTGTCACGTTGACACACAAAACCAGCCAGTACACTATGTAAATACTATTTCTGTTTAACAACAGAAAAACAAACTATACATCAGGAAAACATGCAAATAATAACAGAAACTGAATTAAATTTTTCTAATTCTATTCAAAACCCAGACAAACTATTTTGACTGGACACCAAATAGCAAGCAGTTCCAGTCAAAATGATCCCTGAAAAACAGGAAAAAAATTAATTGGTCCCTATAATTACCCTCAAAATTACTACTCACCAAAGAGTAAAGCAAATGTATACCTACATGGAACCTAGTATTTAAGGGAAAAAGTGTAGAGAGCAGACCACTAGAGGAAAGGAAAACTGTGGAGGATGCATGAGGGCTGTGCTCCACTGCAGGCCTGAGTATCAACTAGTGTATGCTCTCTGGAGACTACCTGAGCCTGAGGAGGGAAAGAAACAATCACAGAAACACCTGGAAGAAGCACCACGGAAACCTCAAAGCCAGGGACAGTTCATGTCTTGTGGACTAGTGAGCCCTCTGCACTCTCAAGCACTGGTAAGAAGAGAACTGAGTTAGCACAAAATCAACCCCAAAGAGAGTTTGCCAAGAAAACATTAAAGGCAGTCAAATAGGATAAAAATCAACCTAATTTAGATCAAGTTCTAAAAATATATTTGAAAATGAAAACATAATTCTGAGTGTTTCCATCAAGAAGATAAATACCTAACATGATGGAAAAGCCAATCAACCTGATCTGATCTTTACATACTATCTATGTACATGAACTGAAATGTCACACTGCACTTTACAAATGTACACAATTACTATGTCCCATTATGAACACCTTACTTTAAAAGTTCAACAACTATAAATATGCATTCCAATGTTTACTATCATTTAGTTGAAGACTATGATGGAACATCTATCTTATCGTTAAAGCCTCACCTATAGGCCAGCATGATGGGTACAAAGGCTTGCCACCAAACCTACCTCCTGAGGTCAATCTCAAGACTCAATGGTGAAAGGAAAAGTCTGACTCTTGCAAACTACCCTCACCTCCACACGCCATGCCACAGTATACAATACACACATATAACCCAAATAAATAAACAAATAAACATAAAAAAATTAATGCTACCTCTGACTTTCCCCCATATACAATAGCTATGTATATTTTCATTTATTTCTAATGCCTTAAAATTGTACAATTTGGGGTCAGGAAGATGGATGACTCAGCTGTTGAAGTGCCCACCTAAGTGTGAAGATCTGAGACTGGATCCCTAGAAGCATTTAAAGCCCCCATGTAGTCTCATACTCCTTTAACCCCAGTACTGGGCTGAAGAGTGGGTAGACAAGTGTAGATCCCTGAAGCTCATTGACCAGGCAGCCTAACCAAATTGATGAGCTTGCCGATCAACTAAAGATGCTGGCTGGAAATACAAAATATAAGGGGGAAAGGGTTGTTATGAACTTCAGGCCTCCTCCATACACACATGTATACACACATGTATACACACTATAAACAAAAACACAACAGTAGATATTGGGCTACAAAGAGAAATAAAAAGCATCACTGAGGTACTGTCTGAGAAGAAGAGAGGTTTATATCCCCTAACAATCATCTTCCAGGTTTTCTGTTGTTGTTGTTGATTTTTGCCTGCGACTGTGCATCTTTGGGTATGTTATTAGTACCTTTCCTTGATCTAGCCCCAGCTACATCAAGCACAGCTATAAACACTGAAGATATTGCAGTAAATTAAACAAAGATTTGTAATCATGGAGCTACACCATAATAACAGATTACAGTAAAGTAGTTGAGATACTGCTTTAATAAGTCCTCCTAACCTCCCTTAGAAACATCCAATGTCCAAAAGTAAAGTAACTGTTTTGTACCACCGAGTTCCCACTCAAATGACCTACTAGGCAATAAACAACATCTGAGAGTTTCCTAGTAAAGGTTACCTAACAGTGGAAAAGCTGGGTGAGCTTGCTGTTAAGGTCCTTTCAGATCAGCATTCTGCTTTAACTACAGATTCTAAATGGTAATGTGGATCATGCTTCCACAGTTCAGGAAAGATCAGATCAGGAAAGATCTGATCATTATTCATATAGAAATAGTTGAAAACAAACAAAAAAGAGACATACCTTAAAACGCACTTACCTTCTAAATTGTTGGTATGTTTTGTACCTATGGGTCATTATTTCTTCTAGTAATTTAATGAACCTTCTTAAAGTCCTTACTTTATTATCCAGATCAAGATAGGTTTCTCTTGCTTCCTGGTACTGCCTATTTTATAAATAAAATAGTAAATAAATACAAGCACACAAGTAAAGTCTCAAATATATTTAACTGGAAAGAAAAGGAAAAGGAGGAGTGTAGAAGGTTTAAGAACAGCTGATTACATGAATTTCTAGTCAAGGTATATTCCCACAAAGAATGAATGTTACAGGAAAGAGACAATACAACTGTGAAGAGAAAAAACAAAGTCCAAGCCTTAGAAAATACAGTAAGATGGCAAATGTATGTGCATAAATATTCATGTAAGGCTCAGGGGTGGCAGATCTTAGAAAATACTAGTAAACTGACACCTTCTAAAAACACCAGGGTTATACCAGAAGGTTTTCTTAGTAACAGATGTCAATAAGGGAATGAAGGGATATAAGGTCAATATTGGAATCCCTCCATCCTAAACAAGCTATGAGGTAAGGAAGGCATGGCTAATCAAAAGTGCCACAATGGAAGGGAAGCCAGCAGCCTGGTGCACAGATAGGTATCCCCACGCCAGGTTTATAAGGGTACAAGAAATCCAAACTCAGGACTTGGTGATTGCACAGCAAGAATTGTTACACTCAGTCTCTCCTCCTTCTCAGCTCAAGTATACTACTTTTGAGTGAGTGGCATCCACAGCCAAATAATGCAGTTTAGAAACTTTTTTAGAGATGTACTACCTACAAAATTTTCTTAATAGTTGAATTGTTTCCCACTGTTTTGAAAATAAAGCTGAGATCACTTGCTTCGTCAAACTTTTTTTTTAAAGACTTATTTATTTTATGAATATGAGTATACTAGCCGGGTGGTGGTGGCACACGCCTTTAATCCCAGCACTTGGGAGGCAGAGGCAGGACGATTTCTGAGTTCGAGGCCAGCCTGGTCTACAAAGAGAGTTCCAGGACAGCCAGGGCTATACAGAGAAACCCTGTCTCAAAAAACCAAAAAAAAAAAAAAAAAAAAAAGAGTATACTGTAGCTGACCTCAGATACACAAGAGGGCATCAGATCCCATTACTGATGGTTGTGAGCCACCATGTGGTTGCTAGAAACTGAACTCAGAACCTCTGGAAGAGCAGTCAATGATCTTAACCACTGAGCCATCTCTCCAGCACCAAACTTGTTTTTAAAAGAGATTTACTGCATGTATATTCATGTGGTACCATGGTACATGTGGGAATTAAGAGGATAATCAATGATGTCCGTGCCTTCCTTCCATGATGTGAATGCTGGTGACTGACCTCAGGCCATCAGGCTTGGCAGCAGGTCCTAAGCTACCTTGCTGAACCTCTTTCTTAGCCTTTTGTAACCTAAAAAGGGGTTTTGTAGAAAAGTTCTAATCTTTCTATTTTTTTTTAAACCATTCTTCCGAGCTATATACTATTATTAACATTTCTTTCTTTCTTTTTTTTTTTTAAAATAACTATTTAAGGAACTGGTAAAATATTTTCTCATTTTAGATTGTTACACAGTGACTCATTTGAAATTGCAACAAATATTCTGTAAACCATTTTAATTTATACTGATTAAATGTTTTTCAGAAGAGTTTTAACAACTATAAGCTGTTTCCTCTAAATTCTATTTATTATAGATTCTTACATTTGATTTTCATAACAAAATCTAAGTTACTATGGAAAATGAAGAAATTAAAACTAAAGAAAATTTGGTAATTGTCCAAAGTCCTTTAAGTAAACATCAAAACTGTAAACTCCTCTATTTCTCTTAAAGCCTTTCTTTTTATCGGTAATATAAGAAAACCCATTTCACTAAGACCTCAATGACCTGGACTATTATGTTTTCATTGCATTCATTTTCATGTATATGGAAAATAGCTACTAATTATTTTGATTTGCAGTTTTTGATGACCTGTGAAGCTGAATATTTTCTGTTCACATGAATAATATAAACTGCATTTATGTTAAAATGTCATTCCATAAGGTACTGTTCATTGTTATATTGTTCATCTAACAAAGTACTTCAGTAAAATTACATAGCAATAGCAACCCTTCATCCAAATTAAACTTACATATAAAACATGTTTTAATAATATTTATGGATAATACACTAAAGTAGAAAATTAACGACCACTTACTTCATTATTTCCTCCCGATCTCCATGACTAGCATGTTCTGCCTGAATTTTTTGTCTTAATCGATTAATTTCTCTGTCTAGTATTGATGCAGACTTTTTTACTTCTATCCGTTCTGGACAGATCTGTCTTGCTTGTGACATTTTCTCCTAAGAAAATATATGTTTAGATCTTAAAATTTTTCTTGACATTATAATTCATTATACTAATTCTGCCAAAATATGCAAAGTAAAATGAGCTTAGATTTAAGACACATATTTACTATCAGCATTTTTTTCTTAAAGATTTATTGTATTTAATTATGTATGTGTCCATGCCTGTGGAGGCCAAAGATGTTGAATCACCCCGGAGCTGAAGTTATAGTCAGTTGTTAACAGTAGTGTGGGTGCTGAAAAGAAGATTCAAGTCTCTTAGCATGCTCTTCGCTGTTGAGCCAGCCCTCCAACCCATATTAAGTGTTTCTATCCATGTTTTACATTGAAGAAACAAAGTTAAACATTGTTAGAAATGTTCAAGGAAAAGTATATCCCTATGGACAAGACTAATAACTTGTAAGAACTCTACCACTTTCTAGTGAAAAAAAATGTAAAATAGTAATATCAGGATGCTGAGGCTGGTTACAGCTTCCTGTGTAACGAGAAAACACAAATAGACCATCTTGTTTATATGCAATGAAGAAATGCTAAGTATTTTCTTATACAACATAGATCTTAAATCACAATCTACTGTATTATGCCTGAAACAAATATGGAAACAAATTAAGAGTTCCACTCATTTTCCTCGTGACATAAAGCAAAGATGGAACCTACCACATACAGCAGGACTGTCTTCAATTATTCCCTACACACAGTGCCTATGTCAGCATATACCCCAGCAATGCATAGACAGCGCTGATATTAGGTGGCATGCCCTTAAAAAGGTTTGCAAACTGAGAGAGCCATTTTCTCAACTGCTAAAACACAATGGAAGACTATCTGGTTTAGTTAGTCCTCACATTCCAAGAGAAATTAAGTCTCTTCTATCAATTCACAGAAGTACATGTTATCCTGTAGGAAACAAAATCTCAAGACAATTTGTTTTCCTCTAGAAACATGACATGGAAGAAAAAGGGTTTAAGAAGGAAGGGTGGGAACAAAAGAGTATAGGAGAGAAAGGAGAGCAGAGAGACAAGAGAGAATAGGGAGCAGAAGAGAACTAACCAAATGGAAACATGCATAGAAACCTCACATGGAAGCCTATCACTCTATAGCTAATTATTAAAAACTAAAAAATAGGTTATATGAAAACCAAACACATCAGACTTCTTAACATAAAGACATACATGAAAAAAACCTAAGTCACGAAGTAACAGGGAGACAAAGCCCCAACTAAACACTGCTTGCCATTAAATGAAACCTCTAATTCCAGGAATGGGTTTCATCTAATTAAACTGTTAGCCTAAGGGACCTCTTGGAAACCTCCAAGTAACCCAGGCTACTGCCAAGGCTCTTGGTTGTTCTCCACAAACTGATAAGGCCCTATTGCTGATGACATCTACACATATCACTGGACATGGAGAAGTCTAATTGGTATCTACCTAGAGATTTCAGCCCAAATGACTAGTGTTCATGGTACTGGAAGGTACACTACAAAATACCAGACGAGAATGGTAAACACCAACCCAGCTACGGACCCTTCAGTCTATAATAGTGACCTTCATACAATATAACACAGGTACAATGGTGGCACAAAAGTTGAAGAAACTAATCATTATGTGATTGGAATTAAGTCCCACTCCATGAGATGGAACCCATACACTGCACTGACTGCCTGATGACCAAGATTCTGAGATTAGATAGGACAGGAATCAAGGGGAAAACCAAATACTATTGTTCTGCTAAAGGAACACAGCAATATAATGGCTCCTGACAACATTCTGATATATTTGTCAATTGGTGCCTTGCTCAGCCATCATCAGAGAAGCTTCCTCCTACAGCAGATGGGAACAAATAGAGACCCACAGCTGGACAATGTGCAGAAAGTGAGAGATCCCGGAACACACCACCCTAAAAGGGATGTCTTTGTTAAATTCCTCCACTCAGGGATCAGGACCTCCACAGAGGAGGAGATAGAAAGATTTTAACTCGTGGGAATAAAGAACACCATAGAAACAACACATTACAGACAACAGGGCTGATAACTAAGCCAGATGGGGTCCGAGGGCTGAGACATAAGACTCCGTGTCTAAGCCAGAAGCTGTCTCCAAATGATTACCACCTACAAAAGAAAAACTAGTTTTCTACAAAGGACTCGCTACACTCATATATTGTATTAGCTACACTCATGGGTAGGTCACATGCCCAGCAGTATGTAAACGGCCAACACAAAACAAACTCACTGAAGGTTTTGTTGCCTCTAATGCTTTGATGCTTTGTCTGGGCTTTTTTTTTTTTTTTTTTAAGCCTTTTAACAAAAGATCTTTTGCTTATATATTATAACTTCAAATTTTGTTCTAAAGATTTCACTGTGTGAAAATGTGTGTCTTGGCATCCATATGAATTTTATGAGTTTTTTCTTTGGGTCTTTATTTTCTGTTATTTTGTTTTTGTATTATTATTATTATTATTATTAGATACCTGTTTGCTTTCTAATAAGAAAGAAAATGTGTGGATTTGGGTGGGAGAAGTGCGGAAGATTTAGGAGGAGTTCGGGAGGGCAAACTATAATCAGAATATATTGTATGGAGAAAAAAAATCTAATTTCAGTGAAAAAGTAAGCATAACAAAAACTAGAAAATTTACAAAAATTTTAACAATTTACATTGTACATAAAATAATTTGGAAGGAAAAACAACACAAAACCGTTGGACAACCTGTAGCTCCTTTTCCTTCATGTCAAGTTCTCTTCTCTTTTTATTTAAGGTATCCAAATGTTCTTTCTGTTTATCTTCATAATGCTGCTTTCCTCGTTTTTGGCTATCTACTTCAGAGTCAGCAAGATTTAATTCATCCTGTTTTAATAAAGACAAACGGTCTATAAAGAAAGGATCATTAACAGCAGAGAGGGTGCTCTGGAGCTTTTGAGAACAGTTAGGACACAACTTGGGTGATAAAATGCTTGCTGCACTTTTCCGTGAGAAAAAGCATCCATTGGCCAAGATCTCCATAATCAGTAACAACCTCCCCAGGCACCACTGAGAGACATGGAGGACACTCCCACTGGCAGGCACACTTTATCTGGCAGCTGCTAACATATCTTGGTGGGAGTATTAGAATACAATTATTTTGCTAGAAAAGCATCTTGGTTAAAGTGTGAATGACAGGTACTGTGATATTCTGAGGGGGGTGGGGGGACTTCCTGCTAGTACTTGATTACAAACAGGTTACCAAAGAACACAGATCCTACCTTTCAATGATTTGAAGCCAAGGCAAAAGGGCTAAGATAAAAAATTCTTGTTGCCTTTTATTGAGCTTTCTTAAGAACGCCCAAGTCCAGGGCTTGATCTTGGATATTAATTAAGCACAGAGTATTCAAAATCAAACTCAGAGCACAAGAAAACACAGTATAAGCAGAGAGAAGCAGCTCAGGGGTACAGTGTTTCCATAGCATACAGAAAGCCCTGAGTCTGTCCCAGTCACATATATAAAGGAGAGACATGAACAAATGAAACAAGCCCAAAACACAATTTGCTCTTCATTCTTTCTTAAGTCTCCTGAGTACCTAATTTATCTGCTAACCTTAGTTCTATTCTGCTTTAGCACATCACGATTCAGACTAAGTGACCCTGTTCAATTTGTCATTGGCATTAAGATTTTAAATGTTACTTTACTTCTTTGTTGGCACTGTTGCAATTCTTGAGACCAAAATTCTATTTTACATATTCTTCAGGTTTTTATTATTTACAAGTTTCATTCCTTATTTTAAAACAAAATACTAACTTTGTCTTTTTTTCATTCTTGGCATTTTTGTATGTTAATGTTTATTTTCTGTTTTCTTATTTATTTAGTGAATATTATCTTTTGTTTTTCTTCTACTTTAATGCTTAAATTGTACATCTCTAATAGTTCATTTACCAGTGAATTGTGTTTTATCAATAAAATTTCAAATTCTGAAAACAGAGAATTACTCATTGAAATGGCATTGACAATAAGGTACAGGATAACAAATCTATCAAATACGGCCTAAAATTCAGCTTATTAATTTATTTATAATAATTAATTAATTTAGCTCAGGTCATTTTATTTCCACAAATCTAGTAGTCACAAATAGTACATGCTAAAAATAAAGTCAAAGAAAATCAGCCCATTGCCATGACTTTAAACCAACCACTCAGGAGATAGAGGTGGACTGATATTTTAGTTCAAAGCCATCCAAGGTTGCATAGTGAGAACTTGTTTCAAAACATGTCAAAGACATCAGCATTAAATCTACTATAAAGTGCTGATAATTGGGTTAAGTAATATTTTTCTTCAGGCTGTCTTTCACAGTTGCTAAGCCATGAGTAACCAATGGAGAGAGATGGGAAGGTTCAGGCAAGGTCAGAAACAATAGGCATTCAAAGAGACCCCCCCCCACTTCTGCTGCTTCTGGTGGATAAAGGAGTAGTTAAGGTAATATTGTTACATAATATTATATAATTATTTATTTTTTAAAAACAAGGGCAGACTATTTTGTATTAATTGACCTAATTCAACAATTTGTGCTTATATTTATACCTGACCAATAAAGATTTTTACGGCAAGATACAATTAATTTGTTGAATAATCTCTAACATAAAAGACATAGAAGACAGAATAACAATTATATAATACCTTAAGTGGATCTGCTAGCTCTGATAGCTGATTAATCTTCAATTTAATTGTATCATACTTATTTTCTGCTTCAATCTTTAGACTTTTAAGATTCTCCATGTTTTCTTTTTGTTGCTCCATACTTTTCTCCACCATTTGCATTTTTATTTTATTTTCTTCAGCTTCATCTTCCTGTTAACATTTTAAAAATATAGTGTTAAATTAAATATGTTATCCAAAAGAAAAAAATATATAGACAATCCTGAGGAATGGAGAACAGCAAAAGTCAGAGCTAAGATGAACAAACAAGCAAACAAAATATTTACATACCCTAAATGAGAGTTTATAAAGTAGAACTGAAAGGTTCAAAACAAGGAATGTCATTTGGCAGTCAAGTAAAAAAATATTCAGTATGAAAGTACAATCAAAAGCTATCACGCTGTCAAGATATACTTAGTATATGTTAATATGTATTTTGTGACAATGTGATAATGGCTAAGTAAAAAAATTTAAGACATAACCTATATCTCAATGTAGTTTATCAATAAAGATAAAAAGCAGGAAGCATGACTTCTAACAAAACTCAACAGCCAAGTGCTCTGCAGCACAGGAACCTTCCTGTTTTGCCCACTGCTTACAGCAAGTAATTTGCTGCCATTCACTTAGGGTAGGACATGAATTATTTGGCTTGTTTGTTGCATTCCAGAAAAAGTTAAATTGAATGTCACAGATAGCTAAAAAATTAAAATACAGAAAAATACATAAAAAATTAAGATGGAACATAAACCTGGAAAATGAAATATACAAAGATCAACCCTGACTGACTGAAAACATAGTCCTGACCTCTCAGTCCTTGCAGAGAAACTAACATTTACCATATGTGGTACAAGGAAAATCTATTTATGCATGCAAGTCACATACATAGAACATCGAGAATTCCAAAGGCCATGCTTCAGGTAAAATGTGGTATGTTTTACAAATGGCAACAGCGATCATAAAAATAGCTACAATCAAAGGATATTTTTAAAAGTAAGACTTGTAAACCACTACGCTAAGTTACTGCTTTATCCTTTAACATTTAAATTGAAGTAAAGTACTTTACCAAGGTTGCAATATCTACAGATTGGTGTTCTTCTATATTCTCAAGTTCTCGAATTTCAGAAATATTTTTTCTTATTTTCATCTAAAAAAGGAAGTATACAGAATTCAATAAAAACAAATATCCTTGAAAGACTATAATAAACCACAAAGATCTACTATGCATATAATACAGCAGCATACAATAGTTAACAAAGGGAATATACCATTATTAAATGAACCAAAGGAGATACAAGCGTGCACGTGCATTCCACCTTGATCAATCTTACAACTAATCCATTTTTACACAAAGAAGATAGAAGAAGTCCATTTTAGGATTCAAAATGATCACTCTGTCAAGTTGGTAAGAGAAAACACTTTTCTAAAATACCCAATTTTTCAAATTATTGAAAGATTACTATAAAAATCCAGTGTTTCCCAAATAGCCAAATTATCCGTGGCAGGTCTGGAAGTCCATGTAGTCAAACTTATTTTAAGAAAAGCACTGTAATGTTGTCCTCCATTTTTACTAATGCTTTCTCCTAAGTTTACAGGTAGCGTTTAACTGTACCTAACATTATCAAGAAACAAAATTTTATGTTCATTTTTTTAAAACTTCAAAGTACTGATAGATACAACACACATATGCTGACTAGTTTTATGTCAACTTGATACAAGCTAGAGTCATCTGGAAGAAGGAATCTGAATTTAAAAAAATGCGTGCAGTGCTACCCTGCTCTGGTGGTCTTGCATGCTCTAAGAAAGCAGAATGAACAAGCCTCAAAGAGAAAGCATCTTTCCATGGCTTCTGCATCAGCTTCTGCCTCTAGTTCTTGCCCTGTGTTCCTACCCTGACTTCCTTAAATGAGGGACTCTGGTGTGGAACTTTAAGCTTGAAACAAACCTTCCCTTCCTGAGTTGCTTTTGGTCATGTGCTTTATCACAGCAATAGAAACAAACTCTAATTAATGCTAACACATAAATGAAAGTTCCTCCTAAGATTGGCTTGAAGTCAAAATAATTTGAGAAGATGAATGAAAATTATACAATTAATTCTGAAATGTAAATTGGAAAACCAAAGGCTATTATTTAGTTTTTTTACCTTTATTTCTTTATAATGTAGTTGGCACCTTTTAAGAAGTTCTTCATTGCGTTTAAAATCCTTCTCAAGGGCAGTCAGACGGTGCTGAAGATTTATTATGTGGCCCTTTTTATTTTCAATCTCAGTCTCCAAGTCACTTGATAGAGAAGATAAAAAAAATACTTTAACTCTCAGATATCTTGCTCCTTTACAACAAGAAAAGTTTATTTGTAAGAACTTATTTACAAAACGCTATTCCATTAAAGCAGTTCTATAATCCTATCAAATCAAGAAGTTAGTTATTAGTGAAAACTAGCAGAAATGTCAAAAATCATCTAAAAAAGTTTTACTTATTTGATTAGCAAGTGCTATAATATGAATGATATGCTCTAGAAATTATGCATGGAGTTAGGTGGAAGCAGAAACAGGATGAAGATTCAATCCTTATTACAACATTAAATAAATATGAATAGGACAAGATACTTTCCCTCACAAGTATAGGAATACAAATGTGGTTCCGGAAGAATGCTTTTACCAGCTAGGCTAGCTGGAGATCCATGTATGCACATGCACAAGCAAGCAAACACACATACATACATACATACACACACACACACACAGAGTGGTGAGAGGAGATTTAAATAGTTTAACAATTCTCGTTTAAGAAAAAAATGCTAAGAATATATATATAGAATAGAAGAAAAGGAGGACAAAGAAATGGAAAATTACGATGGCAAATGCCAGCAAACTTACTAGTTTATACGTGGACAAAGAACATTTGTTATCTAATGAGCTATATATATGTATACAAGTTGCTTGAATCAGATGAATGCATTATCAGTCTCTAATTCTGCACTGTACTTTGCTGGTTTCCACAGCAGTGTTCATGTATAAATTACCCACTCCCTCTTAGCACATTTGGCAAGCTCTATTTGATTGAAGGAGCAAATGAAAGCATAAATTCTAACATATAGTACTTAATAATGCCTATCAATTTTTTTTACCATTAAGTTCAATTTAATACACAAGTAATCAATCACTCTAAGAACCTGCATATATACTTTCCTAACGGGAGACTGCCTTGGGATGAAAAACTAAGCCAAGTGCTACAACATCCACTTGGTGGGTTGTTTTTTTCCACCAACCTTTTTTTCTACTGCTTTATCAAGAAATTTTAAATTTACAAAACCTTGAAATAACTTCATGCTACTTTTAATAATCACATGAAAAGTATTCACTATCTGAAAACGAGAAACTTGAACAAACTCCTCATTTTCTTCCACATGTAAGTCACTTAGAATCCTTTTATTTTGGCCCAACGTTTTTAGATGACCCCTCTTCTCCTCCTTCCTCACCTCTGGAGTGGTGCTGGAGGATGAATCTAGGACCTCATGCATGGTAGGCAGTACTCTACTAAACTAATGATCCTTTCTCCTCAGCCTTGGTCAAATAGGAGGACAGCAGTAGCAATAGCCCTTTATCTGAAATTAATTCATCCTACACTTACTCTAAGTCATTAACTCATGCCTAAGCCATCAATTCATCAAATGGTACTAGTTTATTTAGTTGGGAAATCATGCTATAGTATCAAAATCTGTTTTCTGTAAACTCCTATATGTAATTTGGACATGATTCTTTTTTTTTTTTTTTTAGGTTCTCAATTTGTCTTCCCGTTCAGCTCTATTTTCCCAGGCCTAAATGTATCAACTGGCCTTCTTTCTTGCTCTCTCAAACAATTTAACTCTATATATGAGATATATAAGGAAGCCTGAGTCTGAAAGTAGTCCAGCATGCTGGACTCTTGCTAATTAAAAAAAAAAAAGGAAATTACTGAAACTCAATAGTGAGCAGTGATACAGTTCCTGTATATTCTTTATTTCTTCAACATGGAACACTTCAGAATGTGCATTGTATCCTTTTGCAGGAGGCACATTAGTCTTCTCTATGTTGTTCCAATTTCAGTATACATGCTGCCCAAGCAAGCACTAGTGCATATGCTTAGTACAGAACATCCTTACAGCTTGAGGACAGGTTAACAATGTGTAAAAGAACTGTTAAGAACATTTTATGCATTTGGTCCTAAATACTATTATCAAAATAAGTGAATTCCACATCTAGTTAAAGAAACTTTTAAGACCAAACACTAAATAAATCACAGAAAATGGAACCCAAAGGGGACAGTGGGAATAAAATAGTGAAGCATTTAATTCAAACCTTATTTCAGAATCCACATCTCTGCTTAGAAACTTGGGTCTTGTATTTTCAGATGAATAATAACGTCCTGCAAAAACTTGATCACCATCGGCAGTAAAAGCTTCTCTACAATTTTTGGGTGGCTTTTGAGACTGCATAACTGCACGAGCTACAGAATTATTCTAGAATAAAAGAGTATATTTTTTTAAAACACTACTAAAGAATTTCTGATGGGTGTACTCAAAACTTTTACCCACTGGTAAGAAAATTCAAGTATTTTTATTTAAACATCAAAATAATTTCCATAATAATAATATACTTATGAAATATTTTACAAATAACCAAAACTGACAACAGTTCCTTAGGAAACAAAATACACAAACCAATCAATGCTATATTATCCTATAGATTCTCCTGTGAGATAAAAGTATAATAGTGAAACATATCTATGAACAAAATCAGTTATGAGGATTTTTAAACGGCAGGAACCACGTAGAACACATGAACTACTGCCCTTACTTTGATCAGCAGCACTGTCTCGATGCTCCGCATGTCAATCAGGCTGTTTGCAACAACAGCATTGTCTATTTCTAAAGCTGTCAGAACAGTTGGAAACTCTGGATGGTAAGCAGCTCTAGGAAACAGAGGGGTAGGGCAACTCAACAAACTTTAAACACAAGCAAATTTCACACATATAAAAAGCAAAGTACATAATTTAATGGGTAAGTAGACTACAGAGAATATAAAATATCTGATATTTGAACACTTACCTTTAAGAGGTTAATTTGCTGAACAATTACATTAAAACAGTGTCTTAACAATGTTTTAGGCACATAGAAATGTGAGCTCATGTAATCTCTTAACAACCACTATAACATACTTTATCGTATATTTTCTGATGAGGGTGCTTCAGAGAGCTTAACAAGTTCCCTAATATCCTAAAGACAGTTAAGTGGCCAGGGTAGACTGTAAAGTAGGCAATACATATTTAAAACCCAAACTCACAACCATCATGCTCAAAATTGATTATAGTAGTTATATTGTCATAATTTCTAAGTCATTATTTCTCCTATAACTACACACAATCATAAAAGTTAGCTAATTAAAATATATCTTAAATAGCTCAATAACTATTTTACTGAGTAACAGCAATGGGATGGCTCAGCAAGAATGCTTGATCTGCAGGCATGAAGATAAGAGTTCAAATGCTCAGTGTCCACATAAAAATCTGGACAGAACTGTAAGCCCATCACTGAGGCAAGCAGGTCATGAGATCTTGCTAACCAACAATCCTTTTATAAATGAATAAAATACATCTTAAGTATCTGATACAGTCAATGTTCTAATAGTTCTGATCTTTTTTTTACATTGAAACGTATCATTGTTATATTAACATTTCAACCATAGTTTACAAAGTTCTCCACACATATACACAAGTCTCCTTCAGAACACTTAAATCAGCTCAACATTATTAGACTTACTCAAGGCTCTTAACAATAGCTGGTCAACAATAAAAATACTAGCTGCTTCAACAACTTTGTACTTTAGCACCTTATACTTGATACCAACTAAAACACCGACTTTGTCATCACTCAGACCTGTTTTATGAAGCTATAATTTCTATAATCTCTCAGTCCTACCGAAACTTTTCCTCCTAGGTTAAGCCTGTTAAGCCTGAAGACTTCATAAAGTCAGGGCTATATTTTCTCCTAGGCCACACTTTGTTTGAACTAATTTCTTAAGAGTACCTTCAACTGTTTCTCTCCTGCTGTCATACCCACACATTCAAAATTTACCTCCTTTAGTTATAATAAAAATAAAGACATTCTTACTGACATCTATAAAGAAGTATTATTAATAAAAAATCATGCAGCTACTACAGGTTTTGTATCTTTAGTGGAGTATCACTCAAATTCCTCAGTGATTCTCAGCAGCTAGCTTAAACTTTTTAATAGCATAATTTCCAAGCCTCCTACACAACCCCCAAGGTCCTCGTTCTCAGCATATGAGCTCTCCCACCTCCCAGGAAACTGGAAATATACTGCGCAAACTGAGCTCATTTTATGCCCTTTCACAGTATACTGTAAATCAGACTTTATTTATTTTGCTAAGTCTCTGGAAACAGTCTAGAAAACCACATGTCAGCTTGGCAGTGATAAGGATTCCCCTTCACCAAGGGGTCCCCCATGGCAGGTCACACGGCAGTCCCTACAACTATTCAGGACTCTTCTTTCTGGTCCTAAAATAAAAGAACAAGGGCTAGAGAGATGGCTCAGTGGTGAGGAGTGCTAGCCGTTCTTACAGAGGACCCCAGCATGCACATCAAGTGGCTCAAAACTGCCTTTAACTCCAGCTCCAGAGAATCAAGCTTCCTTTTCTGGCACTATGGGAATAGTACTCATTCGTATGAACCAAGATCCCTTACCTCCTGATAGTTAAAAAAATGAAATAAATCTTTAATAAAAACAAGCGTTCTCCCTCATGTAACTTTAAAGAACACCTTCCTACTTTCCCATATGGCAACCACCAGCCATGCAGGTCACCAGTCCAGGTGTAGCCATCCTTTAGGTCATTTTCAACATAAGCAATTGCAATTAAGTGTTTCTGTCCTCAGATAAATTCATTAGTTAAAAGGCTAGTCACTTATCATCTCTTTTGTCTTACCTAAGAAATAATTTAATGACTCCCTCATTTGAACTAACCTATATCCTATATTTTATGATCCATTTTACTAATGCTTAGAAAGAACAAAAGGTAAGTAAGTGTCTCTGCACAAATTTATTCAAAAATGAATGCGATAGTATTAGACTTACAAAATAACCAGAAATAGTATTATTTTGACAAAAGTGAAGATGAAAAAAATTTTTCAAAATACAATCTTGGACTCATATATTTATTTTATTTCACTTTTTTTTTTTTAGTTTTGTAGTAGGTTTCTAGGTCCTAGGTTCAAAATATCTCGAGTAATTGAAACTATAGGTGTACACCACCGTGCCAAGCTCACATATCTCTCTATATAAAATGGACTGGTTAGCTAGAGATAATAATAAAAGAGTTTTGACTATCATCCCCTTTAGAAGAAAACAGTTCTGCAAGCATCCCATGAAACATCTTTTCAATTGTGCACACAATTAAGCAAAATCAGAGACAGTATTTATCTGATTACCTGAGTCTCACATCATATACCTCATTCCGAAATTCCGAAACTATTATCTGTGGCCGAGAGGTCCCTGGTGGATAAAATTTTTTCATCAACGACTGCAGTACTCTTTCATCAGCATGATTATGGCAGCAATAGGCTTGCAGAAGTCCTTTTAAGCAAGATTCAATGGCCAAAGCAAGCTCAGGGTCCCGTAGATGAATGCAAGCACCTAAAAGTGATCCCCCGCGAAAAGATCACAGGGTTTATAAATATTTAAGTAATATTGTACTACAGAGAGAGCACTCCCTAGAAGAACTTGATAAAAAGTTTCTAAACCCCTAAATAGAAACAAATGAAAATAAATGAGCGGGGACTTTCAAACTAAACAAGGACTGAACTGGAGGTCAAATTGTCTAAATGAAGTAACAGGTGAGAAGGAAGCCATTTTATAGAGTACGTGAGTCGAGAGTAGTCCTGCTTTTGCTCTGTCTCTTCACTACGGCTCCATGTCTACAGGTTGTCTGGTTAACTGATTACAATTCTTTCCCTAAATTCTTTCTCTTCTGTTTTAGATTTTAAAAGAACAAAAGGAAAGGTAGGTATTTAAAGTGATTTTCTCATTATGTTTAAATATGTGAGCCAAGAGTGGCAACACATGCCTGTAACTGAGGCACTCAAGAGACTAAGACAGCAGAATTGGAATTACGAGTTCAAGACTAGCTACGTAAGACTTTTGTCTCTCCCACCCCACTGACAAAATCTCTTAGCATAACACTGACAAAACCCCTTAGTATAATTAAAGCTTATACATAACTAGATAGCTAGCTTAAATAGACTACTTCCTAGAACTAAGAACTTATATTAATGATATTCTCAAATATAGTGGCAAATACCTAAAGGGCCGATAGGTTTATGGGTAAACTGTCTCCGTCTGTAAGCATCATCTATTGCTTCCAGAAGAGCTGGAACGTGAGGACCAAATCTTTTCAGTCGATCAGTTTTACTATCTTTCAGTTCTTTCAATTGTCTCTGATTATAGTTGAGTGTATGTCTCATTTCTATATCTTCCCTCCTAAAATATAAAGGCAGAGAAAGGAAACACATTATGTGCTAAGTTACTTACAAATATTAGCACTTTGTCCATAATGGTTCCATGTTAACCAATTATCTTGCTATGCTAAAAATGAGATTTTTATTTGCAAATGATTGAGTTACCAGACAGTAGTCAACAGTTCTCAAAATTCACATTAGAAGTGATGCAACATTCGAGGCCAGCCTGGTCTACAGAGTGAGTTCCAGGATAGCCAGGGCTACACAGAGAAACCCTGTCTCGAAAAACAAAAAAAAAAAAAAAAGTGATGCAACAGTAATGGACTGGGAATCCCACATATTGCTAAAATGTACAAGTCTTAAAAACAATTTTTCCCAGTTCAGGTAAGGGGTGCAGGCCGTCCATTGCAGCACTTGGGAGGTAGGTGTATCGCTGAGTCAGAGGTCAAGCTGTTCTATCCTGAGCTTTCCAGGACAATCAGGATTACACAGTGAGAGCCTGACTCAAAGCAAGTTCAAAAGTATCTTTATTCCTATCATGAAAAAAGCTCTCTCTCCTCATATTAACAGCAGAACCACATGATATTCAAAGAAGAAGAAAGGATGAACTTACTTAAGTCGGACATGTTCTTGTTTGTCCTTTTCTATGGCTTGCTCAAACTGTTCAACCTCCTGATTGACTGTATTTTCCTGATCCTGTAAGGCCTTTACTTTCTCTTTTAACCAGCAGATCCTTTTTTGCCTTTCCAATCGCTCTGGTTCTAATGACTGATCGGTACTAAAGAGAATAAAGCAAATATAAAAAAAAAGTTAAATAAAAACACAAGATTTAAAAAGCATAAGCCACTGTAAGCAACTTTCATTAAAACCAACACAAATATGCAGTGCTCCACAGTACCTAATCATTACAGTGTGCTAATGTGGAAATTCAATTTTATTGTACTACCTTTTCTTCAATTCTTCAATTCTTTTACAAAGCTGTTCACCGTCTTTTTTTAATGCTTTATACTCATTTAGGGAACGGTTATATAAAACCTAACAAAAAAAGAAGGAAACATATTTTACTAACATGTAGAAATACACATTCCATCAAAGCATACCCGTAACTATTTGAAACCACATTTTTTAATGAGTGAATGCAACATATTTTGATTTGGATAGAAAGACACTACTTTAAAAAGCGAGAGGGGGTTGAATGGAAAAGAGGGAGGGAAGGGGGCTTATGGGACTTTCGGGGAGGGAGGAAACGGGAAAGGGGAAATGATTTTGAATGTAAATAAAAAAAACTTAGAAAATAAAATTAAAAAAAAAAAAAAAACTAATAGACCCGGTGGGGGGGGGGGCACACCTTTAATCCCAGTACTCAGGGGGCAGAGGAAAGTGGATCTCTGAGTTCAAGACTAGCCTGGTCTATAGATTGAGTTCTAAAACAGCCAAGGCTATACAACACAGAGTGATCCTGTCTGGGTGGTGTTGGTGGGGAGGGGTGACAAGGAGAAGCTAACACAACAGTCATTCTGTTTAATAGAGCTTTGACTACTCAAATTTAAAAGATTCTTCCCACCTCAGCATCATTAAAGGCTCTTGTCCTTGCAATGACATCTGTTTTCAATGCCATGCATTCTGGTGCTCGTGCATTTGTCTCTTCACTAATTTTTTCTAGTTTATCTTGTATATCTTTGTACTTTTTTTCTGCATCATTAAGTCTGACCTTTAAGGAAAAAAAATTATTGTAGTTATTTTCCTTTAATGCAAAGAAAAAGATAAAAATTATGAACAGTTCATATTGCAATAAAATTAATTTTACTAAAGATATCAGGTATGGGCTAAGTGAGATAGCTCAACGGGTAGGGCACCCAATGCCAATTCTGACCACCAAAGTTCAACCTGAGAATGAATATGCTGAAGTGAACTGACTCTATGTTGTTCTCTGATCCTGGCATGATGCAAGGCATCTACGGATGCCATAACTTACACACATGTGCACATATACACACATAACAAGTAAATGAATGAGATGAAGACTTTGTCAAAGTAAAAAGACATTAGGCAATCAAACAGATGGCTCAGGAGTTAAGAACATTTACTGTTCTTACAGAGGTCCCAGGTCAATTCTCAGCAGCCATATGGTAATTCAAAACCATATGCAACTTCAGTTCAAGGAGATCTAACTATTTCTTCTGGCCTCCATGGGCAACAGTCACGCATGTGGTTTACAGACACACATGCAGGCAAAACACTCAGACAAATAAACTCGATAATTAAAAAATGGTATGAAGGACTATAAAACAGTCCTTACCCTTCACAACTTTATAATTACAGAAATGCCAAATGCTTACACAGAAGAAATGCCCACAGCTTTTTTCACAACTGCTAGCTTGTGAACACGAGTTGAGCATCTATTACTCAAACTGTGTTTCATTATTTGATTAGAAAATACCTCTGAAGGAAGTACTTAAGGACTTCCTCCTGTACCACAAGCCGAGAAGAAAGGCCAAGACGATAAACCATACTTGGGATAAAATTTTGGACTATTATGTCAGGAACAAAATTAGAGGTCTGTATATGCTTGGCTCAGGGAATGGCACTCTTATGTGTACACAGTCTCGTTGGGATAGGTATGTCACTGTGGGTGTGGGCTATAAGACCCTCATCTTAGCTGCCTGGAAGTAAGTAATCAGCTAGCTGCCTTCAGATGAAGATGCAGAACTCCCAGCTCCTCCATGCTTGCCTGGACACTGCCATGCTCCTGCCTTGAAAATAATGGACTGAACCTCCGAACCTGTAAGCTAGCCCCAATTAAATATTGTCCTTGTAAGAGTTGCCTTGGCCATAGTGTCTATTCACAGTAATAAAACCCTAACTAAAGAAAAGATAATAGTAGTAGGAAGGGTTGAACTTCCATTTATTACCTTAAGTGGGAGTGAGAAACAGCTCAGAGTTGGCCAAGCAAATGTACTATTCATTTCTACTATTTTTCCATATATGGATTAACAACAGAACCCTTGAAAGTAAAGACATCTGTGCTCTTGAAGAAAGACAAGAAGCAGTAAGCTGGGGCAGACTATATTCTATACTACAACCATACCTGGGGCACAAATTTCTTAAGTAAAGGTGAATAAAAATACTGACATATGTAATTCACACTGACATACAAAGCAGAATGAAGGGCCACTTTATAAAGCATTGCTTCTTAAACTAAATTGTAACCCCATATGACATCATGTAAATGAAACGCTGAAGTTCCAAAAAAATGTGGTAAACATAAAGTGCTCCTGAATGACCAAAAATTAAAGGAAAACCAAATGTAGAATGTCATAGGTATTCCTGACAGTACCTGCCCATGCTGATCATTCAACTTCACTGTAGACTTAGTTGTAAATACGCAATACGTGTGCTTTGCACTATACTAACACCATTATATCACACAACACCAACAAACCTGCCTAAAATACATCTCAACTCAGGTTTCAGAGTTTTATGTTATGAACCACAGTATTTTTATTGTATATAGTTTTCTGTTCTTATAGCAACCTAAAGGCTTAATTACGGAGAGCAAAAACTTTTAATAACTTCCTAACAGCATTCCCTAGTTTGTATCAGATTATTGTACCTATGAATTATCATTGTGTTAGGATGTTGGCTATTAAGTGGCTCAAGTTTCTGACTGCAGTTTCATAAATACAACAATTCAAAACACTGATTAAAAAAATTCCTCCTTAAACAACGAAACAACAAAAACAAAAAAATCAAAAACCCCCAGGCTCAGCTGTTAGGAGCACTGACTGGTCTTCTAGCAATTCCCAGCAACCACATGGTGGCTCACCACCATCAGTAATGGGATCCGATGCCTTCATCTGGTGTGTCTGAAGACAGCTCCAGAGTACTCATATACATTTAAAAAAAAAAACAAAACAAACCTCCTTGAAGTTAGAACAAAATTTCCAACAATTTCTGAAATGGGCCTAAAAAGCCTTTTACTATTTGATACTGCATATTTACATTAAAAGTGGCATACTCAGCACCGAGATATCAAGATTATCAATCAACTCTGAAAAAAAATTAAAGATACTATATGTCCCACAGAATCAATTATTGAGCCAAGATTTAATCCTTTGCGTAAAAACCTATCTTATTAAGTATACAAGTTTGTGTTTAGTCAATAAGGTAAAATTATATGTTCCTCAGAGAACTGTGCTAAAATGAATTTCATTATGATTTAATATCACGTGATATGGAGTTAGGAGTAGGAAAATTTTAATAAGCTCTACCTATAAAGATCAAAGAAACTACAAGTTCCACTTTGAGCATGGCAGTGCAGGGAATCTATACAGCAGTTGCACAGCCTGTGAATATACTGAAATTCACTAAACTACATTTTTAAAAAAGTGAATGGCACAGTATATGAGTTCTATATCTCAGGAACAAGAAAGAGTTCCTTCACAAGAATTCAAGATTTGACCTGCTGACTAGTTTTTAAAAAAAAAAAAAGTCTTCTGGAAATCCCCCAGAGACAGCATTTGCCACTTTATTAAACTTTTACATCCATGTGAAGGATTTCATGACTTTAAAAACTTTCAGATACAATATTTTCTGATGAGATTTTAAATCTCAGGTTAAAATCCACCTGAATAAATCTGACAAGTTATCTAGTACAAACTCTATGAACAGGAAATATCTGACACAAAATCTAGATTCTGGATCATTTTACTGTTCCCTTAAAGTTTTCAGTTCTAATTTCTTCAGATACTAACACTTAACTTTAGTGCTATTCTACCCAACAGTTATTTCAGTACCTCTCCATTTCTCAGGTGGGTTATGTTTGGGCTTCTTAGCAAAGTCCCACTGTTCACAAGTGTGACAGATCAGCAGCCCAAGCCTCACATAGGGTTATTCCAGCCACAGATAATTCTGTTTCAAAGGACAGTTGCAGTTGCTAAGCAGGCTTTGGAAAAGTAAAGGTTTGGTCCAAGTTCAACAGATTTGAGTACAGATAATACACAGATGGTTTGTAGGTCAGAACCAGTCCCAGCAATCTCATGACTTAACTATATCTTTAGAAGAGGAGGCTCTAAGTACCTGCTGCTCTTCCATTTTCCTGTCAAGTTTGGCAGCACGTTCTTCTCCAATTTTGATATTATCTCGAATAGCATTCAATTGTTTTTCAATTTCATTGACCTGAAACACAATCATATACCAATGATTACAACTAACAGTAATCAAGTCTGTGAATGCTATACATGAATATAGATGAACAAGAGTGAAAATTACCACTGCCCAAGCCATTTCATGTTTCAAATACTCTAAATTAGTCTTCATTGTACTTAAACCAGCAATATTTTGAAAACGTTCCTCTTTCTCCAAACACTGGCGCTTTAATTCAGTAAGTCGCTTAAAAGAAAAAAAAATTGATAAATTTTTATTAACATCAGAAGGAAACATTTTGCGCATCTGGTATTTAAAACAATGCCTAAATTGTTACTACACAAAAGTATTAGAAAATGACTTCACTAAAGTAAAAATAAAAAAAAAGTGTTTTTTGTACAATTGTGCTAAGTACAATAATTCTGCTAAGCTATGCACTATAAAAATGATCAAATCTTAAGAGGAAAAGATTGTTCAAGACCACAGAAGTCCTCAAGCTCATTTTCCCTCTATGTATCCCTATCCTTAAATTCCCCTTGAAAGGATAGACAAGCCTGATCTTCCAAGCAAAGTATAACAACTATCCAGAAACTATTCCAGATACTAGAAAGAGAAGAAATTTAATCCCCCAAATCAAACAAGTCCTAATTCTCTTTCAATAATAAATGAAACAAATACACAATATCCTGTCATTAGAACAGGTTATTAAATGAAGCAAATACACAATATCCTATCATTAGAACAGGTTATTAGGTGGCTCCTAGACCTCACATTCTTTACACCTGTGTGGATGGTCCTGTTCATTCTCATATCAATATTCAACTAGGCCTTAACGCTATAAATTTGCTTTGATTCCCTATCCAATTTACATTCCCTTTTCTAAGATCTATCACCAAATCCTTCCAAACTTAATTCACCTTGCCTCTGCCTTCAGAGGTTATGCAAATCAGCAAATGGAAAAGCTCAGCAATATTCAACAGTTACCTTCAAATCTATAGAAGTCATCTGCAATGGCTGTTACAAAAGAAAGGTGGCCTGGTTGTCTAGTCACCATCTACTCCCTGTTTTGGACCCTATAGTCTCATTTCTCTTTCACACAAACAAAACCCCTATTCTCTATCCATGGGCGCTACTCCACTTCCAAAAGTATTTCCTTTCTCGTCAAGTTTCATGAAAACTATCTGTATCTGCTCCATTTCCTAGCTCTACAAATTTGGCTCCTATTTTCCTCACTACTAAAACCTACCCTGTCACAGACATCTGTGAAAACTTTGCAACTTAATAGTGAGAAGTTCTGTCAATGTTTACATCTCTCAGCCATGACCAATTCCTTCTCAATTCTTCTTCCCTTGCTTTACATGGCTCCCATGACTTCTCAAGGTTCAGGGTTGGTCTGCCTTCCCTGCTCTCCTGAGTGGTCTAAATAAAATATATTACATATTTGGACTCAAAAATGTTATCAAGATCAGATTTTACTCCTATATTTCTAATTAATATAACCAACTTCCTCCTTGATAATTACCACTAAAGCCACTCAAAATGTTGCGAAAAACAAAATGAACAGGATATGACTGATTGGAGTGATTTAAAAATTCAAAGATTCACCTGACAATGGTAGCACACACCTTTTAATTCCAACTAGTGGGGCAGAGGCAGGCAGATCTCTAAGTTTGAAACCAGCCTGGTCTCCAGAGTGAGTTTCAGGAATGCCAGCCCTGACTTGAAAACCAAAACCAAACCAAAACAAAAAAAAGGCAAAGATTCAAGCAATTAATTAGCCTGGTGGCTAAAATATTAAGGCACCAATGTTAAGCTGATGTGACAGCAGCTAGCAAACCTCTGACTACTTGCGGAATGTTAGTATCTTGCTGATGTGATGAGCCATCATATTACAAAGTGCATATTATTTTTAACATCAGCTTGCAGCTTGTATCCAACAAAATAAATGTAATATTTTCAAACTATTCATAATGAGAATCAGTGATGCCTTGCACAACCAATTAGTTATATATGAAGTATGATACAATATAAGATACCATCATATCTTCTATTTTAGTATAAAAGGGGAACTAAGACGTGTGTATGTATACACATACACACACACACACACACTATTACAAAACAAAAATGAAGATATTAAAAACCTTAGGTATAAAAATTAAATGTCATATACTTCAGTATGCTATAAAAAATGCCATTCATTAAATGAAGGCACAGATATATAAATAGGAATATAATTTTATGATACTTTTACCTTAAGCACTCTAGAAACTGAACTCATCTCAAAAAGATTTACAGTATTTACACACCTCTTCTCCCTGATTTATTTGCTCCTTTGTTCTTTCTTTTGTTTCCATAATATATGAATAATCTTCCTTCATCTGTTCGAGCTGGGTTGCTTTCATAAAGAACTATATCAACAAAAACAAAAATATAATTGTACATTTGTAGTGTAAAAACAAAGAGAAACTTTGGCCCTCAAAAGTTGTAAAACAGTTACACAAAAGGCATTAAATATGTAAACATATACCATAAACTACCAAGAACAAATCTTTCAATGTTTTAAATGGTTTAAAGTTCGATATTAGGTTATTTATGGGACAACTGTCCATTCCATCATATTTCTTCAAATATTTGAAAAAATAATAATCTATTATTTTAGAATAAAAACTCAAATTAAAAAAATGAGAAATTATACTTATCTTTTTTTTTTAATCATCTTATGTATATGAATACACTGTCACTGTCTTCAGACACACCAGAAGAGGGCATCTGATCCTACTATAGATGGTTGTGACCACCATGTGGCTGTTGGGAATTGAACTCAGGCCTTCTAGAAGAGCACTCAGTGCTGTTAACTGCTGAGCCATCTCTCCAGCCCCATACTTACATCTTACTTGGCAATTTAAATCTATTTTTACAATATTATTTTAAGTGTGTGAATCTGAAGGAGGAAAAAAATCTCAATACCCATTATATGAGCAAGTTTATATGTATGTGAAAGCATGACCTTAGGTTTGTATTTAGTTTAGTATCTTACTTTGTATTTGTCTCCCTCATTTTTGGACTGTAAGAATTGCTTGCTCATCTCTTGTGTTAAAACAGAAACTGGATTATCCACCTGAAACAAATTTTTTAATAAAGGCATTAAAAAATATTCATTTTAATGCTTTAAACCAAACCAAATGGTCAATCAAGAAAGCTAAGCCATAATCAACGTCTATAGCGTTAAGACTAATACAAAAAAACAAGTTACACATTTTTAACACAGAGTTATGTTTCAATACTGAACAATACCAAAATATATTGTAGTCACACTCAGTATTCTACTACAGAACGTACAAGCTCAAGAAGCCGCTTATGTGCTTTTCTTAGGTTTTTCAGAGCTTAGTGAAATGGCTTAGTGGCTAAAACACTTGCTATGCACCATGAACAGAGCAATTAAGATCTCTAGAATCCAAGTAAAAAGCCCATCAGGAAGCAGCCAACTTTAACCCTAGCATTTAGGGGACAGAGACAAAGGATCTCCAGGGCTAGCAGGAACTGGTAAGCTTCAGGTTCAGTGAGAAATGCTGATTCATAAAGTTGCAAGCAACTGAGGATTATCCAGTGTCAACTTTGGCCCTCCACATACACAAGCACTCACACACTATGTACATGCACACCATACACCCCCACCCCACACAAGCACTCACACACTATGTACATGCATACCACACCCCCACATACCCCTACATAGATAGGAAATAGGCTTTCTTTTATACAAGTTACCATTCAATGTTACCAACATCAAAGGACAATATATGTAAATATTTAGCATGTGAATCAGCTCTCCTGCATTCTTATCTATCCTTACCCCTGTCGCATAGCTTGGGCAATTTGGTGAGCTTTTACATTACACAAAAGAAGTTCAACCCAGTTATCTGATCAGAACCATGATGGCAACTACTGTTTTTTCACATCAGTGCTTTAAGATTTTTCGTGTCTTTATAATTTTGTAAGGATAATAGAAAAACAAAGGAAATATATTATTATTTAACATCTGGAGCACAAGTCATTTTAAAAAGCCATAGCCTAAACAAAATTACAACTGACTACTAAAAAATATAAAATAGAAAGGCTTTAAATACAAATTTTTCTTAAAAAGATTCAAGTACTTATTTAATAGCTCTGGCACTAGTAACAAAGCAATATATGATGCTACAAATGGTATTCAAGGTTAATAATACAGGACTAGTATAATAAAAGAAACTGAAACTCTCATTATTACCATTAAAATTGTAACTGTTGAATTTTAAAGTAAACATCCTCTTTTAAGTAAAATTCTGGTGCTTTTTATTGCTTTAAAAAATGTTTACAGTTCAGTGTATATTTAACTCCAGCACTTGGAAGGGAAGGCAGAAATAGGATCTCAGCCTGATCTACATAGTGAGTTCCGGGCCAGCCAAAGCTACATACTGAGTCCTTATTTCAAAAAAACAAAGAAAGGAAAAGAGGCAGAGGACAAGAAAAAATGTTTTCCAATCCTAGATCTTAATTATATCTGTTTTCTTTTAGCTGTTTGCTTGTTTTTTGGAGACAGGGTTTCTCTGTGTAACACTGGCTGTGCTGGAACTCGCTTTGTAGACCAGGCTGGCCTGGAACTCATAGAGATACATTTGCCTGCCTCTGCCTCCCAAGTGCTGGGATTAAAGGTCGCCTGACTATATCTGACTTCTTGAAAATAAGACCTAGTGTTACTGTCAGACAGACACCTGGCCACCAACCCTGGATCAGCTGCCCTACCACAGTTCGTGCCTCAAGTAGTTAATAAATTTTTATTGCACAGAAATTTCATGCCATTATTAAAGTAAATTTTAACAAGATATTCTTAACTATGCTAACAAAAATAATGCACTGAGTTGAATTAGATGAATTTAAGAGGGTTCATTAAAATTGGTGTACACACTCTTTATCAATTTCCTCATGAAGCCATCTTATTTACTTATATACATGCCAATAAAAGGATAGTTTCATTAATTAATCTGAAAAACAAATTTAGCAATTACCTGGATGTTAAAATGGTCAAGAATTGCGATCAGCTCTTCCTTCCTAGTAGAAACCACGGTGCCTGGTTATAAAAACACAAAGACCAGTCTCCATGTGAAATGCAGGGAAAATAAACAATTATCTATAAAAGGCAAATACTGAGCACCTTTTGTCATGCCAATAACAAACAAAAAACAGCAGTAAATATATGTAGTATTAGAGTGACACACAAGTCACTGTCCAAATAGAGAAGAGGAAAAAAGCCTACATGTAGTAATGATGCATATTTCTTCCTGTGGCTCCCAGGTTATATCTTCTTCAATAACTAAAAACTCCCCTCCTCCTTCCTTTGTGCCCTTTTCTACTTTCTGCTAGCTCATAGAATCAAGGGGGGGGGGAGAGGAAGAGGAAATCTATAGTTGAAAACAAAATGACACAGCTTACTCCAAATTAGTTGTTAAACACTGTGTTGACTTTATGTCCTATAGCAACAACTAAGTATAATATATGCACATACTTACATGTGTATGTGTGTGTGACTATTTTTACAACCCAGCAGGTTACAAAACAAGATCCCAAGAGACTAGGAGGAATTCTCTGAACTGCTTACTAATGTTTTGTAAGAAATAAGAAAACCAACAAACCTTTTTCACTTTTGAGTTTGTAAGATCGACTTCCATCCACGCTAATGTGTTGCTGCACAACTATAGAGTCACCATACACATTTGCCCTAAAGGCATCATCTCCTCTGTTCCTTAATGTTATTGAGATGTCTGCTGAGCTGAAACAATGAAGTTAACCAAAATTACAGGATGGTACAATGCAATTACATTAGATTACTGAAATGTTCAAATTCCCTAAGTCATCTACCTAATGCTTCTGAAGATTAGCAAGGGTCTTAGTCTATCATTATGTGTGTCTCTCTGTCAGAGACACTCTATCTGACAGAAAATTAAAGTTGAAAACAATCATCAAATATTGACTCTAGTATGCAAAATTTTGTTTGTACAAGTTCTGGTTATTTCAGTCAGGTGACCACAGCATGCAATTTAATCCCAGCACTCTGAAGGCAGAGTAAGGTATCTCTGTAAATTCAAGGCCAGCCTGGTGTAAAAGAGTTCTAAGACAGCCAGGGCTACATAGAGAAACCTTGTCTTGAAAAATCAAAACTTAAAAGTTTTAGTTATAATTGACATTATCCTACCTTACAACTGTGAATTATATAATCAAGGATCATACTGACAAGAGCACCCCTCCCCCATCCGAGACAAGGTCTCACCATGTAACTTTTGGTTGGTCTTGAACTTGCTATAAAGGAAACTATTCCCTTCCTTGGTAGGGAATAGCTGAGAAAATTGTGGATGGTACCATTCTTTGGGTTGGTAGTCATGGGCTCTCAAACAAGCAGGCTAAGCAGGTTATGAACAACACTGTAATCCTTTAAGGAAGATATTAGGGCAGGAACTCAAACAGGGTAGGAACCCACAGGCAGGAGCTGAGGCAGAGGCCATGAAAGAGTGTTGCACCCTAGCTTGTTCCTTATGAGCGAGTTCAACTAAACGTGCTTTGTACTGATATGGCTATGAGCCTATGGTCAGAGAGGGGAATTTGGAGGTCTGAATGAGAATGGCCTTCACCAGCTCATGTTTGAATATTTGGTCCCCAGCTGGAGGAACTGTTTGGGAATATTAGAGACATATGGCCTTGTTGAGGGAGTGTCACTGAAGGAACTGAGGTCTCAAATAATTTGTATGACTCCCAGTGTTCTGCCTCCTGTCTATAGATCAAGATGTAAGCTCTTAGCTCTTGCTGTCACTATGCCTTTGCTCCACCATTATGGAATCTAGCCCTCTGAACCATAAGCCAATTAAATATTTTCTTCTATAAACTGTTTTGGTCATGGTGTTTTATCATAGCAGAAGAATAACTAAGATGTGTGTGTGTGTGTGTGTGTGTGTGTGTGTGTGTGTAAAATATACATTAACCAGGCAGTGGTGGTGTATGTCATTAATCCCAGCACTTGGGAGGCAGAAGCAGGTGGATCTTTTGTGAGTACAAGGCCACCCTGGTCTATAGAGCAAGTTCAAGACAGCCAGGGCTACAAAAGAGAAACTCTGTCTCAGGAAACAACAAGCAAACATATACAGTAAAATCAATTTTATTTTCCTACTTCAACTTCCATTAAAATCACAGTGGCAGAAATACATGAAATACATTTGGTCAAAGGACAAATATTTAATTGTCTAACACATAAAAGCAGGCAGAATTTCCCAATTCATGTAAGCATCTCATATAAAATTATTTTAATTAGCAACTACATAAAATCTTTGACAAACTTTTTACGGATTTGTCAATAAAACCCATCCTTTAACATTTACAGGAAATAGAGGAAAAAATATTCAAAATGAGCTTCACTCTACACTACAGATGTGACAGGAGGTACACATCAGCTTTCCTGTATACTCCCCCATCCCCCTCTTGGCAAGATGGACTTAGCCACCTATCAGTCTATATCCCCATTTCCAAAACCTGGGTAGAATATATGTAAGCCTGCATGGAATAATCAGGTTCTCTTTTAAAATTCAACTTCAGGAAAATAAGCCTATACACCCCAGTTAAGAAGTATATGCATTAATGTGAATTACATAGCTTCCTTAGGGACATCTTAGTGACCCTTAATCAACATTAGGGAAGCAGGCGACAAATGTAGAAGAAACACTATTTTCTCTGCAACACTTCTGCAAATCTAAAATGACTTCAAAATAAATTTTTCTTAATTCAAATTTCAACATGACCAAGTCAAAAAATGATGCTTCATTATAGCTTTGAGAGCTCAACAGAGAAACCAATCTGGTGCAGAACACTGGTGAGATTATGAAGTCTGAAGAAAAATGCAGGAGCATACAACAAGCTTTAGGGAAGTGAACCTAACCAAGTGACAGAAAGAGCCACATATCCCAGTCACTGACTAAATCACAGAAACAGAGACAAAACTCCCTTTTTATACACATAACCAACTAAAATATTAGTAAACGTCTGTACACATAAACTCCGAGTGGCCAAGACAAAGAATAAGAAAGGAAACAAAAACTCCGTAGATGAAAGTCACACACTCAGTTATCATAAGAGACAGAATGAAGATGACAAAGAGTGAGACAGGACCAAGCAAGACAAGGGACTGGGGAGGCGGGACAGGAGACCCAAAGAAGAAAGCTCACAAACATGCACATGCAAAAATAGCCAGACAAAAAGAAAATTAAGTCTGAAATAACATTTGATACTTTTAAATTAGTGGCCCCAAGTCTTTCACTTTGTAAACTTAGCTGCCCACATCTCAGGTCTTGGTCTACCTTCCCAGATAACACACTAATCTTTTATAATAAAAGCAGTTGTTCTCAACCTTCCTAATCCTGAGATTCTTTAAGATGTTGTGGTAATCCTCAAATTATTTTCATTGCTATTTGCTGCTATTTTCTTCCATAAAAGTAACAAGTTTAAGTGGACAATGCATGGTATCAAGCAGTACAAACTATCTGCTTAGAAGAAAACAGGAAGCAGAAGGCCATGCTGGCAACAAGGGCAGAATAAAGAACTTATATACAAAACTCCTCCTGTGGACATACCCGCTTTCCAGGGTTCTAAAGCATGTTTCTTACTAGAAAACAAAAGTATCTACCCTTAATATGAGGGATATACCTAGTCTTATTGCAACTTGACATACTATGTTTGGTTGTTATTCCTGAGAAGCCTGCCCTTTTCTGAAGGGAAATGGAGGAGGAGGGGGAGGAGATCTGGGAAAGAGCAGACATGAGGAAGAAGGACTGCATGGAGAGAGGGAGGGGAAACTGCTGTAGGGAAGGAATTTGAGAGAAGAAATAAGAAAAACCAAACTCATACAGGAACCACTTACTTCTGTCCAGCTTTCACAAAACCTTTTAAAGAGGATCCTCTGTTAGTAGCAACCGCTTTTCCACCAAGACCAACTATGAGTGCGGTGAGCACAGCACTCTTCCCACCTAAAAAGGCACATAGTGAAAACTTCAGAGACAGAAAATGCTGACTTTATAACTTTATTCAAAAAGATCCCAGAATTTGTCTCAACCTCAAGTTTAATGTTACAAATTCAATTAAAATTTTCTTCCAGGGGTAAAGTGGCAAACTAAGAAAAGTTATACATCAAAAACTACCTCACTACCACCAGTAGGAAAAACTCATACCAGATTTTTACACACAATATGAGAGGAGGAAAATGGCCAATATCTTTCCAACCTGAAACTCAATCTATCATCTTGGTACAAACTACTAAATAAAACTAATTATATTTATATATGTGTAATTAATTTACATAATTTGCTATTACATTAGTTTAATTGTGGATACTCCTTTCATGATAAATTTTAGGTACAATAACTTAATAACTCTCAGGTTAAAAAAAAAAACTCCACGTGGGAAAGAACATTGTCTCTTTCACTGTATGATGCATCCTCAGAATCAACACACGTATTTATTAAACACATTAAATAGAGGAAAACTATTTTAAAAATCACATGCTTTTAATATTTTGCCAGTTTTAACTTAATATTTGAAAATTTTAATTGAATATTTTTACCTTTAATTTGAATATTCATTTTCTAGCTCTTTTATATTTAACTATTTTGAAGTATAATTCTTTTTATTCTAAAAGATACAAAGCACCAAAACTCCACTTTGAAAATCTCTTAATTCACAGATATGGTAATTATTTTCTGAATTTCATCATCTACTAATCAATTAACAACTATTTGTTTTCTTCTACAACATACTACCAAATTTAGCCAATATAAATTAATGATTGCCTTGATTTAAGTACTTGGAATGCCTTTCAAGTTCTTACTATCTTTTCCTTACTACCAGGTATAATGTTTTAGTTAATTCACCTTTATTAAGTTTTATAAAAGAAATTATTTAAACTTTTATAAAGAACTCATGATTCTTTCTTTACTTCTTACACTTTGCAACCTCCTTATAATAAATATACTTTTGTCTATTCACTCTCTCCTACCCAAAGCTCTTCCTTCTTTACCAAATGACAAAGGTAGCAATAATACCGAAAGGAACTGTGTTGCTACACATACATAATTTCATTGCCTGGTACTGTTTCTAGATGGTAGACTGTTCAGTATCTCAGTCACCCCAACACCTGGCTTGTCTACCATCAACTGCCACAATGTAGCTGGTCTGTCACAACAGTCTTGTCCACTTCAACCCATTACTCAAAAATGTTCAACTGGCTACCCTCTGACACCTGAATAAAACTCTAAAATCTTTATCAAGCCTTTAAGATCCTCAACAGTACTGCATAGAATACAACTCTCTTATGTTATATCCTGTCTTTCCCCACCATGTACCATATGATAAAACCACATAAGGTTAAGCCTTTCTCCATATACATCTTCTATCCTCCAAACATCTGAGAATGAGCCATCCGTGCCTAGAGTATCTCAACTTAATGACAAATGAGTCTTAAAGTATCTTTAAGTTTCATTCAAGTACTAGCACAAATAGATCTTATCCCCCTCCATAAGAATCTCATTAATCACAACAGTGGAATTGTTACTTCTGAGTTTGGATTCATAAGGCAACTTCATTTTTGCTCTATCTAGGTTTTACACCAGGTTGCTGTAGTGTTTCTATTGAGGAGACAGAGGGCTCCTTTGGCCTCGTAGTTTCGGGTGAGTCTGAACTACATAACTTAGGTTCTATCTTAAGAAAATGGAAAGGAAGAAAAAAAGGAGGGAAGAAAGAATAATGGAAGAAAGACAAAAGGAGACAGTGTGGTTAGTGACTAAGAACACTTGTGGCTCTCGGACAGGACCCAGGTTCAGTTTCCAACATCCACATGGTGGCTCACAACCATCTCTAACTTCAGTTCTAAAGGATTTAACCTCTGAGGGCAGTGCATCCATGAGGTCCACATATATGCATGCAGGCAAACAGTCATACACATAAAATAATAAATCTAAAAGACAACAACAACAAGAAAAGGAAATGCTTATACCTACTACTTAAATAACACATTTAACGCTAATTCAATATTTTCTTCAAGTGCAAACTGTATAAATTCTGGGAAGCCATAAAGTATAGATCTAAATATCTATCGGCATTAATAGTCAGTTATTTGCCGGGCAGTGGTGGCGCACGCCTTTAATCCCAGCACTTGGGAGGCAGATGCAGGCGGATTTCTGAGTTCGAGGCCAGCCTGGTCTACCGAGTGAGTTCCAGGACAGCCAAGGCTACACAGAGAAACCCTGTCTCGAAAAAAAAAAAACAAATAAACAAAAAATAGTCAGCTATTTGAAAAAGCTCATGCACTGTCATCATAAAGTAGAGTATAAAGAAGGCAAAGGCACTTACTTCCATTATTGCCAACAACAAAGTTGACATTAGAACCAAACTTAAAAGGTCCAAGCATTGAATGGCACATGAAATTTCTTAGCTGAATACTCTCAATTATTCCAACTTCTGCTGCAGTCTATTAACAATAAAGGAATTAAAAAAAATCAATCACTCTAATACACTCATTACTAATATCCAAACATCTAACAGACCAGCAGTATTTATTAATGAAAAGTTCTATCAATTGTGCAATAATAACTTTAATGACCAACATTAAATAAAGTGGGAATTTTCTTTAGGATACCACTAATTCTATAGTCTTTAAAAGATCTAGCAAATATATCACAAAGCTCTTTCTTACCATTGGCAAAACTAACACTACTACTAGTCAAATATTTTTTGCTACAGAGTCTGTCCTGTGCATTGTAGAACATTCAACAGAATCCTAAGTCTCTTTTCTAGACAATAGATGCTGGTAGCACGCATCTGTCTTACAGTTGTGTAGCAACCAAAAAATATATTCAGTTGTTGTTCAATACGTTGGGAGGCAGAGAACAATACCTCCACTTTCCTGAGAAGTACTGATGGAGTGTAACTATAAATATAAAACTGTTTTTAGAATATTTCTGAAAGAGGACTACTATCTGTCCTCTACTACTACAGTCTGAACATGGAATTCATTTTCTAATATGGCATTCCATTTTCATAACAGATAATTTGAACGACATTGTACACATTCTGTTTCAACCACTTACAAGAGCTGAATGATTTGGAGTAATACAAAAAGGATGTAGGATTTCCATGTCGGGAGGTGGTGGTGAATGCCTTGGGAAGCAGAGGCAGGCAGAGCTGAGTTTGAGGCCAGACTGTCCAAAACAGAAAAAGGCTACACAAAGAAACCCTGTGTTTGTATCAAAGAAAACAAAGTAAGACAAAAAGGTAGGATTTCCAAATTTGTAAAGCAGAAAAAAAACCTCCCATATTATAAAATGTCAGAATTAAGTTTATAAATGGTTTAAGCAGTATTTGGCTAATTATACTCTCCTATACTTCATAGATATTAAGTACCAGAATAAAACAACCAGATTTTGCCAGTCCTTATAATTTTAGAGAGTACTCTAATGTGACCAGCAATTTTTATGGGTTCTTTACAAACTCTATCTCAATTCTAGCCATATTATACCTCATCAAAAGAGAGAAATATTTACATCATTGCATGATTAGACTATCAGGTATAATTCATGAATTTTTAAAAAATACTTTTAAGGTAATTGCAGTCCTATGCAATTATTAAGAAATTAGACCCTACGTACTCTTCACTCAGCTTCTGCCAATGGTAAAATTTCAAGAAAGCACAGTATCTCGAGCAAGACACTGTTCAATGACAGTCTAGACACACTATGTTTTCTTGCACAAGATCTCTCATGTTGTATGGGAGCATAAGTATGATCACATCCCTTTCAACACATCACAACCACTCGCCCATTTATCTGTTCTTTACTTCTGTGAATGTTATTCCAAGAATGCCAAATAAGTAAGCTTATGCCAAACATAATCTTAGGGGCTGCTTCTTTTTAATTTAGCTGAATTGTCCACTGTTGCCTCTATCAAGCTCTGACTTTCTGTCACTGCTAAGCAATACTTCATGAAACAGATTACTACAGGATAGTCACCAAATCACATGTGGATTTATTTTGAATTTAACTATTTATGAAAAAAGCTATTAAAAAATACTATGTTTTGTACTAAATCTAGTACAATTTTATATTGTTTTCTCAGAAACAAACTTCTCCATAGTGGTAACAATTTATATTCCCATCAACAATATATAAATGATTCATTTCTCTTCTTTCTTGCGATCTACTGATATTACTATTTCATACTTTATCATTTTGTTGAGTATGTAATGGTATCTCAGATATAAGTATGACAGACAATTATATGTTCTTACCCTTTTAAAGCTCATAGGGTCAAGTCAGTAATTACAGTCTCTATTCCTCTCATGACATTGGCAATTTACCTTTGCTGGTCTTACTACATGTTTGCCAATTTTATTTGAAGACAGCTATTTCTCTCATTATTTTCTTTAATTTTTGTAATCATTAACAGAAACCTTCAAAATCAGATGCTATTTTTACCCAGCTCTCTAAAACTCTTACTGCTTCCTCCTAACTATAAATTATTTTAAAATGTGACATATAAAATGATCACGAGAAAAAAATCAGTTGAAAAACATTATTTTGTAATTCTACACTTACCAAAGTGGAGGTTCCATTTGTGAAAGAAATTGAACATTCATCCTCATCTCCGTCTTTATCAAAATCTTCCAGTTCTTCTTGTCTTGGTCTTTTAGCATCTTCAGGAGAGCAGAAATTTTCTTCCTTTCTTTTGGCCATCAGATCTGAACAAATGTTTATAGTAACAATAACAAAAGTCATAGATAGCATATAAAGACTATTCAATAAACAGTAAACAAGAGAAACCACACAAAACCCACTTAACTTTGAGTACTATGTCAATTCATTCTACTTTAAAAAATAAAGAATTTCACTTTACCTAGAATTAAGGAATGGAAGTCAAAAAATTACTAGTAAAACAGGAAAACACATTTCCCCCTTGAGCCTCCAAAAAGAAACACAATCCTACTGATGCTGTTAGTCACTCAAGACTTAAGCTAGACCTCTAATTTTCAGACATAAAGCAATTTTATAGTGTCTTCAAAGAAAGAAATTCATATCTATTCATGGCTATAACTAAATTGGTAGAAGCCTAAGTGAATATTTTCTTCCCAAACCCATTAAAGAGAAAAGTATTTTATTGGTAAAAGGCTGTCCTCTAGTTCTATTAACAAAGAAAATATATTCCTTTCTAAAATTATTATAACCATCCAATCTTTGTAACAAAAAGTAATACTAATCAAGTATTTTTTTTTATTTTTAAATTATTTCCCAAAGGACACATTTTGAAGCAGCAAAACTTTACACTAGTCGTTTCCCTTTTCCCCAGATAATTCAACTCAATTGTCATAAAGCAAGTACTTAAAGAATACAAGAGACTTTGAAGAGTTTTGGCTTGCACCTATCGAGATTTTCTACAACAGAAATTAAAACCGAAAACTTAGGAAACAAACAAACAAAACACAACTGCACATTCCATGTCAGGCAGATTCCAGTGTGTATTCAGCAGTGTTTCATAAATCCCTGCACCAGGCTCTGCAAACTACTGCAGGTAACAGGCATTGCCCTTGTTACAAGTTAGCACAGTGGAGACATGAGGACCATAAAATAATTTGTAGACTCGATGTTCAGAATGTAGTCAAAGACCAGAAAACATATCTCGCACCCTGGGAACACCCCAGATCTCAGGCTCCATGTTAGAGCATGTGAATAACAGTACAATTTCAGGTGATTCAAATCTGAGAACCAGTAAATCACACTTCTTAAAGGACTTGGGCCCTGTACCATTCTGAAATCAAGTATCTTTATAAAAGATACATTAGCAGCTGGGCATAGTGGCTCACATCTTTAATCCCAGTGCTTAGAAGTAGAAACAGGTGGATTTCTGAGTTCAAGGCCAGCCTGGTATACACAGTGAGTTCCAGGACAGCCACACCTATACAGAGAAATAGTGGCTAGAAAAAAAAGAGAGAAAAAAAAAAAAAAAGAAAGAGAAGAGATATTAGCGTCTGAGGGACGTGTAACCTAAACTAGTACTTTTCTAGGGAATATTACCATTAATCATAATTATTTACTGACATATTTCTTTGAAAGTAATTTAATATTTAACTCAAATCTCTTATAGAAGCCAAATCTTCAAAATCATACGTCTTTTACATCTTTTTTTCCCCAAAATAATAAATAGCAAGAATCAATGTATGTTAGTTTCAACGTGTGACTATTTTAAATTCCCCAAATACCACCAGGTCATTATTTCCCAGCAACATGGTCTATCTCATTCACTCACTATTCCTTTATAAATTACTAAACAAAGAGAAACAATACCACTTCAGTTACCCAATTATTTTTATTAATGACTAACAGATGATGATCTGACAGAAAGCACTCAGAGAAAGCCTGACTGACTTTAGTGCTCCATCATTAGAAAGTAGTTTGGCAAGTAAAACTGGGGTGTGGGAGGTACACTACTAGACCAAGTGTGATAAGTTTACAAAAAACATGACAGTCTACACTACACAAAAGATACAGTCACTCAAATGCTTCATAATGAGGCTGGTTTTTATTTGCCGGGGATAGCCTGGGATTTGCAGTCTTCTAAGTTTCCAAGTTAACTTTCATTTGAGAGACAGTGAAGGATCCTCCTACCTTTTAAATAGTAATCACTTTGTGATTTAAAGATGACAAACTTTCAAGAAACATATACAAATGTCCTGAGAGTGAGATATAGGTTAAAAAAAAGAAAAAGCAGTAAAACCGTTATTACTAACAAGATAAAAGACACAACATATACAAA
Organism: Tokudaia tokunoshimensis; assembly: GCA_036184795.1. Lineage (NCBI taxonomy): Eukaryota > Metazoa > Chordata > Mammalia > Rodentia > Muridae > Tokudaia > Tokudaia tokunoshimensis. The sequence continues at coordinate 32,568,684 of BTHU01000012.1, read as the reverse complement.
AAAGGAAAGGTTTCTCTGAGACCTTGAGTATACTGATAGTGCTATATAGTTTATTTTATTTACTTATCTAAAATTTTTTTAAATGTTGTTTTGGTTTGTTTGTGTGTTTGTTTAACACAGGCCAAGCTATATAACCAGGTTACCCTAGATCTTAAGTGCTGGGATTATACGAACAAACAAACACTAAATAAAGGAATAGTATCATTTCTTCTATTTTTTTGTGTTTTTTTTTTGTTGTTGTTGTTTTTTTTTTTTTGTTTTGTTTTTTTGTTTTTCGAAAAGATTTCTTGAAACCGTTTCTCTGTCTAGCCCTGGCTGTACTGGAACTCACTCTGTAGACCAGGCTGGCCTCGAACTCAGAAATCCACCTGCCTCTGCCTCCCAAGTGCTGGGATTAAAGGTGTGCGCCACCACTGCCTGGCAGATCATTTCTTCTCTTACAATGAAGCAAAATCTCAAAGCAGGAACAGTGAAGAACATCCGGAAGGAAGAAAGGAAGGAAGGAAGGAAGGAAGGAAGGAAGTTAAAAAAGAAATCAGTAACAAGGGCTCAGCATTTAGATACACATGAAGTTTTAATGAGATCCTATAAGTTTTAACAGGATTATAAAATTTCGTCTCTTGCACTTTAATTACAACTCACTTTCCATTAACCCCAATGCAGAGATTAACAGTAGTGTTCAGCGTAACAGAATTACTTATTTAACTCTATAACCAATAGAACTATCTGTAAATAAATATAACTTCTGCTACTGAGGGGATACACTAAGAATGATGCCAAAGTCGACAATTTCTAAAAAATCTTCAATGAAAACTTCAACAGTATCAGGAATGATGTGGTGGAAGTGAAGCCCAACAGTAAAGACTAGGGAAGAGTCCAAGGGAATAGAATTCACACTGTTGGGTAAGTATGCTTAGCTCTGGAATCAACTCTCCTTAAGACAGAAGACATGCCCTTATTTTACAACATGGGAAACTGAGGCCCAAATGCAAGACTTCAACTTACATAGCACCAACTTAGTAACTAGATGTAGACACATGCCACAGGACACATTCAAATCCAAATTTCTCAAACCAAAGTCAAATCACTCATGTCCAGGTTCCTCCTGGCATAAACAACTGAGTTTAACTGACAATTTATTCACATTCAGTGACTGACAGTCTAGTATCTTCTTGAGTGTCTCTTCAAAAACTAGAAAAAGAATTCTATCATAAAGGGTTCCTCTAAATGTTCCTTTGGGCTTATTTCAAAACTTTTCATTTTCTTACCTAATGCTACCTACCATTATATATCTGTCAAGAGAAAAGGATAATGTTTTGTTTGCAAACACTTGAGTTTGAATGAAGTGTTCCAAGGATAGACCCTGAGACAGTAAAATACACACTTCAAAGAGAATCAATCTACAATTAGAGCAAAGAAAATTACAGAAAGTAGTTTGAATTTGGTGACCAAGAAAAGCATGCAGGGTGGAAAAAGACGTCACTTTAACTTGTAAATTTAAAGACACAAACACATAAAAATATAGTATAAGTGACCACACTGGCTGGAAAGATGGCTCAGAGGTAACAAGCACTGACTGTTCTTCCCAGTAACTCCCGTTTGAATCTCAGCACCCACATGGAAGCTTACAACAGTCTATAACTCCAGTCCTAGATTATCTAACAGCTCCATGGGCATCAGGCATGCATGCAGGGCAGACATACCTGCAGGCAAACCACCCACTCAGAAAATAAAAACTTGAAGTTCTTCAAATATAAAACATGTTTTATATTTCCTAATTATCTATTATTTCTTGAAAGTAAGTCAACCTCCTTTTAGGGGGTCACTGAAGATTGGATTCAGGGTCCCTACAAATTAAAGTAGCAATCCACCACTGAATAATATTCCTAGATTGCCTACTACATCTTGATTGATTAACCTAACAAAATAGTCAAGATTCAGGTAAGTTTTACATAAAATTCTACTCTTGGCACTCAAAGAAAAATTAACCTCTGAAGGGAAAAACTTGTTTTACACTAACACTCAACATGCTGTTTATACTAGCTTGGTGAGCTCAATACTGAACACTTTATACTGAATTAATCTCTCAGGAGTCCTGTGACTTAGAACCAAGAGATAAAGAGTTGGCTTTACTCTGCATACACTATCTACCTCTGTGTGGAACAAAAGCATGTTTTTAATTACAAGGGGTAAGCTTTGTCTCTAAACTTTCTACACCCATTCAGATTTTTGGTTTTTTGGACAGTTTTACTCTGTAGCCTGAGCTAGCCTGGAACTCAGCAGTAGCACAAACTGTCAGCTAACTATCTCATTTCAGCCACTACTGAGAGCTGAGATTATAGGCCTGGGCCATCAGGACCTTTAGATGCTCCAGCCTCCACCTCCTGAGTGCTAGGGTTACAGACCTGCCCCACCACACTGGGTTTTGTGAGGTTCTGGGACTTGACCTCAGGGTTCTTGGCTTGCTAGGCAAGCACTCTACCAAGAGCACTACCTTCCCCAGTACCCAGGAAAATAATTTACACGGATTTTAAATACTAAAAAAATTTACTTTCACATACTAACTGGATGAGTCTAAGGAGAAATTCTAATAGGTTCCCCCATAACCCACAACTCCCCTAAAACTAGCTGCTGGCCACTACATATACATTTAAAAAGGCTCCATTAGCCTTCCTAAGATTCAGGGAATATGGACTTTTCTAACTTTAAATAGAAATCTCAGAACAGCTTGCCTCTAAGATGCAAATTTAGTCTTTCTAATAATTAACTAGCAACTGCATTAAGGACTCGCATAACTTGTTTTCGGGCTTTAAATGCTTTAGGGCTCTTTCTAGGAATCAGAAGCCATACGCAAACCCTATTCTCCTAAGCTCCTTTCTCTATCTTCAGGTCCTGTTTTCTAGAGTTGCCAATCGCGATTCCTCCTCCAATTCCACTGTAACGAAAAGCAAGGAATGCCACCCAAACAAACAAGATTTACTCTAGCCTGATTCATCCGAGTGGCGTTTCTGGGAAACTGGATTTAACGGCAAATTCAGATTTCAGCGGCACTTCCAGCCCCCCAACACTCGGTGCCTGCGCGTGGAATACCCAGCTAACGACGCCGGCCTCAGCCCCGGCCCGACCTCTGCGGCTGCCCGCCAACGCCCGGGCTGCCTGGGGACGCGCGAGGGCGGGCCGGCGCCCACGGCCAAGTTTCCCGTGGCGGAGAGCGGCGTCTCCTCCGAGGGCGCGAAGGTCCCCGCGGCCCGCGCCCAGGCCCGACCCTGATCACCCGCAGCCCGCAGCCCGCAGCTTCCAGGAGGGCCGAAGGCTGCTCGCCGAGGCACGGGGCTCCCGGGCATGGAGAGAGGAAGCGCGCGCCCTCACTCTACCTCCAACAAGTCGCGGTCACCCAGGGGAAGCTAGTCGGCGTGGCTGTCACGACACGAAGGCCACCCTGAGGGCGTCGGACCTCAGCCACCGCACAACCGCCAAGCAGGGTACACCCGCCCGATCGCAGGCGGGAGCCCCGCAGACAGGCGCCCGGCGCGGGACAGTCCGCGCCTGCGCCCCGCCCCTCCCCGCCCCCGGACTCCGCCCGCGCCTGCGCGCTCCCGGGCTTTCGCGCCGCTCGACTCGGCCAGAGGGAACCGGAAGTGCACTCAGCGGGCGGGAGCGTGGGGAAACGAGGAGGCACGTGCCCCTCTGCGGCGGATCTGGACAGCGGGGGAGGTGGGTAGGAAGATCTCCGGGCGCCTGGGCAACAGGTCTACGCATGCGTGAGCAGGGCCGCCTGGAAGAGGAGAAAGTGAACCGGCGACCGCAGGGCGAGGCGGTCTGGAAGGAAAGCGAGCCGTTTCCCGGAAGGGGCGGGACAAATGGCGAAGGCGCAGGATTCGAAATTGCTGCCCGGAGCTTAGTGCTTGGGCGAGCTGCAAGAGACTTCCCCGCCTCTTGGTTTTGTTTGTTTGTTTGCTTGAACTTTGATTTTAGGGGATTAGGGAATTCAGAGGAGGCGATAGTTATTAGACTCCAAGCCAGACTGGTAAATGACAGAAGTGTTGCTTCCAAAGCCGCGGAGAGGGGGTGTCTGGGTAAGTCCCGCGGGACAGGCTGAGGCCGGCCTCCCGGTCCTTCTACCTGCTTCTAGAACACTGGCGGGAGGGCGAGTTCATCCACAGCCGCCGTACAAGGTCCCCACGGCCCTTCCCCGAGGACACCCACTCCTCCTTCAAGCCCATCTGGGCGACCTTCCCCGATGCCCGCTCACACACCGCTCTGCATTATGGTTACAATTGGAAAAATAGATTTCTTACAGTAGTCACCACTTACGAGTGTCTTTGCGGTTGTCTGTAATCCTTTCTCCCCTACCAGCTCCACCCTAGGGTGGACATCACTTTAAACAAATATTCAGTTAAAAGTTGTTTTGGGCCCTTCTCTATTCGCTTCTCAACCCGATGTTAATCATCCATTCCGTCTTTACACAACTTCACATCAATATTCAGACCTAGGCAAGTAACATCGCTGTCACGTTTCAGTTTTACCTCCAAAGTCGGGGGGCGGAGGGGAATGGCATTCAACGGTTAACCTCATCTCGGGTCGCCCACCACCACCTTGGTATACAGCCTCAAATCTCCAGTAATGAGGTAAATTCATTTGTTCAGAGCCACCAGTCACTTCAGAAAGTAATCATATATTTCGTTATTTATCCTGGAATAGTGAGAAAGTGTAACAGTGTAGGCTAAAACATGGGGCGGAAACAATCCTCTTAAGTAGCTAATGACAAACACAAGTGGAAAGTTCGTCCCTAGATGTCACTTCCTCCCGGAAGCTTCAGTGGATGTTTTTCTACATACTCCTGTGCTTTGATTTCTTTACTTCTGACGCTGCTATCATCCTATTAAAGTGCTAATGTTTCCCTCTACAGCTTCATCCTACCAAGAGATTTAAATCCAGAACCTGATCATTATCATATCTTCAGCACCCAAGCACATCCCTAATCAATACTGGTAGGCAAGCGAAACATGGGACTCAAAGTTTAAATTAAATTCATATGACAGTGTATAGCAGAGAAAAAAATTAAAACAGCACGACTTGCTGAAATGTGGTAAATTCCCTATAAATACAATACTGCATGCTGAAGGTTTATAGTGTTTGTCAATTTTATTTGAAAATATAGTTAACTAAATATGAATTTGGAATTTACCAATTTCCTGTCCTTTCTTTAGACTTTGACAAAGTAAAAATTTGCCTTAATAAAATGTGGTTTTGCATAAATCAAACTATTGACTTCTTTTATGTTCTTTACATTTGATTCATTAGCGGAATTAGCAAGGGTCTGTGTTTTTCTCACCTCATTCAGTTTTATAATTAACCAATAGAAACTTAATAGCTTTTAAGGAAGCTTTAGGAGCATAAATGGATTTATGGGCACCATATGGTTACATCAAAGGATCTGCTTTTGTTTTAACTTGAGGTAGATTCTTAAGCCCTTTGTTAATGGAGCAACTTACTTTCTTTCAAGTCATAATCTGGATATTCCTGCTACCAAAATTGATCTTGAGAGTCAAAGGATATTATAATCTTGTTATTTACCTGGTTTAGTATGTTGCCTTTCTAGAAAAGCTTATTTTCTCTCAGAGGGTATATAGTTGGTCAGTAGTATATCCAAAACCTAAATCCTAGGCTTATGCCCTCCAAATTCAATGCTCTTTTCATATGCTGAAACTATTAGTAATTCTTAAAAATTAGAAATATGGTAGGAAACACATTTTGTTAGTAATTATTTTGATTACATCATGAGAGTATAGACACAAATTTACATAGTCTCAGAGAATTTAATCATTGTATTATTTTTAAGGTTTATTTACTGCTAATATGGCTTAAAGTATAGATTATGACCTAATTAAAAATCCTCTACTGTCTTTTTGTGCAGTTATACATCTTATGCACTGTTCCATTTGGTCTCTTTTTAGAGTTTCACAAGCTTAGAATCTTTGTTATCATGTAATATTACTTCAGAGAAATGACTGGGACTAAGAGCACAGGCACACAGACACACACACACACACACACACACACACAGAGAGAGAGAGAGAGAGAGAAAGAGTGTGTGAGAGAGCAGTGCATGGTGGCTTAACTTTTTAAAACAAGTTGTATGTATTTTTTAATACAATATACATTTCATACCATTGTTTTGGAATTACAAAGATTATTTCTAATGGCCACTCTTCAAACAGAATATGAATTTTTAAACTTCGATTATAGAAATGGTGGAGAAAATCCTAAAGTAGGATTTTTTTTAAAATAGCCAAACATGGCACATGTCTTTAGTCCCAGTACTCAGGGGACAGGGGCTGGCAGATCTCAAGGCCAGCCTTGAACCATCACAAAACAGTTCATATATGTGTTATAGATTGCATATATGCATTACACTTATAATACATAATTTTGTGGTAACTTAATCTTTATATCTTTATAAAATAATCACCATAAATGCATGAAAACAGGATTTTATATGATTTTTTTTAAAGATTTATTTATTTTATATATGTGAGTACACTGTTGTTGTCTTCAGACACACCAGAAGAGGGCATCAGATCCCATCACAGATGGTTGTGAGCCACCATGTGGTTGCTGGGAATTGAACTCAGGATCTCTGGAAGAGCAGCCAGCGCTCTAAACCACTGGGCTATCTCTCAAGCACAATGATATTTTTTTTTAGAAAATGATTACTCATGATTTTAGTCATTACTGTAGTTCTAATCATACTTTTTGTAGTTTTCATTTTGTTTTATCTACTGAATGGTTGATGGCCTTATAGGAAATTTAAGAAACACTAGTAGAAATTCATTGTAAGTTTCCAAGAGCAGCATATGTAAGTTCACCAAGGTCAACAGAGAATGGTACACGAATGGGAAGAAGTAAAAAGAAGCTGGGGATCTTATCACAGGCTTACAACTGTATATAGCAGAATTAGTAAAGTGCTGTTAGAAATGGGTATTAAAAATGCTCTGTAGATCATTTGACTGTTGTAGAGCAAGAAGGACTAGTAGGTTTGGAGTTTTAAGCAGACATCCTTGGGAAACACTAGAACTGAAACAGTTTTAAGGAGAGGTGATGGGATTAGAGTTTGGTCAAAACTAGGTAAATCCAGTAATTCGAAGCTGAGATAGGAGCACAAGCTACATGCCTAGACCCTATCTCAAAAAAAGCCAAGCCAAGCCAAGCAGTGGTGGTGTACACCATTAGTTCCAGCACTCAGAGGCAGCTGGATATTTGTGAGTTCAAGGCCAGGTTGGTCTACAGAGCAAAGGGGCTACATAGAAACCCCATATCAAAACAACAACAACAACAAAAAATAACAGAAAAGACAGGTGTATGTTGTGCATCCAATAAGAAGGTAATAAGTAGGCTGAGTTAGTCACTTAAAAGAATATAGCAAGTAAGATTTAATGTTAGCGGTCAGTTCTAATTCTTGTGGCTACCTCTAGTTCTTTTAATATTCCTGACTGTAGTTCTAATGGTATTTTTTGTAGTTTGTTTTGTTTTATCTAGTGAATGGTTGATGGCCTTATAGAAATTGAAGAAGCACTAATAGGAATTCATTGTAAGTTTCCAAGAACAACATCTGTAAGTTCACCAAGGTCACAGCAGTAGGCTATATTGTTTGGGGGATCTCTTGGTCTTTCCTGACTGATAGCACCTGGCACTAGGGTTTTTGTGAGTCTGTTTATTTTGGGGTGGGGAGTGGGGGCACTGTCATTACAATTGATATAACTTTAATTAATATGTATATATGTAAATATGCATTATATGAAATTTAAAATTTTTGTCAAATGATTATCACTGTTTTAGACGTCTTTAGTGCTTTTTATCCCTCCTTTTAAAATGAGTCTTTTTAGGTATCCAGTGTGAGTGACAAATAAAAGCAAAAATACAGAGAATTTCACCGTCAAATTTTATCTGGTGTTAATGTGTTTTAATCGCTAGTACTTTACAAATGTTATTTGCCCTCATAATAATGTCTTAGAAAATGTATGTATTCCTGCTCTTCCAGAATTCACCCCAACTTTTCAAATTAACTCAATCTGCCGCAGTGTTACAGCCAGCAGAACATGTTGATGTAAAATACATTAGCACTGACCCCCCAATTAACCGCTTAATACCTTTTGTTTCTTCTGTATTTTTCTTTCTAAAGTAACATGCATGTATATTTAGATATTTTACAAAAATGAGTGCACAAAATAACACTCATGGCAGAACTGGCCACATTATAAAATCAAGATTCAGAAAACCGAGGGAATTATAAACAACAGCCTTTCCAGCACTGGTTTTCATTGCATCTGTGTGAGATTTATGATGTAGACTTTTCAGAAGGTTTCTGCATATGAATAATGGCCTTTCAATTTGCCATCTACCTTGGGTTTTTAGGCTGAATTCAGTTCATTATTCAGAGGGTAATAATCTGGTTTGTATTCATGTAATCAGATTTAATCTTCATTGCACACATTATATATCTTTATCAAATAACAACAAAGGGAAAGAAAATTAGGTATAGGTGTTGAATAAAGAAAAGTTTTCTGAAGAAAAGAAAAATACCCGGGCAGGACAACAGAGCGTAAGGTAGTTTATTCCTAAATTTTCCTGAACTGTACAAAGAAAAAAAAGACTAGCATTAATTTTAAAATATGTTGTTTTAAATTTCAGTTTTTCCACTGTGAACTGTATAGCCATACAATTAAAAAAAAACACCTGTTATAAAAATATAACTCTACCTGGCAGTCCTGGTATACACCTTCAATCCCAGAATTAAGGAGGCAAAGGCAGGCGGATCTCTGTGAGTCTGAGACCTGCTTGGGCTACAGAGCAAGTTCCAGGACAGCTAATGCTACAGAGAGAAACCTTGTCTCGAAAAACCTAATAGAAAAAAAAATGTAACTCCATTTTTCTCCAGTATTTACTACATCATTTCTTCCCTCCTTATTTTTCCATTAATTTCTATGAACTAACCTTGGATTTGGGGGTTGGTTTTGTCTTGTTTGTTTCTTTAGCTATTTGACTGTTTCCATGATTCCTTGCTTAAGTACACTTCAGATAACACCGGATAATCAACCATCAGGATGGGAGTGAATGACTTATGGCAAATTTTGGAGCCTGTAAAGCAACATATCCACTTGCAGCATCTTAGCGGGAAAACCATTGCTGTTGATTTGAGTCTCTGGGTATGCGAGGCACAGACAGTGAAGAAAATGATTGGAACTGTCATGAAGCCCCACCTCAGGTATAGTGAAGGTTCTATGAATAGAGATGAATCATTGTGTGGCAAGTCTTGGCATCCTGACTTTATTTCAACGTTTTTAAACTGTCTTATATTTTGAAATTTTAAAATATATTTAAGATATCTTGGTCTAATATGTGATGACTTAAGATATATATCTCTTACTCTCCAAGCTTAAAGCTCAAATATCTATCTCCACTGGCATGCTTCACTTACTGAAAGCCAGAAGCTCAAAGGCCAGTATCCCTCTGTTTATCTCTCATCTTCAGTCAGTCCATAGTAATTCTTGCCAGTTTTACTTCCAAAATACACTGTGTTCACAAATTCCTCTTGGTGTCTTGATGTCTGCCGACCTCATGTCCTGTCAGTATCTCTGCTGATGGAATGGTATTTTCACTCCCCTTTGCCAGTTCTTAACCTCTCCCTCCAAACCAGTTTTCAGATTGCAGTGTGTATAGTCAAATATTGTCCCTACTTAAATGTCATATGCTTGCCAGTTCTCCTTAAAATCTTAGTATCAGCCAATGGGATGGTTTAGTCGTAAATGTACTTGCTATCAGGCCTCATAGCCAGAGTGTGATCATCAGAACCCACATGGTGAAACACTACAACCATTACCTGCAAGTTGTTCTTTGACCTCCCCATAAGTACATGGGCTTGCATGTGCCCGCATTAACACATACACACACAAATAAATGTTTAAAATGTTATTGCATGAACAGTGTTTTAAAACCATTTTTTTATACTGCTTTTGGATCTTTTTATCAGTATGATGATTAATATGTTACTAATTTGTATGCTTCAGGAACCTATTTTTTCGTATTTCTTATTTAACTCAAATGAATGTAAAACTGGTATTTGTAATGGAAGGGGAGCCACCAAAGCTGAAAGCTGATGTCATAAGCAAGAGGACTCAGACTCGTTACGGACCTTCTGGAAAATCGAGGTCTCAAAAAACAGGAAGGTCACATTTTAAGTCAGTCTTACGAGAGGTGAGCAGTCAGTAATTCTTACTTGAGTTAAAGTATATTTTATAAACTTGCACTTGTTAACTGTATTGTGACTACAGGAGTAGTATGTGCAGAGAGTTTATGATAGAGTAAAACAGACCTGAGCCCACATTCTAGCACCGAAAGTTAGAAATACTGGGCAGGATTTTTAATTTATTTGCATTTTAATTCTTAGTAAAATTGGACATAGTAATACTCTGCAGTGATTTTATAAATGCTTGAACAATGTGTCTACAGTAAGTAATCCATGGTAGGGACTTGATTATCTTTCCTTTTGACTCCAGCAGTTTAAAAATGCATGAGAGCCACAAGTTATTTGCTTCTTTGATCAAGGTGAAGGGCATCACTGGTTTATGGGTATAAAAATAAATATTTAGGCAGGAATTTTATAACATGTCCATTTAACAAAGAAACAGTAGTAGGTTCTATACCTATGTCCTTTCCAGTTATGGGCCTCTACCCAGACTATATTACCAGGAGCTTCGATGGGAAGAGCCTCAGATTCATTAGAGATCAATTGATTGTCCCTATAACAGTCACTACATTATTACACCAGTAAGCACCCCTTGCCTAGCAAGTTGGTATTATAGCATGCAAGTCTAAGGAAAACTGTAGGTGGCTTTTCCCCAGCTACAGGTATAGTAGCTTCTGGTGCTTTGAAGCCTACCCAGCAGGATTTAGGAGGTTTTGTTTGTCATAGGATAAAGCCCAGGCTGTCCTGGAACTGGCTATATAGCTTAGAATGCTTGTAAATTCATGATCCTCCTTCATCAAATTACATTTTTTAATTTTAATTAAAATATATCACTCTCGGACTGGAGAGATGGTTCAATGGTTAAGAGCATTGACTGCTCTTCCAGAGGTCCTGAGTTCAATTCCCAGCAACCACATGGTGACTCACAACCATCTGTAATGGGATCTGATGCCCTCTTCTGATGTGTCTGAAGACAGCTACAACGTACTCATATAAAATAAATAAATCAAGCATATGTATATAACTCTCCCTTTCTTCCCTCCAGCCCTCCAAATCCCCTCTTTCCAATTCCTTCCATACATCTTCCTCAAATTGATATTCTCTTTTTCTTTACTGGGTGTGTGTGTGTGTGTGTGTGTGTGTGTGTGTGTGTGTGTGTGTAAAAGTTTGTAAAAGTATGTAAATGCAACCTGCTGAGTTCATTTTTACTGTTTATGTATGGTTTTAGGGCTGACTACTTTGTATGGGGTAAGCAGTTTGAGAACTCATCTCTGTGAGAGGCTCCCTCTCCCTGTAACAGCAGTCATGAGTTGCCTGTAGCTCTTTGTCAAGGGGTGGGACTCCATGAGATTTCCCCCAATTGAGTTAGAATGTCTGCTGCTGTTGCCGCCAGTCTTCCAGTTTTGTTTATACAGCCATTTCTAGGAGAAACTTTCACAGTCAACTTCCTGGTATATTTTTGAGGTGTTATAGTTTATTGTTGGCTTTTCACTTAGCACTTTTTATAGATAGTTTCCAGTTGTTTCTTTGTATTTAAAATTATAACTTACAGTGTTTATATAACATGTATGGAACTATGGATTGTTCTTTTGTTGTTCTTGTTGGTTTTTGTTTTTGTTTTTCAAGACAAGGTTTCTCTGTGTAGCCCTGGCTGTCCTGGAACTCACTCTGTAGACCAGACTGACCTCGAACTCAGAAATCCGCCTGCCTCTGCCTTCCAAGTGCTAGGATAAAAGGCGTGTGTCACCACTGCCTGGCTATGAATTGTTCTTATGACTGTATATCATTTACATTTTAACTTCTCTCCATTATTCATGAAATTATGAACTTTCTTGGTATAATTTTTTCTTACCATTTTGAGAGTCAAATAAAATTATTCAAAATAGAATTGACAAATTGAAATTCTAGGATTTATTTATTTATCTATTTACTTTTTTTAAACAGGATTTCTTGTTTGTCCTGGTATTTACTCTGTAAAACAGGGTGGCCTTGAACTCAGAGATCAGCCTCCCTCTGCCTCCTAAGTGCTTGGATTAAAGGCATGTTGCACCACCTGGCTTGAAATGATAGCTCTTGCCAGTTACTTTCCTACAAGTACTGGTAGGAGGGCGATTTTGATACTAAATAAGAACTCTGGATATTTGATTTATCTTTGCACTACACAGAAGCAAAGATATTTAATTCAGTCATGGTTAATCCTAGCACTCAGAAGGCAGGAGTATGTCTATAAGTTTAAGGCCAGCCAGGGCTACAAAGTGAGGTCGTCTTTAAAAATGTGGAGATAAGGTATTTAATATGATGATGTATTTTAGAAGACAATGCATAAAATAATGGTTCTTGAACTGAGGTTTTCTGATCTTACATGTTTTAAATAATTTTTAGTTACTGAGTAGTCAAACTTAATGTCTTAATAGTTGAAGTAAACAACTGTACAGTGTTCTAACAATTTCCTATGAAATTAACTCCTGGAAATATCTGTGAATCTCATCCTTAGAACATTAAATATGCTGTGTCTTTATGTCTTAAGGGAATTGCTCTGTTCCTGCTTATCTATTACAATCATTATAGCGCTCTTAGGCATTTTGTGTCTACTCTATTTTGCTTACCTATCACTCATTTTCATATTTCTGCACTCTCAGTAGGTCAAAAGTACAAATTAATCATCCTTCAACGACAATTCCATCCTATAGAATAAGTAGGAGAAAATGCAACCAGCCATATCATAATTTGTGCGTTGTTGCTTTAAAAAGAGTTTTGAATGTAAATAGCACACAAAGCTGAAACAACATTGCTTAGTGTGAAAAGATAATCCCTGACTAGGGTAAAGAGAAGATATGCTTGTAGCAAAAATGTTTCCCCAAAGTCATAGCCTAAGTCTTGAAACTGTTGCCAGACTTGGGCTACATCTGGCAACTTTTTTTTATATATTATACAAAAAATTGAACATTCTGAGCAATAGGTGTTAATTCTGACAATCTGTAGAAAGTACATTTGCCTAGCCTCTTTTCTCCATATTCAGGATTCTTCAATTCAGAAAGAACCGTAAATTGTAAATGTCAAGGAAAGTGAACTATTATAGTCCATATGACTAAACTCAGCAAGATCAAAGCCATAAACCATTGGAGTCTCATAGTGGATTATTTATGCATCATAAAAGGATAAAAATCTCCTTGCATGGGTACTTGATTTCCTAGGAAGAGCCAACAACTTAGCCTTGTGAGAGTTTTCCCACTGTCATATGACACTATCTGGAAGTGCTTACCAGATAGGGAACTGATGACAAACTAAAGAAAGGACATTACCAAAATCCAACTTGGTGAACCAATGAGGTTTAAGGACGGATGGGGGGAGTGGGGGGGTACTTACATGAATATGAGTAAGAGGTCACTTAGAGGAACAGGAACAACTCAAAGACAACTCTGTCACCAAAAGTCCATCTGATTATAGGCAATAGCTCTTAAAGGCTGGTAACTCGGAGCGCACTGCATAGCCTGCTGTATGTAGTTTAGGAGGCTGGAGAATATCCATTCCAGGTAGTCAGTTCTTTGAGGCAGTTCAGCTCAGTCTGTCTCTTTCAGGCAGTTCAGCTGATGTTTCCCAACAGTCCATACTACTTATATATTCATGGGAAGGGAGAGGCCTAGTGTCACTGGTTAAGGTCAGGGACTTCCTGAATCCTTAAGAGTTATTATTTCCTGATCTAAGCTTAATCAGCTTTCTTGAAAGAAGGAATGTTTTCACTCTGTCTTAGAACATACTGTGTCAATACCAACCACAATACTGTAGAATTATCAGTATTTCAGTGTTGCTTTCTGCAAAATAATATTTTAAAAATTAAATAGGCATAACCAAATTGTTTTACCTAAAATATTAGCAATCCTTTCTTAATGTCAATAAATTATTCAGTATTCAAATTTCTGAGTGTTTCCTTAATGTCATTTTTTTAATACCCAGAAGACAACTACTACTAATGTTTAAATGTAGAAGAAAATTCAAACTGTGAAAAGCTGAATGCCTCACACCTCCTTGTTTCAGTGCCTTGACATGCTAGAGTGCCTGGGGGTGCCCTGGGTGCAGGCTGCCGGGGAAGCTGAGGCCATGTGCGCTCACCTTAATGCCAGCGGCCACGTGGATGGCTGCCTCACCAATGACAGCGATGCTTTCCTTTATGGAGCCCAGACTGTCTACAGGAATTTCACTATGGACACAAAGGTATGTCTTTCCTTTGTCTCTCTCTCTTTTTTTTTTAATACTAAAACTTAATTTTAAAAAAATTATCTTATGTATGGGATGGTAAGTGTGTGCATATGAATGCAGGCATTGAACCCACCTAAAGCTGGAGGTACAAGAATTTGTCAACTCCCTGACACGGGTATTCAGAACTGAACAAGGATCCTCTTTGAGAATAGTATCAGCAGCCACTAAGCCATCTCTCCAACCCTGTAAATAACTATTTAGAAGTGATAGAGATAGTAAAGCTGATTACTTTTAAAAAGTAAATTTAAAACTATTTTAAAAGGCATTGTAGGCCAGCAAGATGGCTCAGTAGAGAAAGGCACTTAACTGGAGTTTGATTCCCAGAATCCACATGGTGGAAAATAAGAACTGACTCCCACAAGTTCTTTCCATCCCACTCAGGCACTATACATATACCCATACAAATAAATAAGTAAATGTAAGTTAAAAAAAAAAGTATTTTATTCTCTTCAAAATTTGAGTCTTTCTCTAATGTAACACAGAATTATGTGGGAAATGCATTGTTTTGTCCCAGAAATTCCAGTCTTAGTATTTAATCCTCAGAACACCTCCAAATGTACACGAAGAGGGATACAAGGCAGGAAATTTTTTGTTACAGTATTAATAACTATAAAACATTAGCAAACCAAATGCTTGTTCAGGAATGTTTAAATGTTTCACAGTTATGATATCTAGCTAGGGATTCCTAGCAATTAGCATTTTATTGCAGCAACTCAAAGAAGGACAGAGATGGGGCTATACAAGGCAGCCTACACCTAGGCATTTGGTATATTAGGGCCAGCAAGGCTAAGCTTCATGCCATCTCTCAAAATGCTAGTAGGTTCAGAGAAGTAGAGTCTGAGAGAATCAGTGTGATCTACTACTAAGAAATCATTTTTCACAGCTATGTCTTAGAGTGGGTGGCACATACCTTTAATCGCAGCAGAGTGGATCCAGGGCAGGAGTATCTCTGTGAGCTCCAGGGCAGCCTAGTCTACATAGCAAGTTCAGTTGAGACCTTTTCTCAAAAGGGGAAGGGAAAGATATGCTACTGATATTAAATAATACTGAGGCATATTACTGGGGGAAATGTTGCAAAACTATTTTTATTTAATTCTACCTTTATTAAAATAGAGTTAATAGTAAATATTAAT
The DNA here is from genome assembly GCA_036184795.1 of Tokudaia tokunoshimensis. NCBI lineage: Eukaryota > Metazoa > Chordata > Mammalia > Rodentia > Muridae > Tokudaia > Tokudaia tokunoshimensis. The sequence goes on along the minus strand of BTHU01000012.1, from coordinate 32,553,048 downwards.
AACAAATATTAGAGAAAAAGATATTTTTTGGAAGAATTATATACCACGCTACTAATAATTAACTTTACGTAATATAAGTATAGTGAATGTTTTTTTCTTCAGTATATACCATACATTGTACTTTTTAGATACCAAAAGCAATAAAGAGAAAAAGAAATTGCTCACTGTGAAGGTTTATCTTATTTTAATATGATATCTTTAATAATGTTTTGAGACTGTTATACGTGAGTTCTATGTATTTGATTTAGCACCCACTCTTCCCAGATCTACCTGACACCCTTGCTCTCTCTGCCCTAGTTTGCTTTCTGTTGCTGTTATAAGCACTACAACCAAAAGCAACTCGGTGAGGAAAGGATTTATTTGACTCATACTTCATGTCTTTGTCATCGTTGAGGGAAGGCAATACAGGAATCTAGAAACAGGAACTGATGCAGAGGTCGTGGAGGAATGCTGTTTTCTGACTTGCTCCTCGTAGCTTGCTCAGCTTGTATTTTTTATACAGCTCAGGGATGGATGGCACGACCCATGGTCAGCTGCCCGCCACCAGCATCAATCGTTAATTGAGAAAGTGCCCCCAATGGCTTGCCTACTTAGCAGTCTTACGGAATTATTCTCTCAATTGAGGTTTCCTCTTTCAGATGACTCTAGCTTATGTTAAATTGATCAAATTAAAAAAAATTGTAATGCCCATATACTATTGGGTATGATGCTATCCACCAGGGTTTACACTCTTAAAGAAAATGGACTCTCCCTCCCACAGAAACCTTCAGCTGTCATTTGTTCCTCAGCTAGGGGTGGGGCTTCCTGTGCCTCTCCTGCTCAGTGCTGCTCAGTTCTGAAATGTCGACTGCCCTCAGCTTCAGCAGGCAAGCAAGCTGCTGTGTTCATAGATGGCAGTGTTCTGTCATGTTCATAAGACACTCTCTCTCCCTATCCTCCCCAACCTCTAGCTTAGCAATCGTTCTACCCACTCCACCATAGTCCCTGAGCCTTGGGGAAAGGAAGGGTAATACATATGTCTGAACACTGTACATACACTTATTCTCTGCACATAAAGCCCACTGCTTCTCTAATGAAGTCCAAGAACTCTAATAATCCATGGACACAGGATGCAAATTTATAAGGCAGTTCTATACTCTATCCATTTAGCAAAATAGTGGTGGTAGGTTCCCCTCTGGGACCTATGAGCTCCCTTTCCATGGGTTCTCAGCCAGATACACAGTTCCAGGCATGTGTTTCCTCTTGTAGAGTGGGTCTTAAATCTAATCATAAAGCAGTTGGTTACACTCATAATATATAACATTCGTGCCAGTATTGAATCCATATGCTGGTCATTATTGTAGATCACAGGGTTCACAGCTGGATTATATTGTTGATGACTTTTCTACTCCACAGCAAGCATTCATAGCACCTTCCAGTACTTGGAAAGATGCCCAGTAAGGAAGAACTTTCAGCTCTACTTTATTCATTTATTGAAGTGTCACATTCTATAGATTCTGTTGTAATGAACATAATTTTCTCATTTAAATTTTTAGAAAACAGCTAAATGACAACTTATTCTTTCTACTGTTTAACATAAAAAAAAAATCTTTGAAGATAAAACCTCTGCTTCTATAGGATCCACATGTTGACTGTTACACGGTATCATCTATCAAGAGTAAGCTAGGCTTGGATCGAGATGCTCTGGTTGGACTGGCGGTACTTCTTGGTTGTGATTACCTTCCAAAGGCAAGCTGAGCTCATCACTTTCTCAATATCTTTAATATTTCTCATGCCGCGTGTGTGTTTATGAACATGATATGGGCATATAATTATGAATTCATTTAAGTTTAAAGTATAAGCCATTCACTAACAAAAATCGGTTGGATTGATGAGATGAGCCACGGTTGAAAGCACTGCTGTGCAAGCCCTGACACCCTGAGTCCGTGCCTGAGTACACGTAAAGGTGCAAAAGAAAAAACCACGTACACAAAATTGTCTTCTGACCTTCTCCAAGTGCCTTGGCACATATGCTCACACACATCATGCACATCCACACAAAATAATAAGTAAATAAATCCAAAGACAGTCAGCACCTCAGGCAAGGCTAAAAGCCACCTTTGCAGGTATACGTTTGTTCCTTTATGACAGTAAAGTTGCAAAGGAGAGTTCAGTAAGCGATCCCACAGCTTCAACCTCAAAAGAGATTGACATGGGTGCTGGAGCAACTTATGAAGGAAGCTTAAGGATTGCTCATATTTTTTAGCAGTGCTAGTTTTTATTATGGCTTTACCTGTTTTTTAGCTCTCTACTCGTCATCTAGTAACACACAGGTGCAGTCCTATCGTTGGTGCTGCTAAGCAGTGTCATTACTGAAGTCATCCATCCCTCCCGCCTCTCATCATCATGTTAGTTTGTTCATAGAGTGATAGGAGTTACAGGATAACCTTTTCTCAAATATGCTGTATAAAAATGTGATTGATCACTATTATATCTCTTTTTATGTGTCCCCATTATTCCTGTTATTAACATTTAAGTTTCTTTTTCCACTTTATGGAAGGGAGTGCCTGGAGTTGGAAAAGAACAAGCATTAAAACTTTTGCAGATTTTGAAAGGTCAAAGTTTGCTTCAGAGGTAACTAAACAGTGCTTTTTATTCCATATCAGACATTTATTCTTGTTGGACTTAGTAGAGAATACTACTACAGAAAGGGTTGTTTATGAACTACTCACTTTCAGTAATTAATTTCTACTTATCTTGAGGTCTTTTAAGTATGTATTGTTTATTGCTTCACTACACACAGTACAAGGGCCAAGTGTATCAACTTATAACCATGTACATTTTTTCCATAGGCTGTTTTAGATCATTAGTATCAAGTAAAGATGAACGCAACACTAAAATAATGTATTTGATACTTTTATACTATATTTAATTTCTACAAATGAAATACTATATAGCATGCTTATAATACTATATAGCTACTTAACAAGTAGCATTTGATAAAGAGCTTTCAATTTGGGCCAGCTATATGACTCAGGGGGTAAGAGGACTTGACACAAAAGCCTGACCACCTAAGTTCATTCAATTACTAGACTTCATGAGAAAAGGAGAGAAGTGATGCGTAAAAGTTGTCCTCTGACTTCTGCATGCACACGGTGGCATATGCATGCCTGCCTGCTTTCGCATCACACACCACTCAGTAAGGACACACCCTGGATAAAATGCATACTCACATTACTACAGTAAAACTTAAAAGACTAACTTTATTCTTTGTCTTGCTGCTATACATTTAGTAATATGTTAATTCTAATTTGAGTTGTAAAAGTTGAGGATACAGTTGAGATACAGATTATATTGAAATTTACAAACTACTTAAAATCTCTTAAAAGCTTGTGAATTATATGTGCTTGATGAACGCAGAAGTTTATATAAGATGACAATAAGATATGAAAAAGCAAAGAGACTGGAGAGACTGAGCACAGTCTTGACTGCCCCTAAGTAGGTCTGAGGTGATTTGTGTCTCAGAAGAAACTCTAAGGTGGCAAAAGAGAAGAAATGACTGAAAAAATCCTTCAAATCACTGTACTCTTTCTTTCAGTGCTTCTCTTTTAGTTGTAAAGCTGTTGGTAGAACTAAGTCTTCAGCCAGATCCTTATGGACATCTAGTTATTATACCAAAACAGGAAAGAAATGGTATAATTTGGCCTGGGAATGAATAAACGAACCCTCTCAATTGTCTTTAGAATAAAATAAAGAAGGAAACACAAGTAAATAGTACTTATCTAATTCTAAGTTACTCTCATTGAAATCGTGTTGGCAAATACGTACTATTTGAAAAGATGTAATCATGGTCTTTTATAATTATCCATTCCACTAATTTTAATAATTTATATTATTTTACATATTTTTTAATCTTTGAAGCTTTGTTATTTATCCAGAAACTATTAATACAGATTTTTAGCATACTTAGTTTTTCTTAACAGTATATGAATCAAAATTTCCAGCAGTTAATTACCTCAACACCACACATTACCCTTTGAACTCACTTAATGTTTTCTCAGGAGCATCTAGCTGTCCTTGATAGTATTATGGTAACCTGAAACTTAAGCCGAAAACAAAAATTTTGTTACTCAAAATCTTAGCAGTTGCATACATACTACACATACTTCTTTTTGTTTGTTTGGTTGGTGGTTGATTGGTTGGTTGGTTGGTTCAGTTTATGGGGGTGGGGGTTGTTTTTGTTTCTCTTGAGACAGGGTTTCTCTGTATAACAGCCCTGGCTGTGCTAGAACTCTCTTTGTAGATCAGGCTAACCTTAAACTCTCAGAGATCTGCCTGCCTCTGCCTCCAAAGTGCTGGGATCAAAAGCATGTGCCACCACGCCCAGCTACATATATATTTCTTAAAACCTGACATTATACAACTTACTATATGTATACAACAGACTATTAATATGTTAAACTATCCACATTTAAAAAGTTTTATCTAAAAACTTAGTGTTTTATTTGGACATACAAATTACTCTTTACCCTTATTTCTGATAAAAAGCAGTGATTGTGCAGATGATTCTGCTTGTTTTGTACTCTGGCACATAGAAACGGTATGATAACAGGCATACACAAATTATTCTCCCCCCCATACATCATTGCCTCACAAACTCATCAAAAAAAAAAAAAGAAAAAAAAAAGCTACCAGGATGAACGTGATGAGATATGATCCAAACAGACACACAGGAATGCACGCTCTGTCTCCTTTTATGATGCTTCTCTGCCTGGGTCCACATGTAAAGTTTGGGAAAAAAAGTAAGCGTTTTCCCAGGCCAAGCAAGTGCGTTTATAATCACAGAAGAAAAAGTAATTTGGCAGGTTAAAGAGATTACAATAAACTGACATTTAAGAATGTATTTTAATTAGTTCAATTTTTTCTCTTTTTTTTTCCTAATAAAGGTTTAACCAATGGATTGAAGAACCTTGCTACTCTGTTCCACAATCAGCAGCAAAAAAGGTGGTTCACTGCTCTGTGTGTTCCCATCCAGGTAAGCAGGCATAGCAAATACTCCAGAATACTGGAGTCTGAATCCATTTGCATAGTCCTGCTCTCAACAGACATTCTTATACCTTTATTAAGAGTCAGAAGCTGAGTTACACAGATATTGTGAACATTTAATTAATGTTGGGTAAATGAAATAATGTTATAGCAATGATAAACATAAAATGAGTAAAATATACTGTATTACCAATGATTTAGATTTTAAAATTATCATGTTTTTGATGTATGAATCTATTTTTATGAAAAATACAAATCTTACAGGAAAATGGAGATAAACCATTTATTTTTATATCAATGTTTTATGTTTATATGCTTAATTATCCATTATACTATAGTACATTTACTATATAGATAGTGACTTAAAACTAGTTTCTAATATTAGTTCATTCTTGTGAAAATAGGTTGGATCTTCATCAGAGAGTTGAAAAAGATAACATTGAAAATGAGCTGAGTGTGATACACACCTGTAATTCAGTACTTGGGAAGTCAGACCTAGGATTGAGTTGAAGGCCACCTTTAGTTACATAGAGAGTTTGAGGCCAGCCTAGGCTACATGAGATCTTGTCTCAAAACAACAACAAAAAAACACAGTCTAAAAGGTATCACTGAATGTGTTTCCTTTCAAAAGAAAGGAGGGTCCCGCCCATACCTGTGCTGCAGTGATACTCTTCCTGTTTTAGGCATTAATCAGCTCTGGTGTAACTGAGTCCATACTGGCAGGGGAGACGAAGTGGGTAATCTTTTAATATGCTCAGTAAAGAAGCCCTTCATGAATTATTATATTAAGGAAATAATATTTCTTACTAATAATTACATTCTACTTTCCTATCTTGTAGCTATTATATAAGCCAGAAAGTTTTCCATAAATTGGATATAAATTAATTGGATATAAATTAATACTTCAGATAAATGAATATTTTGTGAGTAGTGTCATGATAGTAAGTTATAATTTGTGCTAAGAACCACTATAGTGTTCATTATTCTTTCAGCCTAAACATACTGAAACCCACACTGTACTAGACAATATTAATTTTGAAATTTTAGATAACAGAAGAGAACAGGGGGCATGTTGAACCCAGTTAGTTCTGCAAAGCAATAAAAATCACACATCTTTGTGTCTCCAAAAAGGTTCGCCTAAGGATCATGAACGTAATGGATGCATACTATGTAAAAGTGATAGATTCTGTGAGCCACATGATTATGAATACCTCTGTCCTTGTGAATGGCACCAGACAGACCATAATAGGCAACTAAATGAAATAGAAAACAATATTAAAAAGTAAGTTGTTTTTAGCCACTTAATGTTTTTTGTTATGACCTGTATAAATACCTTTGATGATTTGCTTCTACAATAACCTTCACCCATATGTCTAGAACATACTGTGTTCTTCATTCTGTTAAAATATTCATCCATCTGGACTAATGGTGACACACACCTTTAATCCCCAGCACTTGGGAGGCAGAGAGACCAGATTGGTTTATATACCAAGTTCCAGGCCAGCCAGAGTTACATCGTGAGACTGTCTCAAGAAAACCAGAAGAAGAAGGAAAAAAAAATCTATCTAAGAGGCTAGGGAAATGAATTATCAAGTAAAGGTGCTTGCTGCCAAGCCTGAGTTTAGTCACCAGAACACACATGGTAAAGGAGAAAACCTACTCTAGCAAGCTATTCTCTGACCTTTGCACATATGCCCACACAAATTCACACAGACACAGTTAAATAAATATTACAAAAAAGTAAAGTAAAACTTACTTGAGAAGGTACCAATTTGTTTTTCAGAAAAAGGGCTGATAATTGTATATAAGCTACTGTAGGTGAATATTTGTTATAAACCAAGAAGATTGGATGAAATTTCAGTCTGTCTAATTATCTGATTGTATTGATAAAATGTATAATTTATCTCTAGGAAAGCGTGCAGTTGCGAAGGATTTCCATTCCATGAGGTAATAATCCAATTATGTATTTTTTAGTTGTTATGCAGAAAAATTTTAATTCAGAACATGACTATTCTGGCAAGAAATGACACCAAAGACCTTCTAGGTCTGTGTGATCTGGCTGGATTATAGACCTAGCCCTTAATCCCAGGAGACAGAGGCAAGCAGATCTCTTGAGTTCAAGGCCAGCCTGGTATAGAGCAAGTTTCAGATACAGAGAAGCTTAGGTCCAGGTGTTCGGGTATACAACTTTAATCCCAGCACTCAGGAGACAGAGGCAAGCAGATCTCTGAGTGCTAGTCAGTTCTCTTCAGTGAATTCAGTTGAGTCAATGAATTGAGAGGTAGCCAGTGGAATTGAGTTCATGGAATTCAGAGGTCATTTTAACAGGACAGTTATAGAGATACAGGTTGCAGAGAAAGAACAAGCTAGAAACAGATGAAGATAGATCGAGCCAGAGAATGAGAAGAAGCCAGATTAGAACATATTGCCAAAGTTAGTATGAGGCCATGCAAAGCAATTCAGGAGAAGCTGAGAGAAGCCAGGTTGAATCAGTCAGTTTAGAGGGGAGTTTTAAGCCAGAACAGCTAAGTTAAACCAACCAGTCAGAACTCAGAAAGAGCTAGGTGAGTTTGGGGCTGGAGAGATGGCTCAGCGGTTAAGAGCACTGACTTCTCTTACAAAGGTCCTAAGTTCAAATCCCAGTAACCACATGGTGGCTCACAACCATCTGTAATGGGATCTGATGGCCTCTTCTGGTGTGTCTGAAGACAGCTACAGTGTACTTACTTTTAAGTCCTGATTCCTGTCCTTTTGTCTTTTTATTTTTTCACTTAGGTCATCCAAGAATTCATTTTGAATAAAAATAAAATGTTACAACCGATCAGGTACCAAAGACCTGATTTATTATTGTTTCAGGTATCTGAAAATAAATTCTTACTTAATAATACAAAATTAGATACGAGGAAGATCAGAAGGAAATTAGCTTCCGTGTGTGAGAGGAAACTTAAAAACAAAATCAGATAAGTGTTAACTGCCTCAAGAACTAAAACAGATAAGTGTCGACTGCCCCACTATTATTCATTATTCATCTCTAACCTTTACCCCTGGACTGTGTTAAGATCCATACTTTCCAGACCATAAGACCAACACAGACTGCTTCTCAGAAAGATGTCTCAGTAGCATGTGCAGACAAATTGAATCCAGGACTATGTCCAGGAAAGAAGGTTCAGAACAAGAGGTGCTAAGATCAAATGTACTGAATATGAAATGTCCTTAAAATAGAAATAATAATACCACCATGAGTGGTAAATGAGATTATTTTAACCTCTGATGTAATTAGGGGAAAAGATGGCTCAGTGAATCTACTTGCACTTTACCTTGCTGACAATCATTATAATTAATAAATGTCTTCCCACTTAACATACATAATCTGTCAACAGGGTTACATTCTCTCCATTTACAGATTGAAAAATGGCCTAGGAGGGTCAAGGAGCTTAGCTCTCAACATACACTGGTATTCTAAATAGAGAACCCTCTCAACCAGGTTGTCATTTGACACTTCTTAGAGAGCTCGTTGCTGTTTTCTGGAAATATTCTCACTAATATTACTTTAGCATTACTATTAAAGCAAAAATAATATTGTCTTAAGATTATTTCTTGTTTTAAAAGTGGTATTTATTTTTAATATTTATTATTACTATATTTCTAGAGATTTACTGTTCAAAAAATGGAGTGGCCCAGTCACTATGCATGTGAAAAATTGTTGGTGCTTTTGACCCGCTATGACATGATAGAAAGAAAACTTGGTAGAAAGACCTCTAATCAGCTACAGCCAATTAGGTAATGTATGGTTGGGCTGAAGACATGTCTCAGCAGTTATGAGTAACTGTTGCTCTGGCAGGGGACCTGGGTCTACTTCCTAGCTCCCACATGGTAGTACACAACCATCTGTGACTCCAGTTCCAGGGACTCTGATGCTCTCTTCTGGCTTTTGTAGGCACCACACATCCTCGTGATATACAGACATATATGTGGGTAAAACACATATGTTTAAAATAAATCTTAAAAAATAAATGTTATTTTATTTTTTAAATAAAAATGTATTTGTTTGAATTTTAAAATAAATTTTAAAACTATTAGTAAAAAGAATTTTGTGATGAAAACTGTTTCCACTTGAATATTTGATAATCAGAAGTGTTGCTCCCTGTGGGTATGATATCTATTTTCCAAAAGTAGAGGAAAGCCCAGAAATTAAAGGCCTCACACTCAAGGCAACATAGTAAATTCAGCTTTTGATATACTTCCAACTTCAAATGCATGCTACTTAAAAAGTTTACAAATTATCAGAAAATATAGAAAGAGCCAGGTTTGACAGAACTATTTCAATGAACCAGAAGGCAAGTAGAAAATAGTGGAGTAACACTGTAAAGTAAAAATGACTGGTAAAGTTGAAATGACTAAACATCGTTCGTAGAAAAGGCTTTTTCATATACTTGAAGACTAAGAGATTTGACCACATGAGACTTTCATTATGGTACTATTAAGCAGCTGTACAATGGTGGCACACACCTTCAATCCTAGCACTCAGGAGGCAGAGACAGGCGGACCTCTGAGTTTGAGGCCAGCCTGATCTACATAGTAAGTTCAGGACAACCAGAGCTACATAGTGAGACTATGTCTCAAAAACAAAAACAAAAAAATAAAAAACCACTATCAAGTATAGCATACTCATTTCATCTCAGAACTGGAGGCCAAGGCAAGCACATCTCTGTGAGTTAAGGCCAACCAGGGCTACATAGCGAAACCCTGTCGCAAAACAAACAAACACACATACCCACAAAGTACTATTAAAAAATACACATCAAGAAACAAACTAAGAAAGCCAGGAGGAAGATGTAGCCTGAAACATTGGTCAACTTTTTAATGAACTGAGTGAAATTATGCACGTGCACAGTTTTAGTCACATGATTAGTAAATGATAAAGCCCTTTATTTTAGATTATATTTCAAGTGTTAGTCTTAAATCTTTAATACATGTTTTGAGTATTATTTATGATTGTTATGTATGGATATGTTACTACTAGAAATATAATGACGTTCAAACAATTGCAGTTAAAATAGGAAATATAACTATCAAACCAAGAATATATAGGAAAGAGGAAGTGAGTAGCAAAGAAAAATACTGCTAACAGAAAAAAAGACTTATGAATGAGTCCAACTCTCACTAGTCACCATACATGTAAGTGGATTAAATTTGTCTATAAAAATACAGATTCCAGGGCTGGAGAGATGGCTCAGCGGTTAAAAGCACCGATTGCTCTTCCAAAGGTCCTGAGTTCAAATCCCAGCAACCACATGATTGCTCATAACCATCTGTAACGAGATCTGATGTCCCCTTCTGGGGTATCTGAAGATAGCTACAGTGTACTTACATGTAATAATAAAATAAATAAATCTTTAAAAAAATACAGATTCCATTGGATAAATAGAGATTAAAATTTTCATAAAAAATACAAAATATGTATATGAAGTTTAAATACAAAGATTTAAGATTTAATAGGCAAATACTAAAGTATTGTAACAAAGTAGACTTTAGAACAGAAATCATTGAAAAAGTAATATTCCATAATAGTATTGAGGGGACCTGGAGAGATAGTTCAGAGGTCAAGAACACTTGTGGCTCTTGCAGAGGACCTGCATGGTGGTTCATAGCCACCTGCCAGTTCGGTTCCAGTCATCTGAGTCTCTCCTTGGGCACCAGGCATGCAGCTGGTGCATATGCACCTATAGACATGCAGACTAAACACTCACACATCAAATAAAAAGAATAAATGCAATGAAAACCTACACACACACTGAGTAAATCCAACAGTTTTCAACTCTACCTCACAATGAAATTACTCTATTAATTCCAAAGAATATATAGACAGTAATTCCTTTTATTTTTACCTCAAATATTGATGGAAATTCAAGCAAATAAACTAAAATTTTGCAAATAATTTGTATATTTAGACCTTGGTATTTTAATTTATTTTTCAGAATTGTTAAACCCCGAATCAGAAATGGAGTCCATTGTCTTGAAATAGAATGGGAAAAGCCTGGTATGTATTTGTCATACACAGAATGTTTAGTTTACATCATTTGAATCAAATCTAAAGTAGCTAGTGAATACTTAAAATACATACATGCTTATGAAAAAAGTCACACGCACTATAAATTATATTTCTTATTTTACTTGTTTTATTTTAAATAGATATTGACTAATAAATGTGATAAAAGTCAAGTGCTTTTACTTTTAATGTTTAGAAATGATGCCAAAGTAGTTGTGATTCATATTTCTTAAGAAATTGCTTCCACAAATAACTTGTCTTTGAGGTGTTATATTTAACTATTTCTAAAGCAGTTGGGGTAAGTGACTAGTAGCTAAAACTTTCTCCCTTTCCTTTATTATATCTAGTTTCAATAGGAATTTGTACTTTGGTTACAACATAAAACTAGTGTAAGCTCTATGAGGGTTCAGACTAATTTATTTATTTGTTTATTTGTTTGTTTGTTTATGGAGTGAGCCACACAAGGGCACGCTATGGTGTGCATATGGAAGTCAGAGAACAATTTCCAGGATTCATCTCTTTTCCTTCTATCTCATTTTAGTAAATATCAAAACACATTACAGGCTGGGCAATGGTGGCGCACACCTTTAATCCCAGCACTTGGGAGGCAGAGGCAGCCGGCTTTCTGAGTTCAAGGCCAGCCTGGTGGTCTACAGAGTTAGTTCTAGGACAGCCAGGGCTATACAGAGAAACCCTGCCTCAGAAAAACAAAAAATAAAAGCAAAAAACACATTATGGGCTCAAAATTCCAATCTTTACCAACTCAAACACTTTAAAAGTTCAATCTCAAAAAAAAAAAAAGTTCAATCTTTTAAAAAAACAAAGATTAAAAAAAACTCCAACTTTTAAATTCCCAAGTCTCTGGAAAACTCTCAAAAGTAAGTTAAATAGTTTCTTACTCTGTCAGGGAAGAACCAGAGCATAGTCATAGTCCGATCAGAGTCAACCCAAAGTTGAGCAGGTTTGGGACTCCAGAGTGCTGCTATGGTATATGGGCATACCACATAGACTGCCTCTGCTTCAGAGCTGCTGCTCTCCTTGGTGGTCCTCCTTGGTTTGTTGGCATCTCCTGCTGCCACTGGGCTGCACTTTGACCAATAGCCTCTCCTGGTTCTTTTCATGGTGCTGACCCTCAACCTCTGCATGACTCCTTCAGTCGTGGGGCCTGAACCGCTGCAGATGCTTCCCCTTCACCTCTGGCCTCTCCTGACTCCTCCCAGTGCCCCTCAGCTGCTCTTCATGCCTTCAAAATCAGTACCGCCTGGTGACACTGCCAATACCAAGTTTGGCTGCCTGCAAAAGGTACAGCCACGGCTACCTCTGGAACTCAGCCTGTGTGTGTTGACCCTGAGGAAACACTTCCCAGAAGATGTCACTCAATGATTCACTCTTGTTTTGTTTTGTTTTGTTTCATTTTTTTCAAGGCAGGGTTTCTTTGAGTAGCCCTGGCTATCCTGATACTTGCGCTGTAGACCAGGCTGGCCACCTACCTATACCTCCCTACTGCTGGGATTAAAGGCGTGTACCACTGCCTCTCTGATGATTCACTCTTCTTAATCACTGCTGATGTCTCATCCCCAGCTAATAAGTATCATTTATCGCAGTAAAGCAAAGGTTTCGCTTCTATGGTACTGGTCTCTTGTTAATCACAGCTGTTTCATGGGCCCAGCTGATGGGAACCACAAAATCTTAATGCAGAATAGCAGTGGCTCCCATACAGTCTTTAAGGAACTCTCAAATTTCCCTCTGAAACTTCAGAAGCCAGACCTTTATCCTCTGCATTGATCTCAACATTCTTATCTTCCAAACTCCTAGAGAAGAGCCCATAGAGCCTAGCCCAGAGTTCCGAAGTCCTCCCACAATCCTACTCAAAACAGCATGGCCAGATCTGTCACAGCAATGCTTCATATCTACTCTTTATGTCTTTCTTTTTCTTTTGAGTAACAAACCCTTTATTCACTCTTGATAGGCATGTAAATTAGTACAACCAACTGTATAAATCAGTGTAGAACTTTCTAAAAAAAAATTAGGAAAACTAAATAAATAAATAAACAAACAGACAGACAAACAGAATTATTGCAGGACCCAGCTATGCCAATCCTAGGCAGATTCTTAAAGGACTGTCCTTCCAGAAAGATACTTGTACATACATATTTATTGATGTTGTATTCACATTAGATAGGAAATAGACTAGCTGTGTATCAGTAAATGATGAATCATGAAAAATGTAATAGATATACACATTTTATTCAGCGTCAAAGAAAAAAAAGTTATAAAATTTGCAGGAAACTGGATAGAACTGAAAATTTTTGAATGAGGTAACCCATGTTCAGAAAAACAAACAGCCTATGTTCTCTCATATACAGATCTTCACTTTAAGCTTTTCTGTATGTGTTTTATTGCAAATGTCTATATAGATATTCTCATTTCAGCTGTTTGTGGATCCTCTAATGCTGGGGTATCTTCAAGAAACTAATAACCAGGGCTGAGACTGTGGAGATGTAGCTTGCCTGGTATACAGGAAACACTTTGTCCTGGAAAATTGTTTATTCCGTTCCTTATCTGTAATTTAAACACTTTTTCCAAAGAAAGTTTTCTATTCTCTCTACTGATGCTGCCATTTCTGAGACAAGAGAATTTAAAGTTTCAATGTGACAAGAAACCTCCCTTTCAGCTCTTATAGGAAAAGAAAATAAAGTCAGTTTAAAAGTCAACACCAACAAAATACATGAGGATAGGAGGAAGAAAAGAGCCAGCAGCCAGCAAAAACAATGAGGTGATAATAGTAAGTGAGCAGGATACACTCTATTGCGTGTATGTAACTATCAGGAATAAATAATAGAGAAACGACAGTGTCTTAGAGCAAGGTTTGTGGTGACTTATCTATCTGTTTTTGGATATAGTTTTGTGGTTACTACTTGAAAAACTGAGTTTTTAACTCTTTGTCTCCTTTGTTGTATTTTTAATCTTCTAGAACATTATGTGGTGGAAGATACAGAACCTGGAGAACTGAATCTCCTTACAATCGAAGAAGCATCACTGTTTGAAGCAGCCTATCCTGATGTTGTGGCTACCTACCAGAAACAACTGTCAGAGACGAAAGGGAAGAAACAGAAAAGTAAGGACTGTGTTGAATGTGTCATGCACTCGTGTTACAGGAATCACCTGGAACTGATCCTGTCTAATTTTGGTGAAAGTTTTGTAAATCAAGAGTGAGAACAGTGCTCTTGCTTCTGTGTCCTTATGTACCTCGTCTTCTGATGCTGCAGTGCTAGGACCACACGTCAGGGCCTACCAGCCTGGTATTCTGTCCCTGCATCTCATACCAAGCCCCAGGCATTTCCTTCTAAAACAGAAATGCTGGGAGTCCCCCACTATGCTTTGTGAATACTAACTTGAATAAGTTAAGTACAGGATAGCAAGTGTGCTGTAATGCTAACGCTCACTGGACTTAGAGCAGCTATTGCAAATATAGTTTGAGTTTTAAGTGTATTTTCTTTATTCCTCAGAATTTAGTGAAGAAAGTAACTCAATAATGGCATTTCTTTTCAAGAAGAAAATTCTTTACAATGCTTACAGGAATGTACTGGGTAGTGGGAAGGTGGGCAAAAAAAAAAAATCTTAGATTAATGCTTTAACTTTTTGGTTTGGTTTCTTTGTGTTTGAGTTTGTTTGTTTGTTTGCTTTTTACCCAAGTGAAGAAAAGAAAAGACATTTGTTATATATTTTTCGTTCTTTTCAGGTGTGAAAAATAAGCCTAAAGGAAGCCATTCACCAGAAGCAGATGATGTCATCATTTCTCAGTCACTTATGACTTTAAAACCCACATCTAAAGCCTTCCCCAAGCAGAATCCCAAAATTCATTTGGAAATTTCTCCAGATCCTATTTTAGCACGGGAATCTACTTCTCCCTCATTGAGTAGTTTTGTTTCCCCTGAAAATGCTCCCTGTTTGAATTTGCAAGAACAGTTAATACCTTCTCTAAGAACTTTGGCTGTAAAGCAAACTAAAGATGTCAGTAATTTTCTAGTTTCAGAATGTAGTCAGCCCAGCTCTTCATCCCATGATATTTCTGTGATTACTGATCTACAGTTGAGTACCATCGACTGGGCAGGTACTTCTTTTAGTAATTCTCCAGCAGTTCAAAGAAACACTTTCTCTCAAGATTTACAGTCAGAATCTGAACCATCAGCCATCCTTCCTGGCTTTGAACAGTTGTCATATGAATCAGAAAAATGTGCCTCAAACAGCGAAGTGTCCAATAGAGATCTTCAGCAGAGTAGTCCTGAAGATCATCTCCTTTCTGGCATCACTGGTTTACGTCTTCACGATTTGCCTCTAAAGGAAAGAATACATATAAAATCTTCACGCCCTCAGTATAATGTAGAAGCAGATGCTGACCTGGAAAGTTTGCCCCTAAAAATGAAAGGCTCCTGTATTGCTTACAGTGGCTCTGGTGGTTCATCCCATTCTTTGAAGGATCTCACAGGGTTATATCTTCACAAAGAGTCCAGAAATTCTAAAGTTCTAGACAGTCAACTCCAAGAAAACTGCACGGCAAATACTCCCTTACCTTATTCTTTCAGTGACAAAACAGTAAAGACTTCCTGTCTTCAAGTTGGGCTGCCAACTGCTGCTATACCTCATAATCTAAAAGGCGCTGTGAAAACTCCTAAGAACCCTGTCGTGAAGAATAGTGTTTGCCTTGAGAGAGATTCCTCAGATGAAGACAATGCTCCAGTGCCCTGGAAAGCCAAGTATACTGCTCCGAAAATGAAACACAGTTCTCAGAAGCATAGCCTAGTCCATGTCAGAGACAGTAATCACAAGAAACTCAGAAATCCTAAAGTAGAATCTAAAGAAACCAGACAATGTACTGAGTCTTTTAAAACAGCTGAAGATGAAGAAAACAGGTTCTCAGATCCAGCAAGAAATACTCAGAGTTTTCTACAATGTCATAACAAAGACAAGGATTCTACTGCCTGCTGGGAAAGTCCTCTCCCATTACGCCAGAGGTTAAAACTCAAGTTCCAGAACACTCAAAGTGGATTTTATAATACTTAAGTTTAATGTGGTTGAGTGCTGTAGAAGCCAAGCAAACTCATGTTTGGTAGAAAATGTACATGATTATCTGCCATTTAAATCAAAATTATAATTTTAAAATGTTAACAGCCAGGTGTGGCTCATGCCTATAATCACAGCATGTATGAGGTCGATGGAGTCCAGAGTGTCATCCACCAGGAGTTCAGAGTCATCCTCTGACATATGGACAGTGTCAGGCCAATCTCAGTTATCTAAGAAAAAAAATTAAAACTTTGACTACAAAAGATGAGCATCTGGTGACAGCGTCAAATAATGTATTTTTTAGAACATTTTATTCTTGAAATGTCTTTATTATTATCCAGCTTTAACATATCAGTGTATTCTTTGACAGTAAATGCTTTATCATTTTTAGCTCTTATGTTAACGTCCTAAACATTTGTTTACAGTCTAGCTATCCCCAAGATGGCAACACTTTATAATAGTGTTGCATTATCTTTTATGGGCCTTTCCTAATGATTGTATTTCCCCTTCATGTTAACTGTTAGCATGCTCTTCTGCTTTTAGTAATGTAATGCTTGAGAAGTGAAAATGGAAGAGGATGATGTGTAGTGAAGTGTGGTTGTGAAGTCTGGATAAGGAAAGTCACTCCTTAAAGTTCAGAAGTTCACAGGCACTGCGAGCAGGAAATATTTGTAAAATCAGATGTAAAGCCAAAAGGGAATGGGAAGCCTCCTCAGGGTCACACAGTAATAATAGCAGTGGTGTGGATCCCATCGTTCTGGATTGGTTCTTGTGCTTTTATTTTTCTGTTTTGTTTGTAATCTATAGAACTGTTCCCTTTTGCTTTAAATTTTAGTTTGTATGTTGACTTTAATTCATACAAACCTTAAATCCTACATAAAGTGTAAAAATCCTAAAGGCATCTAGAGTTTAAAAGAGATAGTACAACTGTTTGTAAATGACTGCAGCCTGAAAGTAGAAGATCCTAAGGAATCCATCAAAAACTTATTAAAAGCAAGCCAGGCGTGGTCACACACGCCTTTAATCCCAGCATTTAGAAGGCAGAGGCAAGTGGATCTCTGAATTCAAGACTGGCCTGGTAGGCAAAGCTAATTCCAGGACAGCCACGGCTACACAGAATTCCTGTCTTGAGAAACATTTTTTTAAACCAAAACGAAAACTATTAAAAGTGAAGAGTAAGTTAGCAAGGTTGTAAAATTCAAAATTAGTTTACTAACTACACAGTTGTAGTTCTGTATATTCAGAATGACAATGAAATTTCACCAAGTGAATTAAAGTTACTCTGTTTACAACATCAAGAAAATGAACACAATGAACATGGCCAAACATAGTTACCAGTGAAAAACAATGGATGAAATTAAAGTATAAATAAGAGTCATTCCAGATTCATGGATCAGAAGACTTAACTTGGTAGTACTGTTAAACTGGTGCATTTAACTACCAGCACTTGGGAGGCAGAGGTAGGCAAATTGCTTGAGCTTGAGACCAGCCTGGTCTACAAAGCAAGTTCCAGAACAGCCAAGGCTACACAGAAAAACCCTGTCTAGAAAACTAACCAACCAAGAGAAAAATAAACAACTGTTTCCTATGGGCAGATAGGACCATGCAATTCGGGAAAATACATAATATTTGTAGGTGCTCTAGGGTTTTATGAAATAAAGGTAAAAAAAATGGGTTAAGAATGGTTTGTCTGGATTCCTTATAAATCTGTGGACACTAGTCTCTGGTCTGATACCTGCTTTCACTCCCTCTTCAAGTTGTCTTTCTTTGTCCTGGCTATTCTCAAATTCTTGTATGTTCTAGTTCCTTGTTAATAGGCTCATGACACTTGTGCATCGACTTCTCTTATGAATTACTGTTTATATTTGCATTCATCACTTCATTGTGCTGTCTTTCAAATATTCTACTAAAAATCTGCCTCTAGCTACTTGAGCCCTGAAAAATTGGTTTCTCCCATTTTCCTCCACACTGAACCCTGCTCTGGCTTATCTGCTATAGGCTTTGTGAGGTCAGGCTGAAGTCCTTAAAGTTTTCTTCCACAGTTCACACTGAGGGAGACTTCCTTACATGGGGTAACAATGACAAATACTTTTTTTTTTGTCAGCTATGCCTAGTTTCAAGGGCTTTTCTGCTACAGACTTCCCCAGATATTTCCTCACCTTTCTGAGACTCACTGAAATATTTATGTCACATCTATTAAGTGACAGATATTGCTAGGCCCTAGAGATTTAGTGATGAATGGATCCTGCAAGCCTGTTTTAGCCCAGGCTGGCCTCGAACTCGTGATCCTCCTGCCTCTGCCTCCTTCAGCAAATCCTACCGGCGTGCGCCACCACAACCGGCTGCAAGCCTGTTTTAATTTCTGTAAATTAACTGACATTGCTGGCACATTGGGGCACTTAATAGATGATAGATGCCAGGTACTATCATTTGGAAGGACATTTCAGGTTTAATTTCTAGCTAAATAGAGCCCAAACCCTGCCTTTGAGTAAAAATGTGGACACTATAATCCTAGGTGGTATGAGGTAGGCATACCTGAAAAAAGGAAGCTCACCAGGTTAGCACCCTAAAAGGGATCCCAAAGAATGGAAGGTTTGA
This sequence comes from Tokudaia tokunoshimensis, assembly GCA_036184795.1. Taxonomy (NCBI): domain Eukaryota; kingdom Metazoa; phylum Chordata; class Mammalia; order Rodentia; family Muridae; genus Tokudaia; species Tokudaia tokunoshimensis. The sequence continues at coordinate 32,534,312 of BTHU01000012.1, read as the reverse complement.
GCTATGGTTATAATTCTGGAAAGTATATAATGTATTTGCAGAATTACAATTGGTAACTAATGGTCATCCAGCCACCCAACATAGTTATTAAGCATAGTCTTCCTGCAAAGTTCTTACACTTTGTGTGGCAATTGGTTATGTGGTTGTGAGTTTAAAAGGAATTTCTTTAGACCATTTGGTTATAGCAATGCTAAAGCTGACCTGAAGAGATTAGTCAGTGGTTAGGGGCACTGACTGCTGCTCCAGAGGACTTGTGTTCAACTCCCAGCACCCACATAGCAGCTCATCAAGTTATAGATAGTTATCTATAACTTGGTTCCAGAAGACCCAGTGTGCTCTTGTGGCCTCCAGCAGTACCAGGCCATGTACGTGGTGTATAGACATGCACGCATGGTGTCTATAAACATAATTTCTTAATTAAAAAAAAACACTAGAAGTAGAATTCAGATTTCCTACTTAAGGAGATTCTCTGTATTTATTTATTTTTAAAGATTTATTTATTTTATCTATTATATGAGCACACTATCACTGTTCTCAGACATACCAGAAGAGGGCATCAGATCCCATTATAGATGGTTGTGAGCCACCATGTGGTTGCTGGGAATTGAACTCATGACCTCTGGGAGAGCAATCAGTGCTCTTAACCTCTGAGCTATCTCTCCAGCCCTGCATTTGTAAATGTTTGAACACTCAGTTCTTGCCTCAGACCTGGACATCTTTCCTGACTTTTTAGTATAGTTCTACTGCTATCTACAGCTCTATTACCAAAGTCTGACGCAATTGTGCAGTTGTGTGCTTGTGGCTTTTTATTGTCTATTTCCCAAACTACAATGCAAACAAAAGGGAAAGTTTTGTGTGTGCGAGTACTAGGAAACTGCTTGGTATATTAACTGTCATATGCATGGCCTCATTCTAGCCCACTGGAACCTGTATACAGCAGTATACTTTCTCTGCAGAATGTAGCCCAGGAACTCCAGCATAGCTCAGATGGCCATGGCAGTCGCTAGTTTCAGCAAGAGGCATTCTCTGTTGTAAAGTTCAGTGTTAGCCACTTAAGCACACTTGCTTTTCACTGAACAGAGGTCAATTTTGCTCATGAAATGCATGCCTTTCCTTGTCTTTTGAGAATCCATACAAATGAAATTACTTATCATCCAAGTAGCTTTTGTTCTTTGTATTTCCAAAATTGTTACCCATACCGCTATGAAATACAATATTTTTCTTCTAAAAACTTTTCCATTTTCTCTCTGATGCTCGAATTAAATTTGATTTTTTTATTTTTGATTCCTCAGAACCTTGCTCAGAAGTTAATACCTTACCCCCTCTCTACTTTACCAACTAGCTAACTCATGAAAAACTCAGTAGAAATAACATCTCTAATAACATTTCTCTGGGGCCTTACTATTCCTTATGTGTTTTTGAAATGTTACCTGCCAATGTTTTTGGGGTTGTTTGCATTTTTCTTACACTATGCCAAGCATCTAGTATTTCTTAGTCCTCAGCATCCACACAGGGATTAGCAAAGAAAGCATTCAGTGAGCGGATGCTGGGCTACTGACTGCTGGTGAGTTCAGAGTCTTAGTTCTTCAATTTGTCTGAAGAAAGACCAAGTCCATTAGAATGGCTCCCTCCCTTGACTTGGTCACTAGTCTCCTTCAGCTACTTCAAGGTCTCAGGGTGAGATGCTCTCTGGGTGACCAAATGAGCTTCTACTCCTATTGCTCTGTAGCACATAGGGGTAAAGGACTTGCATAAGACATCCCTAGGGCAGCTTCCTTTCATCTGTAGATTAACATGGCAGTGTTTATCACCTCCTTAGCCTGAAAAACCTTTTATCGGTCTCCTCAGCTAACAGCTTGCATTAGGCTCATTCAAAGGACTTGCCACATTTCCTTAAAGGGACATGCTACAGAGTCAGTATGTAGTGTATGACATAATACTAGTCCAAAAATGTGATTTTTTTCCCCCATCAATAGATGGTTTTCTTTGTTTTTTTCTCCAGGAAGGATAAAATTTTCCTGGTTTGGCAGTGGAGAATCATTAGCAGTTGAGTGGCCCTTCTGTAGTCATTATTTTGTCAATATTTGGAAACCTTTATAAGCACCAAAGCAGAAACTTTGGAGTTACATGATTAAGAATGCAATCATCTTAAGCATGATTATGTGCCAAGGCTTATTATGGCTTGACTTCCCCTAATGGCAATATATACCTTCCAATATCTAGTGAAAGACATTCCATTTTTCATGTCACTCAATAGATTCCTACCTTTCATTCCAGGAAAAGGACAGGAAGGGATATCCTAGATAATTTGAATCCAAATGTAACACTAAGTGGTTTACAAAACACTAGTGTAAGCACCACAAGTCCTTCGCATTTTCTGTTAAAATAAAAGCTATCAGACCAACCGTCTGATGTCAGGCAGCTGATTTTTACAGGGCTGTTCAAACACAGACATCTCTAGACTAAGCCTCAATAGGGCCCCACCACTTCACAGCTATGATGGTTCCAGAAGTGTCAAAATACTTGGCACAGGCAGGTCTGCATCCTGTGAAACAGACCAAAGGACATTTTCCACGCCCATGTGGCATTGGACTGAATAATTAGTTACCCTCATTGCTATAGATGAGCATCTCTAGACAAGTCTCTGGAGGTTTCACCTTCTCTTCCTGTATCTGCTAACAGATCTCCTGACACTCAGTTACATGTTAAGGACAAACACACTGGTTTTCACTAGTCATATCCACACATTAGGAGAAACTTCTCTTTAACATGTGCCTCGTTATAATGTGTGTAGCATTTCTTGAGATGAAGGTCATCTCTACACAGGAAAAGAGACAAGAATTTAGGCAAAATGATAACTATGAGGTGGTTCAAGATTTGGAAGGTGTTATACAAAAGTGAATCTCAGAATAAGGCATACATCCACATTTTGCTATGCACCACACATTCTTTGAGTTCCTTGTGTATGCCCTGCAACAGCTCTGAAGGACAGGCACTTATTCATATTAATGATCTGACAAACTCCATGGCCAGGATTTGAATCCAGAGCAACTAACTCCAAGTCCAAAGTTCACTTCTTCCTCTCTTTCTCCACTTGTGGCTCCTTGGCCAGGAACTTGGTTTCTACATAGTTCACATGGGTAGACAGATGGCATTGTCAGTACCATCTACCATCTGACTCAGCAAACTGATTAGAGTAGCCAGCATCTCAGGAAGTCAGTCTTAATGAACAAGAACTCATCCTAAATTCATTTAAAGTTGCAGAATTAGACAAAATAATGACCACAGTCTCTTTGTGTGTGTGTGCAGGGGTGGGGGAAGTGGTATTATGTAAAGTGGGGGTAGAATGAGAGTGACAAGCCACATATGAGATCCCAAATCTCCCAGACTTGCCTCCCTCCTTCACAGTTCTACATCTGTAACCCTGGTGACATGCCAGTTCCGAATGAAGCTATGGCTGAAAGTATCTCCGTTTCCATGTTCATGTCTAATGTATATGTCCTTTTCACGGTACCTGCAATGAGACATGCACTTTGCTCATGTTGTGTTTTCTTTTTCCTTTTAACTGATCTTATAAAAGCAACTCGGCGAGTAAAAGGGTATGCCTGGGTAATATATGAGAGAAGAATAGATAAATGGTTGGAGCACACAGGAAAAAAAAATACTTAAGAAAAAAACAGGATATGCCTGAGGCCACACAAGCAGGAAGTAAGTCTACTGGTTATACATCTACTTCTAAAGGGCAAGTGTCTTCTTCTCTTGCAGGAGTTTTAAAAATATCTTTCAAATTTGATCTTCCTGGTTAGAGGCACAGGAGCACTTTGGTAGTACATCCACAAGCTAGATAATCTACCACAAGTAAATCTCACTCTAACATCCTTCTGTGTGAGAGCTGCCATGGCTTTTCCTCATGCAGTATGAATCCCAGACTCTTTTTTTTTTTGTTCTGATTTCTGTTTGTGACAGAGTCTCATGATTCTCCTGGCCCATCCAGGGTGCTGTGATTGCAGACATTTGTCTCTCTCCCTGATTCCTTTGGTGTTGAAGACAGAATGCATGTCCGGCAAGTACTCTATCAACAAAGCTGCATCCTCAGCCCTAAATCCCAGCTTTCCTTACAGGGACCTGGAAGGACCTGCTTGAGTCCCTTTTTCTCTTACTTTATCTGCTTTGTCCCGGCAATACCAGTTTGCTTCCTTTGCCTGAAGCATTGAATTCACTCCACAGTGCAGCTCTTAACTTGGTGTTCTCTCACCCAAGACTTCTCAAAGCCATATTTAACTCTTCACTACTGCTCTAGGGACAGCTTTTCAGCTGGTACTTTTGTGAGTTAAGCAACCTCATGTCTCAGCTCCTTCAGATTCGCCCCGTATCCTGTTCTTTTCTTTGTAAGTCTCTAGATTTTGTTGTTTGTTCACTTGTCTCCATCAGTGTAGTAACTAAATGATTGAATAAACTTTGAACTGTCTTTTAGTATATTTCTGGTGCTTCAACAGTACTTAACAGGTCCAATTCATATGTACTGGTTGAATGGATGAATGTATTAACCTTTGAACTCAAATCTATCTGAAGCAAAAGCTTGAATCACTAGCATACTGCAATCTAAAGGTGGATTGAGTTAAGATAGATCTAGTATAGGGTATGCAGGAATAATATCTGATACCTCTCCTTGATCCATTTATAATATAGTTGTGGTGCCAGACTCATTTGTTCTTAAGAATAACAAGCATAGAAGCTGAGAGGATACTCCAATGTTTGAGAACTCTGGCTGTTCTACAGCAATGGTTCTCAACCTATACAGAGGTTATAACCCTTTTGGGGGTTACATATCAAATATCTTGCATATCAGATTTTCATTACCATTAATATAGTAGCAAAACTATGGTTATGAAGTAGCAATGAAATAATTTTATGGTTTGGAGTCACCACTACATGAGAAACTGTATTAAAGGGTTTCAGCATTAGGAAGGTTGAGAACTCCTGTTCTAGAGGGTTGGGGGTTCATTTCCCAGCACCCACATGACAGTTCACAATCATTTCTTACTCTAGCCCCCAGGGCTCTCTCTGGCTTCTGTGGGCACTACACAGACATACACACAGGCAAAACACCCATATACATAAATCAATTAAGAAAACAAGGATAATGAACATAATGCATGCTGGTTGGGAAGAATGACATTAGAAAGCCCCAGACTGCTGCTGGAAGAGGTTGTTTCCTAGAGATGAAGAGACTTGGTAGGAGCCTTGGGTGGCAGGTGTCATTTAGGGAGGAAGAAGGGAGGACTCCGGTTCTTTGATAAGACTTAGTTGAGGAAATAGATCCAGGGGAAAAATCTAACAAAAACTGCACATTTTAAGGGATTCCAATCCAGTGTATTTGTTGGATTCTTTTGTGTGCAAAAAAGCTAGATACATTTTCATGAGAAAGTGAAGCTAGCAAGAAAATAAAACAGGCCAGATGGGAAAGCAAGGAAGTAGTTTTATTGCTTCTGACTCACAGTGAGGGTTTTGGTGGAGGCAATGCACCGACATCTGGCTCAAAATGAATACCAAGTGTTTACTGAACCTGTCACTCTCAGAGGTCTCCTCTGTGGGGCTTACCTAAAGTTCTTCACCTTCTACAGTAATCAGTCACCAAACGGTGTGACTCATAATGGAAAAAAAGTGAATGTTTTAGGGAAAATATTAGGGCAAAGCTTCTCTGAAGCTTCATGCATTTGTAGGTTGTGAGACTGATAGAACTCAAGTCACCAGAGAGAAGACTGTGCTCATCTAAGAGTTCCTCAGAGGACCACAGTTGTTCTTCTTGAGGGATGCTGCTTACCGGATTCCAGGGAAGCCTAGTGGAGGGGTGCTTGCTTAAGAGGTAGGTCACCAACTAGTGAAAGTGACATAAGGTTAACATCGAAACATTCATCCATTCATCAATCTATCCATCCACTTACATCCATGTACCCACCATCTATCCATCCATTTACCATTCATCCATCTATCCATTTATCCATTCATCATCTCTCCTTCCTTGTTTCCATCCATTCATCCATCTATTCATCCATCCATCATCCATCCATCCATCTACTATCTATCCCATTATGGATGCATTCATTCACCATCTCTCCTTTCATCCATCCACTTACTATTCATCCATCCATTTGATAGCCAGTCAGCACGTATACTACCCCAAGAATTATGCAGATTGTAAGAGTCATGGTAAGTCCAGGCATGGTGGTACACACTTTTAATCCCAGCACCTGGGAAGCAGAGGAGAATCTCTGTGAATTCAAGGCCAGCCTTGTCTACATAGGGAGTCTCAGGACAACCAGGGCTATGCAGAGAAACCCTGTCCCAACCCTCTATCCCTTGCCTCAAGAGTCGTTAGGATAGGGATTAGATAGTTTCTTCTATGAGATGGAATCACAATCGATTTGCAAAGAAAATCGTGTGCAAACTGCCCACATTTCTAGGTCAAATTTGAATGAAATATTTATCACATATCCACACTTGCTCACAAAATGATAGACAGAATCACAATGCTCCAAATAGGAAAAGAATGTAGCTACCTTCCTCTCTTCCTCACCCTGGCCCCCTTTTTGCAGTTCTTCCCAGAAAGGTGATAATGAAAGATTGGGTCCCATCTGGGCCCCAAGCAGAGAATTTGCATTTTAAAGTTTGAGAGATATTTATATGCCTTTTGATCTTTTTCCTCTCTGGCCACCCACCCCAGCCTTACTGCCCTTTCCCCCTCAACCACTATCCTGTACCCAACAAAAACTTAAGAAATGCTGTTCCAGTCTAGAGGTTTCTGGGATCTCCATCCAGCTCCAAATATGGCAAATGCCATCCATTTATCAAGGTCTCTCTCACTTTCTAGCATCTACAATTACCACATATAGTTTTTAGTATAACTTTTTTTTAAGTGAAGAAAATAATTCATTTCAAATCGCTTATAAGTTGGAAGAGGGAAAGAACTATCCCAGATTTGTGTGCCTCCAAACCTGCGGCCTTCCTTTTAAACTCATCTCATCCCAATTAACAAGGCTGGTTATACCAGTTTCCTAAGCTGAGGTCCTTCCTGGAAAATGTAATCCTGCATTCCAGTTTTCTTGCTGGTGTTATTCTGGAAATAGCCCAATAAACGTCAGAGTCTGATTTACTCAGGAACAAACTTGCAGCTGTCTTTTTCCTTTGCAGCTCCCCTTGGGCTCTGACTGCTTGTCTTTCACACAAATTCCTGCACCCAACAGCTGCACGCTTTCTTCAGAGGCAGAAATGTTATCCACAAACTCTAGTGTCTCTAAAGAAAGCCTGCCAGAAACAAGCTGAGTCTCAGACTCTTTGAGTTCCTGTAATGGGAGGGGAGGGGGGAGGGGGGACCACAGATACCACCAAGGAAACAATGACTTTAGGGTCATCTTTATCATCATACAGATCAGATGTGTTAAATTTGAAGACAAAAGAACAAGGCGAGTTAATGAATGCTAGGTGGACTCGGGGCATTGTCTTGTTTCTCAGTGCAAACCAATGAGGAAAAAGTCACTGTTATCTTGTGGCTTAGCTGATCTCTGATTGAGAGAAATATGTAACTCAAGGTTTAGCAGTGGAGCCAGAACCCAAATTCATGTGACTATAGCAAAGCCATTAGTCAGGTGCTTCTGAGAGCAAAGAGTCAACTCAATGAAGAGATTAATCCTGTCGTTAAATCCAATCTGTGGATTTGGGAGGCCAAGTCTGTAACCCACACTCTCCTGCCTTCACAAGCACCCAAGCCATATTTTGACCCAAGTGGGCTTCCCTTAAAAGACAGGGAAAGCTCATTAACCCACAACCTCTCTCTCTGAGATAATTGGAGAAGTCAGAGCATTCTGTAAATTCCTAAGAAAAATCCACCCCTAAGCCCCACGCTCCCATCACCTACCCACTCCCAAAGGGGAAGCTTAGAAGAGCTTAGAAGTCAGGAGCCCTAAGAGGCATTGCTGGTTGCAGTGTTCCTGTTGAGTCTGAGAGATCAGGTTCAAAGCTCCATGCCTGCAATCAACTCCCTCCTACTTTCTCATCTCCAATCCAGAGGATGCTAGCCTCCCTCCCCCCACTAAACTTTTTGATTAATTCCTTTGGTTTGTGCACAGCATGGGTTCTGCTGGGCAATCCAGGCGCCCTTTCTCCTCTTTCCCTATAGACTCTAGCCACATAGAAAAAGCCTCTGGGAAAGTTCCCTTCCAGGAAAACCAAGCACAAAACCAAAAGCTGCCCCACCTTCATATACAGGGCTCCATAAACCTTCTCTTCTTGGTGATTCCCCATGAGCTTTGATGCTGTGGTCCAGCACTAAGACGATGGGCAGACAATGGTGAGCCAACAGCTTCCAGTCTGACTCATGGTGCCAGCTCTGCTCTAATCCCAATCACTCTTTCAAAACTCAGAGCCTATTTCTGCCAAGACACTTTTCTTGATTATCTATATACATAACTAACTTCATTTGCTTGGAAATATTATACCCTCATCTTAACTGTCATCACAGTGTCTAGCTTGCATTGCTTTTGTTTTAGAAGGAGTTTTAGAAGGAGATACCCTACACCCATAAATTGTCCACTTGCTCTTACAAACATGAACAGACGCACACACATTATTATTACATAATTGCTTAACGTAAGTTTTTAAAAGTTAAGCAGGATTACTGGCTCGCAGACTGATTCAAGTGGTGTCATTTTGTTTTGTTTTGTTTTGTTTTGTTTTGTTTTGTTTTGTGTGAGACAAGGTCTCTTCAAAAACCTAGAAGAACATGGTGAGATATTAGAGTACTGAAGAAGAAAGAGAAAAGGAGAACAATAGATTTTCATTCCTGTTCATTTACCATGTATAGCAGAAGAAAGTCCTCTCTCTCTCTCTCTCTCTCTCTCTCTCTGTCTGTCTGTCTCTCATTAGCAGAGTATTGTCACTGTGTACATATAGCTAAGTCTACTTAACCAGGAACTGAGGTAGTCACTGGGGAGAGCACACCGACAAGCCCTGCCTCCTTACTCTCACAAAGGACACTTGTTTACCCTCCAGAAGGTTGCAATAGAGCTCCAAACTCTGCTTTGCTGGCATTTCTCCCTCAATGCCTCTTTCCAAAGAAAACAGAGGAAGAAGACATCATGGGAGGTAGACAGCTCCTGATGACTCTGTTGCTGGCCTGATGAGATAAGCTAGAGAACCATCACCCAGAAACTCCATGAAGCAGAGGGGTCACTTCTACCTACATTCCTGGTTTATGAAACTTGAGGCAAGTCCAGAAGATCGGCTTCAGGCCATTGAGGTGGATAGTCAGGTTTGGAAACTGATGAGGATTTGAAATCGGCCACAGCTCTCCTGGTCCTCCAACTGACTGAGATAGAAATCTCCACCCTGATACTGGGAGAAGTTGCCTCTAGTCTTTTCCCCACAATCCTGTGTCAAAACTCATTTCTAAAGCCACTGTTTCCTTGAAGTCTTCCGGGTTTCCCAAGTGAACGGCATGTCCCCCTCTTTTCCCCCACAGCACATTTTCAGTGTCTTTATACTGTGTGCTATCCTTTTCTTCATGGGAGCTTTATCCATGTCAGTGTGTAATAGGAAACACTGTGGATCACATGTAGATAAAAACCCTCATAGGTTTTTTTAAAGAGTAAATTAACATATTTAGCTTAACTCAGTACATTCAAAACTTCCTCATTTCAATGGGTAATAAATGCAAAAATTTATTAGTGAGATATTTTACACTGTCCATATCCAGTATGCATCTTACATTTAGAACATGCGCCTAGTCGGTGAATGGATGCCGTTTAGAGAAAGCACAGTGCTAACCCTTTAAGCAGCCGTTCTCAACCTATGGGTTGAACAACCCTTTTACGGGGGTCACCTAAGACCATCAGAAAACTTAGACATTTACATTATGG